>JAJVSH010000007.1:2182411-2223137 GCA_021460005.1 Tetramorium alpestre | reverse complement strand
GAGAGAGAGAGAGTTGTCCAACTCAAAAGTAATCTGTCCGTGAAATTACTTTCGTTCGCAGCCATTCGAAACGAATTACTTTCTCACGTACGTGCACGAACATATAACAGCCTGCTAATTAATTCACTAATTTCCAATCTCGAAATCGTCGCGACGTCGCGCCCCTTCGGGTGACAACAACTGCTCCGGCGTACGTGTCCCGATTACCGCAAGATTACAGACACGTCTCGGCGTGCATGCATCGACGTGCGATAAACTCCCCGGGGGGATTCCCCGGGGGATCTAACGACGTAATATTCGATGACATTCGAAGTCTAAGTGTCCCCGATTGATTTAATAGAGCGGCGCCGTTTCGCGCGCGCATTTCCGGAAGTGATTCGATAACGTTAACGTTTACGGCTCGCTCCGGCCGTTTTTAAGAATCGCGGCGACAAGAATGTCGTCGCCCGCGCTTGGAGAGATATTACCAAGCTTTTCGCCGCGACTGCGCCGGCGGGGCTCCGGGAAGACAGAGATATATTAAAATTACATTATGGTCTTCGCAAGTCATCATGAGATTATTATGCATGAGGCCACTTGTTGTACGGCCCCGGTCTGATGTAACTCCGGGCGACCTGGCGAAAATATTTTCCGACAATCTCTCACGTCGCGGGCTAGAGAAATTTCCGCGAAAACAGAGAGAGGGAAATGGATGGGGGTCGCTTCCCCCCTAAGGGGGAGCGATACATCCCCGCGAAGTTCCGACGCTATCCGTGCGAGGATTCACTCGGTTACTCGTACTTCAAGGCGATAAGCATCAACGCCCATTCAACTCGCGATAACGTCCGCGAGGCGAGACCATTGTTTCGAGGCGTTAGCAAGCGGCGAGCAGTTATCTGTCCATTGTTCTCCGTACTTATTAAAATCAAGGGTGGTACTCGCGCAAATTCCGCGGATGTTGAAGTTGGATTAATTATATCTCGCCGCGCGAGTTTTTCGCGTCTTCGGCTCCTCCCATTGATTTGCACGTGTGATAAACGCTAAAACAATATTCCCTCTCGGGGAGCTAACGGGGCTGGAGAATCTTTTCTCTGCCAAAATTGCAACTAGAGTTTAATTACAAAATTAATTTCAGGTTTACACTTAAACTTAAGATATTAAGACAAGTTAACTTTACGAGATATGAATATAAGACAGTTAATACACTTGAAAAGTTTGACGTTAAAATTAAATTTTAATTAAACCAGAATAAAATATTAATCCGCGCCCAATTACCAAGATAAATTGAAGAGATAAATTAAAGTTAAACGCTGCGAGATTAAAAATCAGAAAAGGAAAACATCCAGCCGTATTTTTGCTACGAAAATGTGATTTCATAATTTACTAAGCGTTTATTGCATTATTACTATGTTCTTTTTATGTAATTCTGCATGTCCATTTTTATTTTATATGGATATATTACGCCATATCCATATTTATATTCTAGCAGTTTATATCTATGTATAGATCGAAAATGAGGAAAAATTTAAATAATATCCTTTTGCAGAATGCAGACACGGAACGATTTTCAAAAGAGATCGCACGAGTATTCCTTCGGATATCATCGCGCAGTTTTCAGTTCTCATCTTAAAATTCCTCTCACGATTCCCCTCACTTGCGAACGCAATAAGCGATCGATTATGCTTCGGGTAAAAGCGAACGGGGCCAACAGGGCGAGAAGGAATCGGGAAGCCAAATTGAAGGTAGTCGCCTTCCCCTCGGAGCTTTCAATTTGTTCTAAGTTAACAGCGGCGCGGTTCGGCGATCGTGTGTCGCCCCTTTAACTTTCGGGGACTTTCGTTTTTCCATCCCCGGAAACGGGGTACGATATATACGCGCTGTTTTTCAGAAAGACACCCTCGTCCCCGGCGAGTGTGTCCCTCTTGAAGGATGATAGAGGCCCGTAATTGTGTCAAGAGAATACCCGTGAACCATCTGCCCCGATCTCGTGCCCTCGCAATAAACCTTAGAAATCGTCGTCAAATACCGTGCGTCGAGGGGGATGAGCTCGATATTATACTATCGTCGCATACACGATGAAAAACGTTCAATTCCTTTCTCTTTCTCGAGTCGATCCGACGATTTCGACGATACGTTCGACGAAGGGGCCGAACATTTTATCGCCGATGGGTCTCGGGATATTCATACGATACTTTGGGGAAATGATTTCGCATGTGGGAAATTATTCGCTCTGCGGTAACGGCTGATGTAAAACTGTTTCTATCACTTATCACCGAGTCCGAACGACCGAATTCACGGAACATTGGCTGCGGAGTGTTATTATGTGTTGTAACATTGAAAGCGCTATTGACAGTGCTGGCTTTGCGAGTATATGTAAATGTTTTACTATTATATTCGATATCCATTTCATTATATTGACATTTGTACCTTTTACACTGATGACTGACGAGAGAGAGAGAGAGAGAGACAGAGAGAAAGAGAGGAAGATTAAAATGTTGCTTTACATGTTTAAACATTTCAAAAAATTGGAATCTGTATAAAAATTAAAATATTTATCCGTCAATATATCTGAAATTTACCGAAGCTGCAAAATCCACCGCAATGAAACGCCAGGTATTTTTTCCTCTCAATTCTTTCTCTCTCTCTCTCTCTCTCTCTCAATGTTTAATAAGGATAATCAGCCGGTGTCTTAAGTTTGTTATCTATCTCCGATGCAGCTTTTTTCCATTTTCTTTTATATTATACTCCGTTCGCTCTATCCGGGACATTTTCTTCAAGCACTATCATTACCGCCGCCGCAGCATCCCTGCATAACCACGTGTTCGCCGTTGCATCTTTCTTAGTCCCTCGAGGACATCGTATGAGCTCACCGCAGGACTTCCGCTTCTTCTCTAATAAGTTTATGCATTGTTCTTTCTAGTCGGTGCTCCTTTTTACTGCTGCACCGTGAGCACGCGGAAGATATTTTCGCGGAGAAATACTTTTCCTTCTTGTACGAGTATGAGCTAAAAGTTGTCGTCTTGTTTTGGGAGAATTCGAGTGCGCGTATTGGCGCAAAATTATATTCTTGCTATATCGTCGAAACACTTTCAAACTCGTTCTTACTGTGACAATTAGATTGGATTAATTCACATTCAAATTAATTTAAATCCAAAATTCTTTCAAAGATAAAATAGCTGAGTAATTTTTAGTCATATTTAATATACATGTATCTTTAGAATCGGGTTTAGTACACTGAAAAGAATTCTGGTTAAAAACGGACGAATCAGAAAAATCTAGTAGGATTGATCAAATATTCTGGTTATTATAATAGAACTCAACTTTGTAACTTGTGATAACCAGAATTCCTATTATAACAATCAGAATATTTGATCAATTCCACAAGATTTTTCTGATTCGTCCGTTTTTAACCAGAATTTTTTTCAGTGAAAGTATTTTATTATTTTAATATGATAAATAGTTTCACTGAAGGAGAATATAGGGAAAGATATCCATTTTCCTAGCCATTGAAAAATGTCTTTATTTATTATATTATATTTTTCATTATATATTAATATATTTTTTTTCTAGCCATATATGTTAAATTCATCTACAAGGAGTGTGTGAAAACTGGTTTCAAGATCTTTAAATCTTTCCCGAGACTCTTTTATCTGATTTTTTTTCTTCGACCGACTCAAAAATAGCTCCACCTTACTCTATAAAATTGTACCCGTAAATGTGCCTGTAAAGTGTATCTGTACATTTTCCGCCGCAATCCACCCGCCAATGATCGGCGGCGCCTCGTTCCTTTTCCGGCGCGGATAATTGCCACGTCGCGAGAACGGCGCGTTTATCAGGCCAAGTGCCATCCGGCAAGAGTTTTACGAGAAACTTTTCTCAGTCGCGAGGTTTCACTCTCGTACTGCGGCAATAATTTTATTTACAGCCGGCTGCACCGACGTTTACGCGGCTCCGCACGAGCTCGAAAACTTATGCGTCCGCGTAGTTAAAGTTACGAGTGTCACGAGACGAAATTTACGCGCCGCGGCGGCGCGGCGCGGCGCGGCGCGTATTACATGTATTGCGTAAATGGTGGCCAAGTTTTAAAATTCCGCAGCGACTCTGTGTTTCGGGCGGCATGGTCGGGCAGCCGAATGACTAATTAACCGCTCGGCTTCGAGAGAACGGGAGCGCCAGCGCCCCGACGTTTCGAAAACGCATCGCCGACGGAAGTCGATATGATGGGGATATAAAGCGTATTTATGAACGGAAGAAAAATAGGCTGTCACACGGCGTCGTAAAACGGGCCGCGGAATCGGCGCTAGCCGACGAGAGAGAGAGAGAGAGAGAGAGAGAGAGAGAGAGAGAGAGAGAGANAGAGAGAGCTTTCTCGCAAAAATANGTCGTTATTTTTCGCACCGCCAATTTTGGCATTTTGTTGTCCGCATTGTTCGGCGATAACTTTCGAGCATCTCGCATCGTGTGACACAGTATACGCCATTGTTTGAAACGCTAGAATCTTGCCGCTAGGTCCGTTGGTTGCGATAATTACAAACGGCAAAAAAAATTACAAAGCAGCTTTTTTCGAGTAATTGATAATTACCGCAGAATATCCGTTACTGGATTATTTTTAATAGTCGATAATATTTTACGAGTATTTGTACATCATCGAAAAAGCAAAATCGTACAAAAATATAAAAGAAGAATGGAAAAATTTACAAAAGAAGTTTTATTAATATTAAAAAAGAGAGAGATACTTTCTCTGAAAATCTCGATAAAACAATTAAACAATCAATATATTGTATACACTGTGCGAGGTGGCTCGTAAAAGGTCAGGTTTTCGGTATTGTCTTCAAAGAAATGTCTCAATTGTTTTCTGCCACGCCCGATATCGATATAAAGCAGAACGAGCGGCTACATGAAAAATTAAATATCAAAAACTGAAGGCACAATGGATATATATGTACCCGACTGCGCTACCGACTCTATGCGCGATGTACAGATATAGTTTGAGAATGGAATTGGCAGATACATATCAAACAGCGCGGGTCCTTTTAGTTCGCGGCAACGGGAACGAGAGATAAAAGGCGCGAGCAACGGGGCAGGCGGAAAACGGTAGAGCCCCGCGGCGCCTTAATTGCATTTCCTGCTCCATTTTCGGCGATGGACCGTACCGCCAGTGAGAGAGAGAAAGAGAAAAAGAGAGAGAGAGAGAGCTACAAAAGCCGATTTCGCGGAAATAAACAGCCACGAGGCTGAATAAACTGTAAAACAGGAGCGAGAGACTCTCTCCCTTTAACTTTTGCCACCGTCGCGAGAGCTCGACTTTCTTTTCACCCCGCGTGTCGACCTCCGGTCCTCGCGTACAGGAAATTCGCGTGGAGGAAATCAATCGCGGGGAAAGGCGCCGGAGAAATGCTACGGAAGAGATCTGAGAAGAAGAGGGGGGAAAAAAAAAAGAACGGAGAGAACGATCTTTCGCGGAGGGCGAGATTGCGCGAGAGACGTGGAATTTGCCGGAGCGGAACGACATTGCCGCGCGAACTTGTCGGATAATGTAGGTTAATCCCTTAATCGGGGTTATTAGATGAAATTTTATCCCGCAGGCTTTAAAGCCCAGCACTCTCGCCGACCATCCCGCGTGTCCGCGCCGACATTAGCGCACCCTTATTAAATACCTAATAACGCTTATGAGTTAATTCACTTTTCGCGCGAGAAGCGTTAAAAAGTCGGGAAAGACTTGGAAAATGGGGAGTTGAAAATTGCAATTGTCCGCCGCGTTATAGTAATAGCTCATTATCTCACATTTTATTGTTGCGGCACGGCGCGCGGACGACGGCATTGCGGAATTTCGTTTTATTGCGTTTTATTTGCAATTTTATATTTTAAAAAGCGGCCGTAATCAGCTACCGCACGTGCTGCGTCTCCGCGTTGTTTTTCACGTGGCAACGTGGGAAACGTTGTGTCCTAATATTTTGCGATTATCACGGCAGATAAAAAGCCTCGCGTTTTACAATTTCTCAAGCCTTGCTGACGTGCGGATTATATTTAAAAATCTCGCGAAAATGTCTCGGATGATTAAAATCTAATGTCGCGCGAGTTAATTTCGGCATGATTTGCGAAATGAATGCCTCGTATCGTTTCGATACTATGGTTTGGCGACATAGGACAGAACGTAACTTTCCTTTTGAAGAATCCATTCGACCGATTCGCTGCTATCATTCAAAATGGCCTTTATATCATCGATATGCTCGTTCAATCGCGCTTTGGCTGGTGAGAAATATACATGTGTAGCACGTTTGAAGAAAAGGGAAGTACGCGATGCGGCTAGGCATTTTCGATTCAATATATTATCAAGAAATAGGAAAACGAGGGGGGAAGGGGAACAGTGCATATGATGTACACTTGTTCACGTCTGGATTCGTTCTAAAAGTATCCTATAAATGTATGCATATATGTATATATGTATTTTAAGAATAGCTTTTCTCGATGGCGAAGAAAAAACTCAAAGTCGCGATCCTAAAGGTAATAAATAGTGAATAGATAAATCTGTTTAATAGTCGTATTTGTGTGGTACATTAATAATTCGTTCCCTTTTCTTCTCGATATCCTAAAAGGATTAATTATTACAAGAGAAACAATATCAAAGTTAATGTGCACTAAAATTAATAAATCAGTAACTGAAATATAAATAAGTCTCTAAATAATTTAGATCTGTGAAAATAGATAATTTCAAAATATTCTATATGACAATTGCGGTAAACGATTATTTCGATATTCTTCACTTAAGTTCACTTAATATTCTACAAGATTAATTAATTCGAGTCTCTCTTTTAATTTCTTATAAATTTCTTGTAAAACAGTTATATTTTTATTGAATATCGTTTATTGAATATTCTTTCAAACAGAGTAACATAAATTTTGTAAATGGTTTTTACAATTAAGATAAGAGAAAAGTAGAGTATATTAATCTATAATAACAGAAAACGATAACGCCATAACGCAACATCAACGATATAATACCAACGGGCAATTATACAGCAAAGTTTTAATATTCAAACTACAATTTGTGCGAAACCGGGGGAGCGCTGTAATTACGTGTTCTAATTTAGGGATTAAAATACGAGAAGACGCGCAAAAACTCCTCGGCGCGCTCGGAGCGCGCGATCGCGCGCGTAATGCCTGGGACGATAATTGAAATTGGATACGAAAGGAGGACTCGGTTAATAAAGCCAATTACGATGATTCCAGCGAGATAGGAATAAGCGTCAATGTCGAGAGAGAGAGACAGAGAGAGAGAGAGAGAGAGAGAGATTTTCTCCAAGAGGTAAGAAAGCATTTCTTCTTCTCACCGCCGGAAACGCCCTTACATCGAGATTGAATCGTGCTGAATTGCATTACGGAGAAACGCGTTCGAAATCTCCATCCCCGTTAACGAAACTCGCGAAACATAATACGCAATTATTCGTCCATTAATCGAATGATCGTGATTTTGCCTTCTAGCGGAACGAAATTTAATATAGTGCGTAAGATGAACTTTGCGATAGCAATATAAGCATAATAAAGGCAAAAGACGAGGTACGAAGAACAATTGATTTATTGTTTCGTTGACTACAGAATTAATTGTGCGGGCAAATTAAATCGGTTCTTAATTAGATTGTATTGTCTTCAAATGAGAAAAAAACGTGAAAGATGAAAATAGTTAATATTAAAGTTTGTTATATAATAAATATATAATAAATATTGAAGTTTGTTAATAATAGTATTTCCATCTTATAAATATATGCAGTTTAAAAGTATGAAATTAACGGGATTGAAGGATGCGTATAGAATTATCGAATTTAAAAATGTTGGTAAATATTAGTAAGATTATATTTCAAAAACAGGAATGAATTTAGATTCAAATAGTACGATCAAGTACAATTTTTTATATTCAATCTTACATATATATATATTTCATGAGAATGTTGAAAAGACAAATTAAATTTACGTTTCTGCTAATAATAACAAGGAATTCTTATCAACTTCTCACGTTTCTCTTAAAACCGGCGGCAACAACCGAGATTTCATGGAGAGATATGAAACGCGATGGGGAGGACAAGTCCCGCGGGGCAATACGTCGTTTTCCCAACTATCGGTTCGCATCCAACTTTTCCCACCCTTTTTCAAAGGCCGGCAGATGTGGGTGGGTGGCAACAAGACAAATTATCGAGGGGGGAGGGGAGGTCGCCAACTCCTCTCGCTGGTGGCGTTATCGTCCCATAAAAGCTCGCGCAATGTCGGGAAAGTATGTGGGAATGAGAGTACGAACGGCGTATAAATGTATAGAATGGCTAAAAATAGATAGATTCCCGAATAGTCCAGCTTTATTGTTATGCCTTTACTCGAATGGCCGCGCATTACTGGCCGGCACAATCGGCAAATCGTTGTCGTTCAAACGTTCGACGCTTTAATGTATGTAATCGCAGATATCTGCGGATTCTGACTGCTGTACAATAAATGTCTTGCGGTTTTATTATTCTTGTAAAGTTTTATTGCAAACTGTGCAAACGTTATCAAAACATATTTTATATTATTCATTCCTTGTAGAATTTGTTTTACATTTTGCAATATAATTTTTTATTGCACTGAGAAAAAAATATGGTTATTTTTGGCTTCAACCGTAATTTTATAAGATTTCTTATAAAATTTTATAAGATTTCTTATAAAATTACGATAAATATGATTAACTTAACTATATATATTTTTACCATTATGTTAACCATAATTAGTTATAATTAGTTATATAATTAGTATTAAATTTATAATTAATATCATTAGAAATATTATAAAATTGTGGTTGAGGCCAAAAGTAATTATATTTTTCTCTCAGCGTGCAATTAGTGTGATATCATTACATTAAAATTGTTTATTGGTTAATCGTGATTTTAATCATTTAATTGATATCATCTCGAAAATTTACGTATTTAACTATAAATTGAGAAACGGTCTGCACTCTCAGAACTGTATAGAGTAATGTATCGATACTTCGATACTTACTCTCCCGGGAGTCTTCGGACATGTCGTGTTCTGTTGGTAGAACAAGAGTCTGTACGTTGTTTTGCGATAAACTCACTGATGGAAGCATCGTTTTCCTTTATTTACTATCGCGTTCTCTACATAGAATGTAATTAAATAATAGCAGCTATAATTATGTTATATCATTAAATAGGACGTGGAAAGTAGATTACAGCCGGTGACTTGATAGTTGAGAAATATCGTTTAAAATATAATGACGCTTCACAATCCATCTAGTCTATCGCTAAAAATCGCTACAAATTTCCCGGAGAACTTTCCTAAGCGCAATTTCGAAAATTTAATAATGTCTTTCATAAATTAGCGCGGCACAAAAACATTTTGAGACGCTGAATAAGGAGCGGGCGTTTACTTATAATGCGCGCGCCGCGCGCAAGAACTTTTACTTCTCATTAATTATTGCGGACGTAGCGATTTTTCATACGCTGCGGAATATCGTGCGTGTCAATACGCTGATATTAATTATTCCGGGACCTGCTTGCGGGGCAGATGGCGCGAGAGCTTGCGCACACGTACACACACGGTAGTAGCGAGAGCGGGCAATTTGTTGCCGAAAACAGTTTCGCTGGGCACGACATCAAACGAGGTAAAAGAGTAATGAGATGCATTCACTTTTTATTATTTAACAGAGCCGTAGGGAGCGCAATTAAGCTAGCAGCGCAAGTCAGCGGGGAATCTGTACGTTACGGCAGTATCGATTAATTTGCAGAATAATGACGTTAATTAAGTTTCCGAGGTCCCGAGGCTACCGGCAATCTGTTTCCTGATTGCTCTGTCGAATTTCTAAGAAGAAAGGGGGTGTGGGGGGGGGGGGTCCTCTCGAACAGGACAAATGCGTTTGCATCAAGGAGACCCGTCGTGATTTCGTCGCGCGCGCGCACGCATCTGAAAGTCAGAGAAGCCATCACCGGGGTGTGTGCTTCAGTTGTGAAAACTGTCGCGGCGAAATCGCAAAGTTTTAATGAAACAATACGGCGTTACAAGGGATATCAGGTCCGACAGTGTTGCGTGAAAAGTTTGACCGATACCGAAGCGACAGCATTATCAGTCGTAATACACGGCCCTATCCGGCCGCGGAACTTTAAATCGAAAGGGTCGGCTGCATAAAGAAAGGATATGCACCGGATATCCGGCCGCGTTGTCCGAACGAGTTTCCCGACTCGTCGGGATGCAACCGGGCATCTGTATGTACAGCGGACTATCGCTATCGCGACTCCCCCCCCCCCCGCTTCCCCCCTTCCCCCGTGATGTTCGATATTCTTACGGATTCGAATTACTTTGCTTGCGCGTCAGATGCGGAATACGAGAAGCTCAAGTGCATCTCGGGACTGCCAGTAATTCTGCCGATCCGGTTACGGATGCGGAAAGAGATGCGGCATTGTGACAGACTGCTCACGTACGTCCTCCAAAAGGATTTTATTTCGTTCCGCAAGATCGAGGATCCAACAAAGCGATGTAAATTATAAAGATGAATTTAACTCATACGAGTATCGATGAGTATCGCTACGCGTTTTGTTAATTTCCCGATATAATTAATACGATGCATCCGTCGATATCGAAATTTTTCCAATATTTGGACATAATACTATATATAGTAAAATTTAAAAGTTTTAGAATATAAAAAAGATGATAAAATGAAACAATTTATTTCTCATATAAGGAATCAGACAGAATTTCAATACAATTTTTAGAACAATGAATTAATCTCTCTGTACCATTAAAAAATATTTAAAATGTTTGCCTTTAAAATGATTTAACATTGCGGAAGTCATTTCTTCACTGTAAACTTTTTTTAGCAATCTTCGCAAATTTTTAATTAGAAAATAAAAACTAATCATTAGATTGAAATTGTAGGGTGAGTGACAATGAAATGATCTTTGCAATGTTAAACTTTCATTTTAAGAATAAAAATTCAAAATATTTTTATAGTGATATAAAGAATTCATTGTTCTAAAAAATTATATTGCGGTTCATATTGGGTGCCGCGTAGTTGTTATATAAATATAATTTATTATATGAATTTTGAAATTTTTCTAATAACTTCCGTTAAGTAAGTCGTACATACGCTACATCTAATTAATTATTACATTTATTTTATTAAGTAAGATATTTAATTAAAAAATTAAATAATGCAGGCGTCTGTATAAAATCCTACTTTTATGCAAAAAGTATGTCACCGTAAAAATTCGAATTAAAATGTCTAATATATTATTCGCAGCGCATATACGGTGTATTCCAAAAAATTATTTAAAAATTGCTTGCACAATTCGGCAAAATCGATTTTTTCAAAATCTCCAAAGAATCCGATTAATGAGCGTCTTGAGCATAATTTTTTAATTCTTCTTTTCACATTAACAATCAGATGGACTTTTTATAATCAGAACATCTGATGTCAAAATTCCATCAAAATTAATAAGAAAGTTTATATATAGATGTATGTATATACATGAAAATGGAGCGCAGAAAAGGAGTAAATAAAATTCTTAATAAAACTCTTAATAAAATTTCTCGTTTATCCGTTGGCGCAAGTTTTGCAAGTTGGTCTATCATCGAATGCGATTTGACGATGTCGGGGAAAAGCCTAATAAAAATTCCGAGACCAGTAGATTTAAATGTCGTACTACAAGCGGGAGTTTGATGAACATGAAAGTGAATACGAACGGCATTAATCATAGCAATCTCCAGAGCTATCGATTTATTCGGCACGGCGAGAAGCTGGCGAAGTTTACCGCCAATAACCCGACACCCGAGTGGAAATTGATCGACGCGTGACGGCGATAACTTTGCCTATTACGTGTCGGCAAAGTTTATGGAAAAAGTACGTGTCGCGGCTATCGCCTCGCACGCGAGGAATGCTGTTTAATGCGATGGGGGCGGCGCGGGGTGCCGTGCGAACGTGGTATGCTTAAATGTCACGTTTACAGTCTCGTCGACGGCAGACAGCAGACTCAGCCTCATCTCGCGACTCTTTAATGTGGTCAATATTTGCCTGTAAAACGGGGTTACTTAAAACTTTACCATTTGTATGCGTTCCCTCGCGCGCGCGCGAATATATATATATATATATAGGCAGTTTTGTAATTAAAAACTGGTACGCCGCGATCTATAGTTGTTATTCATGCATTTCGCTGATAAACGGCCGTGTGACAAAAAACATACGAAATCCGGTTGAAAAGCCTTCGAGCTTCTGTACAAACGGCCGTATATTAAAGTTTAAAGTAAAAAAAAAAAAGTTTCAGCTGTACAGATAATGCAATAGTGTAGATAATAACAAGCATAACTGTGTATAATTTTCACGTTCGCGTTTATTTTTCGCGCTGTTATTTAATTGTCGGGCGTATCGAATGCATTATTAAATACAAACGCGCGTTAAATACAGTAAGGTATGATTGCGTTAAACTGCAGGAGGCGACGGTTTTTAATTCAATTTAAACAAACAATCCATCGAGATGTTGATTAAATTCTGGCGCGTGCGAATTTTGCCGGCATAAATTGACAAAATTGGCAAGAGGGAATAAATATCCCTCCCACCGGAAAGTGGGAACCGTGATTCTGAATACCAACAAGTGCGGCCTGCGTGCCAACGTTTATTCTCGAAAAATCTCGACCTGCGGCGCGAGACGCCACTCTTTTCCCCATCCCTCCTCAATCCAAGTCCGTAAGACGCGATGGGACGCGGGGGGAAAAAAAAAAATTCTTGGCACCACCTCCTGGATACCGTTATCTTCGTATTCTCTCGCGAATACCTGACGTGGCCGTGTTTTTGCGAGTGTCGTCGAATTCGTGCCGCCGGCCTACCGCAGTCGGGGCGCTCGAATTGTTTGCATACGCGAGATCGTGCGGAGTGACACGGAGGGATGAAAGTCACGCGCGATTATGCGCGACTTCTCGCGACGGGTTCGACTAATATTTCGCCGTCCCATAAATCCGCGCCGTACCATAGTGCGGCCATTTATTGTATGTAAACACGAAGCGCGTATCGAGCATTCACGGACGATGAGCAATTATTGTGCTTGCCTTCGAGCTGATGTTGCGCGACCTTTCTTCGTGATGCTGAAGCTACATCAATGTCAGAAAGCCGGAAGAGCCGACTGTGTGTTGCTGAAGTTTCGATCGTTGCACAACAGTTTGGGGCGATGCGTGAAACATGCGCCAAGATGTTTCGTCGCAAAGCGGTTTGCCAAGACGCATTGGACCGTGAGATGCAATGTTACCGTCTTTTCTTGCCGATAGACGTCAATAAATTAGATGTTTGATCTAAAATTCCGTCTATGCTTTCTTAAGATTTATTCAACGTAAATTACGTCGTACCTGAGTCTTAATCTCGCAAATCTTTCATAAAGTCATCACATTTACTCGAAACATATCCTGGATTAATGTATATCTGAAACTATCATTAAGAAAATTTTCTTTGCCGAAGAAAACTATTANATAAATAAAATAAAATAAAATACAGTGAAACAATAGCTTTTCTCGGTTTTAGAATGATATTTTTTTTGTATGTGTTTATCACTTAATTACGTCAGAAACCATAAGCCATAATTATAATGTATAACTAAGAACTTACAAATATTATTTCATCTTGCATTTGAAATTATTGCGATAAACACAATTACTTATTTTATTTTATTTAATAATAGTTTTCTTCNGCAAAGAATATTTTCTTAACGATAATTTTATACATACATTAGTTACATGTCCAGAATATAATATTTTAAGTAAATGCGATGAAACTTTATGAAAGATTTGCAGATATCTAAACTTATCAAGTATACTTACTCGTGGAACAAGTACACTTACACTTACTAGGAAGTATATATATTTTTCCGTGTGCACGATTCGGCTTGTGCAACTTTAAAAACTCACCAATCTCCTCGATGGTTTTTCTTTCCCGCGAACCGAAACAAAATAGCAATGTGTGTGCGCAGGTTGAAAAATTTTTCCGGTCGCATGTTTCGGTCCCTCATAATTTTCCGGATACCGTTAATGGCGATATACGGGCGCCTGTGAAAACTCGCCTGATACCGTCCCGGTCATTTTTCCGGGCGCTTCCCCATCGCGGGGGCGAAATCGAATATCGGACGAAAGTTATCTTGGGGGTAGGGGAAAAATACAATTTGAATGCAGCGCGAAGCGGCGAGTCGAAACTCCATACGCGAAATGCCCGTTCGTCGACCCCGTTGCGCTCCGGAATCATTCTGCGCCAGCCCCTTCTGCCACCCTCCCTCCGTCTCTCGCTCCCCCCTCCCCCCTTCATCGCGCCGTTGTACCCTCTAGCCGAGGCAGCACAGCACATGCATACGAAATATATAAAACGACTCCGCGCCAGTGCCAAAATATGGCGTCGTACATTCGAGGGTCTCGCATGAGGGCGAGAAAGAAGAGCCGCCGCCGATTGGTTTTCGCCCTCGCCGAGGCTCTCGGATGCGCCCTCCTGCTTCCACCGTCGACAACTCGCGACGTTGACGCCGCGACTTTACGCTCCCCCCGATCGCAAAACGATCAAACTGCGAGCACATAACTGTGATAGTTAAAATGGGAAAACAACTCGAAAGCATAGCTCGCGGCCATTTTGCCCGAGTACTCTCCAAGAGACATCGCGAGGGCGGATTCTCGCGAACGGCACAATACTCCGCTTACGAGCGAACTGGTTACGCAACGGAGCAGATAAATCAGAAATGGCGGATCCATCGAGCGATTCCGGGACGAGAGCCGTAAAAGGATGGATTAAATATCAACGTGTCAATAATTTCAGGAAATTGAAAGTAAAAAAGAGAAACGCGGGATTGCGGAATTTCCGCCGGGGGGGAAGGGGGGGAAAGAAAAAAAATGGCGATTCCTGATACATTCCATGTATTTATTCGACTGTGCGAGAGCGGCTTTCAGAATTGCAATAGTACCAGCGGCAACGACCGCGCTTCAATTTGCCACTTGAAGCAATTTCCGGGTTAAAACCCGAAACACGGAAGTACGGTAGCCCTACCATCCGGTGACTAACGCTTGTTTTTACGCCCGTCCGTGACGTAATGGCAACAAAAATCGCCAGTTCGATATCGATCGACAGTTTCAATAAACCCGGCAAACATCTCCGGAAGCCGAGGGCTACGCGCGCGCGGGCCCTCGACCGGGCTACGTAACTGCCGGAGCACGTATAGCCGGTTAGTGTCCGTCGGGCCGAGTAATGGCCAGACATTTTCTCCGGCCCGGCCGTTTCGGCAACGCCCGAGTATAAATGGAGTTGTCGATATTATTCGCGGCGCCGGACGAGGTATTGTTCCCCGAGCGTTACGTGCGTCCGAGCGTCACTGGGCGGAACTAGGCTTGCAGGCCGGGAAACGGAAACCAGAGGTACCCAGAGAGAGAGAGAGAGAGAGAGAGAGAGAGAGAGAGAGAGAGAGAGAGAGAGTCCCCCGCGCCTTCGTCTGTCCGGGCTTCCATCCGCGAGCGAGCCGCGAGAGCGGGAAACGTTTGTGATATTAAACACTTTAAACTCCGGGAATGGCAGCGTGCGACATACAATGACGTGGAAGAAACGGCGGACGGTACGGTCGTAGGAAAGGAACGAATCGTCGATTCATGAAGAACTCGTGGGACGACAGCGCGGGAATTTTCTTCCCTCGGCGCGAGGCGGGTTTTTCGCCGGTTTCTTTGCGATCATCGAAAACTTCCCAGATAACGACGGCCGGAAGTTGCCGTAGTGACGAGACGGATTTCTAGTTAAGAAGAGGTTTTGCCTGATCTGCCGAGGAACACGGCACTGCAGATTGCACTCGGGTCGCGTTGCGGTGAGCTTGATGGCAACAGCGATCTACGTTGTAATCGTACGGGAGCTATTTGACCACGAAAGAAGATGATCTCGTTTTATCGGGAATTTTTTTGGTCGTTGATACAGTTTTCAATTCTTGTTTTTGAGACGTAACACATTGAGCTGCGACTCAATTATAAAATATCGCGAGTTTGTTGGCCTGTCTACGACTTTTTAAAATAAAACACAAATTAGAAGAATCGCGCAAAAAAATATCTTAGTAATGTTAGCTGAATGTCATTAACTAGTTCAGGATTTGCTAGTATTGCTAAAAATTAGCTGTTAAAAATAAAATTTATTAGCTGGAATTAAAAATGTTCTTTAATATGAATGACTAAGAAAGTAGCAGCTATATGAACTGAAACTGAACATTTAATTCGATTTAATTACTATTGCGAAGAAAAATTAGCATAATGTATTTATCTAAACGTTATTTGGCTTTCTAGCAGCGAATATTTTTTACTGTAGCACCAAAATTTGAACAGTTAAAAAAATTGAGATTTGGTAGTGACAATATTACACAGAAAAAAAAATTCTGATTAAAAACGGACGAATCGGAAAATCTTGTAGGATTGATCAAATATTCTGGTTATTATAAGTTATAAAGTATTGAGTTCTATTACAATATAATATTGTAGCTGTCCCTATTTTAATGAAACATCTTAATTGCCACTATAGCTATATTTCAGTTTCCTTGGCTAATCATTTTTTTGCGTGATAGTTAAAAATATTTGAATTATACAATTAAAATATTAATATAATAATGTTAAAAATATAGGATAAGAATATCTTTTGACGAGCGAGGCGGAATGGCTGAGAAAAATTCTGTCAGAGATAATAAGCGATAGAAAGAAGAAGTCCATTGTCATAATCGTGTCGAGATTGTACGGAACATTTCAGAATTGGTGTTTTCACCGGCGAACAATGGTGAACCAAATTCTTCGGGACAACTGCCATGATCGGCAGAATTTTTCAGTGGAAAACGCGATTCCGTCGTGATTGGCCACTTCGTCCGTAGGAAGAGTTTGAAGGGATGGGAGGGAAGGGAGGGTGGGGGGGCGATCTGCCCCACGGAGCTGGCTGAGATTACTGTCGAACATGTCGACCGGTTTGGACGTGGAGAAATTGTCCCTGGAAGACTCTGACGTTTCATTTTCAGAGCTGGCAACGCGTTGCCAGAGCGACCATTTGTATTCCACTGGTCGCCCGGCATTGTTTCGACGGAATTTCTTATTATCGCAGTGGCATAAATCGATTAATAGCGAATTTCCTTCCTATTCACCTCTCCATTCCAGACTTCTCACAAGTAGGTTTCGAATGAATACACTTTTCGCATTTAGCACAAAAGTAGAAGACGACATGCATATTCATTTCGATTTAAATTTCGATCGGTATTGCGAATAATTTTCAACGTTTCTTTTTACGTTTCTTTCTAATTTTATGACGTCAGTTAGAAATCATGAAATGATATCATTTTACTTCTAAAGTGAAAATTGTAAAAAATATTTTAAAGTTAATATCTATCACAAATGAAGAATATTAAATATTATTTTTATCTTGGCAACACGAATAGTTACTACACGCAAAAAAATGATCGGCCAAGCTAGAATATAGCTGTTAAGATGTTTCATTAAAATAGGGATAGTTAATCTCGTCACTATCAAAGCTCAATTTTTCTAGTTAATTTCGGTGCTACAGTAAAAAAATATTCGCTGCTAGAACCAAATAACGTTTAGATAAATCTATTAATGCTAATTTCTCTTTGCAACAGTAACTAAATCGAATTGAATGTTCAGTTTCACATGAGATAATGAGGAACAGCTACTTTTTTAGCTATTCATATTAAAGAACGTTTTTAATTTCAGCTAACAAAATTGTATTTCATAGCAAATGTATTTTATTTTTAACAGCAAACTTTTAACAATATCAGCAAACTCTGAACTTTTTAATGAAATTTAGCTAATATTACTAAGTTATTTTTTTGCGTGTATGTTGACATTACAATAATTATTAATTTATTCGAAATGTATACATATAAATATAAAACAGGGATAGCTATAACGGCAATATAAATTTGATATTATAGATAATAACGAATAACTGCTTGTGTCAACATTAATAATTTAATCTATCTGCGCCAGTAAACTCGCGTTAAACACATGAATCCATAAAACGAGCATAGCGCCATGTATTTATGCAGCAGTCAATTACTGGATACGTATGAAATATTAATACTACTTTCACATGTATCGTTAATACCTGACGTCCGTCAATGTCAGTGGACATTATAATCGCGCAGCAGTGAAATTCCCGCCCGAGATTACTCGCAAGAATCGTGCAAGAATTTTCTTCTCGCGCTCGCGAACGGGATTAAAATTATCTATGCCGCGTTCGCTTTGACAATAATGCTAATTAATCCACCCAGACCGGAATCATCCTGTCGTGTAATTAATACGCGCTCTTGTATCCGCGCGGTGCATCCGTCATCCCGCGACATATTATAGGCGCATATAGTTACAGAGATCCGGGAGGAGTGCGGCGGACAGATATTGCGTAACTGCGACGAGAGAGGGAGAGGAAAAAAAGCAGCCTGCTGACGAGGGTGCAAATGACAGAAACGCGGGAACGAAGAACGGCACGGAACGGGCTGTCGTCGCGAATATAATAATTCGACGGGACAATGCCGATAGACGAGAGAAGGAGGGAGGCCACTGTTATTATTATTATCGAGTCCGCGGCGGTATCGCCAAATGAAAATCTCCGCTCGATTTCCCGGGCCAGACGAGGAGAAAGACGAAACATAATAAATTGCGCGAGCGGCCGATCGACCGGCGAAGGAGAATGACAGACTCGGTCTACGTCTCGAGATATTCGGGGCCGACAACGCTCCAATAAGCGTGTGGTCGGGCCATCTGACGATAGCAAATCGAGCGGCAAACTTCCGGGGGGGGGTCTTCTCTTCATTCGCGTCCAATACCACGAACTATTCTTCGCTCGAGCAACGTTGCATAATGTGTCGCTCGATAATGAGCCGTCCTGTTTGCCTCTGTAGAATCGATCGATTAGGTAAACTGATGAAAGCTTGATTAGGATTTACGTTTAATAATCACGCAATCTTGCGCGATATAGTACGCTATTTGTAATGAACACAAGATGCACTTGATATGATAAGTTGAACTGTTGTTTAAATGGCTCGGGGATATATATTCGTAATTTCACGTATCTTTTAGTATTGCTCACCCAAAGAAAAGTATTTTACGTTCAAAGTGATTTTTCCTATACTCTCATATTCTAAGCTTCCTGTTTTACAGCAAACATATTCCCCTTTCAATAAAGGGAAAATTCTTTTTTCTCTCTTAAATACTGTTGTTTATACTATTTTTCTCTTGGTTTCAGAAAAATTCTTTTGAGGTCAATATAAGAGTAAAATCCTTTAAGATTTAGAGGATTTCATGTATATCAAAATTTTTTTTGGGTGTTGTATTATGTTATACATATAATAATGTCATTATACATTCAAAAAAAGTATTTTGCATTCAAAGTGATTTTTCCCATAATCTCTTATTCTAAGCTTACTGATTTATTCCGCAAACATTTCTGTTTTACTGCAAACATATTCCTCTTTCAATAAAGTGAGAAATATTTTGTTTTTACTATTTTTCTCTCGATTTTAGAGGTATTCTTTTGAGGCCTAAATAAGAGTAAAATCCTCTAAGATTTAGAGGATTCCACGTAAATCAAAAATTTTTTTTGGAATATATAATATAATAATAACATTGATCTTTTCACATGCCCTAAGTGCAAGAATTAAAATGAAAGTTTATTACAGATTTTCTTGTAACGTCTTTAAAAAGTAGTTAGAAAGTTTTAGCATAATGTGTAATACACGTAACGCAGATCTGAATTTATTTGTAAGAAGCGCACGATAGGACGAATTGAACATTACGGCGCAAAAGTACGGATATTAATGAAATTATAGTTGCGATAGTAGATAAAACAGCGGGGCGAGCTATCAAACGTGTAAAGTTGGACGCTGCACCAAAGCAATATAATGCAGGACAGAAAATTAAATTATTTTGCAACTCGTTAGAGCAGCTATATAGCAGCAGCGCATTATAACTATCATTCTATGAACTTCAATAAGCGTGTAAAATATGTAATTAAATAAACGCTGTATGTGACCGCGTATAATTACGTCGCCTTAATTTCATTGGATTCCACGTCGCAGTGCAAGAATCCACGGGGGGGGGGGGGGGGGGGGGGTGCAGGCGGGGGGGGGGGGGGGGGGGGGGGGAGCCGGAAGCTAAAATTACATCGCACAATGTTCGAGCGTGCGAATGGAAAAGCTCCGGGGCCAATGTAATTTGCGCACCGGGGCTCTATGCAAGTGTCACCGGCAGGCGGGAAATGCTTTTCTCAAAGTCGCGCCAAGTTCCAGCCGCGTCACTTTGCGTAAAACCGGCGCCCGGGCGAGTCGGTTACTTCGCCGCGACTTCTTTCAAGCCCGTCGCGATACTTCATCTTCCTTTCCAGCGACGGATTCCGAGGACAAAATAGTTTCGCGGAGAAAACCTTGCTCCTTCTCCGTCTTTCCCATCTCTCCTCTCTCTCTCTCTCTCTCTCTCTCTCTCTCTCTCTGCTATATATCGAGAATCATGTCGTAATTTCGGTCCTAATGACTCCGTCCGAGGTTGCATCCGGAAGCGAGCGGTAACGCAATAACGCCCGGCCGCCGATAACCGGCGGCGATTACGTCGGATGAAGTCCGTTTCCGCGCGGAATATATAAGCGGGCGGCGGATAAAATCAGCTTACGGGCTCGAAAGCGCGGAAGCGCGCCGGTTGATTCATGGAGGCGTACTATTTTTCGGTCGGCGGCAATCGCGACGGCCACCGTGTAATAGAGTAATAGAGTTCTGAAATCAATGGGCTGTATAACGAGTGCCCTGGGACCCATAGCTGGGTAGCCAACGCCGGTGCGGCGGCGGGTTGCACGCACGCCGTATAACTGCCCCGGCTTTTCTAATCAACGCCAGCCGCACCGGCTACTCCCCCCTCCCCCCTCTCCCCCCGCGTTAACGTCACAATGCGACCGCAAGAAATAAAGCGACGACCCATGTGAGATAATGAGCGTGAACAATACGCGCGGAGGTATAGCCGGCCGCGAATGATGTTGACAGGTGCGCTAATTGTCGCGCCTGCCCCTCCGATCTGGATTTGATCACAATAACGCTTTGATGCCGCCGCCATTTATATTTCATCGTCGTTGTATCTCAAATCGTTTAATTGCGATGTCGCAACATTGATAAGAATTGTCCTTCAAACAACAAGACGGGCCTGTGTCTGACTGTCGGTTGACTTGCGTCACTTGATTGATTGACTTGTATCACTTGTATCGTAATATGCAAAATATTTCAACGTTATATATTATATTAAGGTGCTTCAATCGAACAGATTATTAAAAAATACACATATAGATTTCCAAATGTATGGACACAACTTTAAAAATGAATTAATAAAATAAATAAAAATAATGAAAAAAATTCATTGCAAATATTTGTCTTATTTAACTTTGTTTCCAAGTTATATGGCAATATATTCCAATAATTTTTACAAACATTAAAATAGTGTAATCTCTTTTATTTTATTTATTATCAATACTTCCAATAGCTCGCGCGTATGTAAATTTGTTATAAATATTTTACACAATATATAGTGTACACGATATATGAATAGAAAAATGTTTAATCATTTTTTTTAAATATCGTTTGACTGTCAATCTATCTATGTATTTAAATTCCGAGATATTTCTAGTTCAATAATGTCGAATATAAGTTACATTTTCTTGCGTCCCGTGCATGGCGATGCATTTCAAAATGCGATAGCATTCACAAAGGGCGCGATGCACTTTTACAAGCGTCTGACAAATGCAGTCACACCGATCGTCAGATACAAAGCTGGAAGTCCATAACTGAAACGTACCGCACGTACGCGATCATGTTCGGTGAATATGATGAGGTAGTGTGTTTGACACCTTCAGCGTGTTCATCTCTATCGTGACGGTCGTGCCTCGGGCTGAGGAGACAAGCGAGTAAACAACACATATAGACGTGTTTAACATGTGTATTAAGCAACGGACGGGATAGGTCGGTTATTAAGCAGAGCCTTGCGGTAGGGAAGCAATCATGATTCGGTCTTACGTAATAAAGGTAGCTCCGATCGAACATATCTGTGATAGACAACACAGAAATCATGTATCAAGTGTAAAATTATTGCCTCGAAGCGAATTCTCGCTTAACTGATTATAGGAATATTAAACGAGTAAATATATAATAATATAGAAATTTTTTAAATAAAGAATTTACATTTATATCCATATAAAGAAAAGAATAAATATTTCGACAATTTTATAACGGAGTTTTTAACGGACAGATCTAAATAATTTGATAGAACATAAACCAAAATGAAATCGTTTCCACGTTTATAAATTAATAACTTCCTGACACATACAGTTATTTGTGTTTATTAAGAGATTTTATCTGAGATATCAGACAGAAAGAATTTTCCAGATGCTCCTGAGACAGAATATCAAACGAGATGAAATGTTTAGAAAATACCACGTTCACGGCGCACATGATTCTCTGTTCTATATTAATTCGGTTTTGAAATTAAACAGCCAGGAGTGATATTTCAGTATTTGCTTAACCTTTGCATACGCATAGATATTAGAAACTCGCGGCGCGCGAGTGTAGCAGATGCATAAAGTGCTCTGTGGAGCGTTGGTATAACCGCAGCAGATACCGCCGCTGTAAGAGCTGCGAAAGCGCTATTTTTCACATTACATCGCGGAAAAGGATTCCCGCATCGTGGGACGTAAATTTCACTTAACACCTTTACGACGGCGCAATACATCGACAATTCATTCTGACCCAGTTTGTAGATCAGCCGCAGGAATGGAGTTTCGGTGTCGTCCCTATAACTGGATATAGAAAATCGAAGCTGCATAATCTGACGAATCGAGAGCAACCACTCGACAGTAACCACGGTAGGCTTATCTGGTATCTGCTGTTTCAACAATGTCGGCCTCTGTGCCGGCGATCCTCTCTCGATATAAAAGTATCGTCCTACTTTTACTATGCGGATATAGCGATACTACAAAAGCTTGTCGATGTTTAATTTATAAATTCCTTTCGGGAAAGTACGATAATCATAGCCTTTTTCAAAATCCCATATATAAATTACATTATTTTAAAATGAGAGTAACACGAATTTACGATCAATAAATATCCATGCAACACGATTATTAAATTTTTGTTAAGTTATACTTGATGTTAATTAAAAAAAAAAGATTTTTCTCATCTTTACAAGCTATTAATTTTTTTATTATATGCATAACTATATTGTCCTATATTACAGAGGACAGTCCTTTATTTTAGGTCCGTGTCCTTTAGATTTATTTTTTTTTCTTCAAAACTCGCTTTTGTTCTTTATTTCTGAAAAGTCCTATAAAATGTCTTATATATCATAAAATAAATAAATAAAGATGTGTTTAATTTTTATATTATATATATAATTGTTTTAGTTTACAAAATTTCACTTCTTTCGTATAAATATATATTCCGAGAAAAAAATATTAATGATAATAATAAATTTACATTGTACTTGTTTGTGGAAGAAGGACAGGCGGCCGTGTCCTATATTTTTCTCAAAAAAAAAAATATGGTCACCGTACGTATAACGTACAAATTTACATTTATCGCTTTATAATCGAAGCGATTGTAAATACACAAGCAAAATATTAGTCACTGAAATTTTCACGTAACACAAACTGTTCTGTACACTATTAGGAGCAGTTAGGCAATTGAATGAAATGCAATTCGATCTGTATAACATGGGCTTGGGGTAGCGAGAGGTAAGCGAGGTTGCGGATTATTGGTCACGTAATGTCAAGTGCACCTTGGGTTTATCGTAAGCAGCATTTGACTCGAGTACATCGATCGATATCGAGAAACATCGGCTAGCCTCCAACTGCCCTGAGGTTAGTGGGCACTCTGGTCAGTGGCATGGAAAACGGTCCAATTATGGATGACGCCTTTGATCGGGCTCGCGTGTTTAGCTAAGTGACAATAAAGGAGAAACGGTTCGCTAAGGATCGTCGTTAAAGATCGCTGCATCGATCGCCGGCTTAATGCGCGGCCGCTGCACCTGCACGGAGCGTAATCCCGAAACGCAATTAATGCGCCAAAGTATTTTTTACCGTTGCCGGCTAATCTGGGAATAATAATCTTTGGCAACTTTTGATAAGCACTCGTTATGTGAGGATTATATTCATTAGGACAGTTACGTCGGCAATCCGGGTAAACTAACGGCTTGTGTAACTCGTTATCTCTCTCCCTGCAAATCATAGGGTTCCGTCTCTATAATATAAAATGGAAAGATTGAGCTTAAAGGGAAGCTGGAGTCGTTAAATTTTACCGACTGAATGAGACTCTTTAAAATAGACTAATTTTTTTAATTAACAGAGTTAATTTACAGATTTCAAAAAATGCTTTGCCAAAGTTAATGTACATACGCTAATGCGTACCTCATAAACAATTTAATGCCGGAAACTAAAATAATTTTAAAAAATTCAAATCTGTTTTACTTTGAATTTTTTTAATTATTTTAGTTTTATGAGGTACGCATTAGCGTTAACTTTGGGAAAGCATTTTGAAATCTGTAAAGTTTCAATTTGAAGAATTAGCGTGTTTTAAAAAGTCTCATTCAGTCGGTAAAATTCACGACTCCAACATCCCTGAAAATATACGTAAATGTAACGCTGGCCAGTATCAGCGTTAACAAATTTAAGCTACTTCATTCGTGCGTGAGAAATCAATCAAAGTGTTACAGTGGATTTTTATTGCTTTATTGCTATTAAAGTTGTAAAGTTATATGCATCTACCTTCCGTTCCATCCTCGGCTGCGATACGTATTTAACATAAAAATAGAAATATGTGTTCCGCGAGGCGGATTATTGTCAGCGAGAAATGGCAGGATGATAAAATGCACAGATAGAAAGAATGGAAAACTCGAACAGAATTTTAAAGCCACACGTTTTCGATAAAAGCCGGGTCGGCGCATCGCTGATGCAACCGCAAGAAACAGTAGCTCGCAGATTGTAAGCTCGAGCAAAAATTCGAAGAAACTCGGTTTCGCCGACAAGAGCAGGCAGTGTTCTCGTGAAAAACACTGCGGACGTTCCTTCTACCTTGAGATCCCGCCGGGACCACTTGTACGTCCTTCCCTTCGTCAGATAAGCAGACGTCTCTCGGTCCGACTACAATATAAACAGGTTGCGAACGAATTACCTTGCACGCCCGTCATGTAGCGAGCGATGTGTATTTTCATCATGGAGCGCATACACGGTCTCTTTCACGTGCCGCGTTTATGGCGCCCCATGTATCCGAGTATAAAATTAAACTTCTTTATTAAACGCACACAGGGTGTGTTATGTCTGGATACAATTACAGAATACTTTACAATTAGTGTATAATATATTTGAACGTTTCGAATTTCACTTTTGCACTCTTGTTAATTCTAGTGTCTTCAACTCTTTCCTTTTTCTTATTATTTATTCTAGTGCTTCAAATGTGCAGTATGATCAATTTTGAAGAAACGGGTCTCTCACTGATTGGGAGAATAGATTTCAATTCAGATTATGATAATACATAATATTTTATTAATAATATAATACTAACGAATGAACGTTACAAAGGTCTCGAAATAGTTTTCTTAAAATGAAAAGATTAATATCTCAGTTCTACTTGAAAATTTATAGAAGTATGTTTATATGTAGGATAATTAAAAGATTCTACAGAAATTAATATATATACTTATATTTCATTTTATCACTTCTTTTATATCTTTGGAAACTTTTAAACTTTCTCGAAACTTTTTGGTGACTTTTAAATGTATAATCTCAGCAGTATTAAACCATTTTAAGGAGAAAAATTCAGAATATATATTTTTTTTAGTAGTTTAGTAGAAAAATTAATTCACCGTTTTAAATTAAAATAAAGGATGAATATATTAAAAGACAAAAATAGTTGCTTCACTTTTTTTATACCTTTGAGCCGGAAGCTTTTGGACTTTATTACTTATATAGTGAAATTAATTACATACGCGACTGACGTTTTAAGTTTGTTAAAGCCGACGTACACGTAACGTTATGATGAGGAAAGCAATTTTGAGGGGAAAGATATGGTGTTGCGTAACTGCGAGAAAGGACTCATTTAACTAGAGTCGAGGAGGGTAACCTTTCAAATGCAAGTCCTTTAAGACGCATAGCAAGGTGGCAGGGATGCACTACAACTGCCGACGTCCTGCGCAAAGGACGCCATTCGCAAGTGGAAACAGCATCTTTCGCCCGGCAGCTCCTGATGTAACGCAACGTTTTAACATGGCTTGACGTCTTGAAAAGCGTCCCGACAAAGAAGGGAACGTGACGTTTCTATTGGTTCCTTTCACCTTCATGAAATAGATCGAAGAGTCCGAATCGTCTTACGAAGGGTGAACGATAGAGAACGAAGAGAAATACCTACGTCCACATTTTTCACTCGCAACATTTGTCTCTCTATGAAAGCAGGGTTTGCGGCATTTCTCTCGGGTGCAGCACCGTCGATATATATTCCGAGCTATCATTAAAAGAAAGTTACGGCTCGCAATTCGCGCGATTTATTGTGAAATTTCATTTATCATCAACATTGAAAAAAAAAAAGAACTGATTACATTTGACTGTAATAATCCAGTCTTGACAAAAGTTACCGAGAATCTTGGTGAAGTAGTTTCAACTAAGCATACAGGTCATTATGACAAAATAATTGTTATAAAAAAATGAAATGTCAAAAATTGCAAAAATTACATTACTAAGTGCATCTTATAAGTTTACCTTTTTTTTCAGTGAATGACGAACGTTGGAAAAAAACATATCGAGCGACAGCGTAAGTCTTACAAATAATATAAAATACACGCAATAATAGAAAGAGCGACAAGGTAATGCGCTTCTTCATCATTTTTAACGGTCTCTGCATCATGCAGCGCCGCTGCTTTCGGCTTTCCTGGGTGGATCTAATATTTATCAGGGTGACGTCAGGCAGATATATAATAAATAATCAAAAGACGTGCAAGTCAAAGGGTCGGGGCACCTTTCTCTGGGATATTAAATTTATTTTGTACGCGGCCCGCGCATGTTTCTGTGCATCGTCTTGAAAACTGCATTTAATATTTATATTAAAACACTCAGCTGCACCTCCATCCGTGTATCCATTCCTCCAGTTTGAATCCCCGCATCTCGCTCGCGCGGCAGTAATAAAGCGGTGCACCGGACTTCCCTGATCGATTCTCTGAAACTCGTACGTTCGCCCGCGCGACAGGACACGACGCTCAAGTGCACGATCTCTGCACACTTGGATGCACCTTCGGATCACGACTTGCTTGCAGCGAGCAATCGGGACGCAGCAGTCGGTCGGCGCGGAGGAAAAAAAAGGAGTTCAATATCCCACAAT
Organism: Tetramorium alpestre; assembly: GCA_021460005.1. Lineage (NCBI taxonomy): Eukaryota > Metazoa > Arthropoda > Insecta > Hymenoptera > Formicidae > Tetramorium > Tetramorium alpestre. Next base: position 2,195,757 of record JAJVSH010000007.1, on the reverse strand, counting down.
GGCGTATCCGGATCGATCTCCCTCCGCGCGACCCGTCGACCGGCCAGCGGAAGTCGTCGGGGTCTCGTCGGATTTCCCTTGCGCGCAAGCCGATAGCGCCGCGCCGGTTTGTCGCCCGCGAAAAAGTACAGCCGGAAGTCGAAAATCACGATTTTCGCGTCCGCCCGCCCGCCGTCGTCGACATTTGTCCGCGCCGGCCCGAGCCGGCCTTTGTTCCGCCGACAATGAAGCGCAAAACCGATTGGACGGACGCTGGCAATCGCCCTGCCGCTGTCGATCGATCGCAATCAGCTAGTCGTTCGAATCCGAGTCGTAATGGCCACGCGCGGAGGGTAACTCCGTCCTGGACCCGCTGAAATTGAGTCTTCGCGAGTGACGATGGTTTTTCTCCCCCCTCGGCGATAAACGCTCGCGTGACTTTGCGGCTTTCCAGCTGATCCGATTAGGAGTCAAGGTGGAGGCCTTAACGACAGGGCTATCGCACTGAAATTATCGCTGTTATACATCAAAGATACATGAAAGATTTGAAAGATATTTATGTTTGACTCTTTTGTTAGCTTTTGATTTTCTTTGGCCGGTGTGGTGTATTTGGAGAAAACAAGATTTGAGATTTTACTTGGAACGGCAAACATATAAATATGAAATGTATGATTATTTCTATGTTTAAATATTTAGATTGTACTCTGAAATATTTTTGAAACGTATACGTCTAAGTACACGAGAAAAGAAAATTGACATTGTTAAGTTAATATAAGAGATATCAAATAATTATACAAGTTTGTTATTTTACTTACAATTAGATGTATAATATAAATATTTAGATATATAAAGTTATATAAATGTATGGATATTCCCAAGTTTAGGTATTTAAATTGTGCTCTGAAATATTTTTAAGATATACAGTCTAACTACGCGAGAAAAAATTGATATTAAATGTAAGCGACACAACAGATATATTAAATAATCATCAATTAGATTTATATAATATAATTTTACTTGAAATGACAACAATATAAATATAAAATGTATGGATATTCCTAAATTTAGATATTTAGATTATATTCTGAAATATTTTTAAGACGTAGTCTAACTCACGAAAAAAGATTGTCTTTATTAACTATAAGAAAAGTAGAACACAGATATTAAATAATTATACAGATTTGTGATTTTACTTAGAATGACAAACATATAAATATAAAATGTATAAATATTCCTCTAAGTTTAGATATTTAGATTATGCTCTGAAATATTTTTAAGACGTGCAGCCTAACTACGCGAGAAAAGATTGACATTGTTAAACAATAGAACAGAGATATCAAACAATTAAATAGGTGTGTAAATTAATAAGAGATGCGTGTGAATAACGGGAACCTATCAGCTGCTCGCGGCATCCGGCTCGAAATACGGTCGTAATTTTCGACGAGATAGAAAGTTCTGGCGGTGGCAATTCAGCAATTAAAATCTCATCCAAAATACGAGCCGGAATCATCATCAACCGGCGAACTTCCCCCGGTCACCGGAGACAATGAAAGTGAATTTTGATAAGTTCCAAACTCCCCCGGAAACCGTCGTTCAGCGCCGAGCTTATTAAAGAGGGAGAGGGTTGAAACTCACTCGCGTGATCTCTTGTTGTTTACTCGCGGTGTGTGACGCCATTTTATTTCGCAGGCTCTTTTCTCAGCTTAATGAAAGAGACGTGATGTTTGCGATGCGGAAACGGCAAAACTTTGCTGCCGCGACGCTTTCAGAAAGATTCATATTCCAAGGAGTGTGGTCCCGTATTTTCCATAGAGAGAAAGATTAACATGTCTGCAAGTCTGAAACGCATACTCACTAAGCCGAGCAATCTCATTCGAGATAAAAGTATTAAGGATGATACCAGATTTCAAAAAATTTGCGATATCTAATAATGGATGCGTCAAATTATATGTTTTTTCCTCTTTGTAAAAATTTCTATTCGAGCTTATCCATTTGATAAATTTGCCAAATTCAACGCAGTTTCATTAACTTTGATTTCGGCATTGAGAGGTCCAAAATTGAAAAGTACATCGCTGTATAAAATATGCAATATTGAATTATATAAAATAAAATCATAAAAATATATATTATTATTTTATCAATTTTTTGAATGTTTTAAATACTTGTAAAATTATTCTGGGTACATAAAATCGTCAGATAGAAATGAATGATGGGATGTTTGCGGAATCTCACGCGTTACCCACATTAGATATGAATGACATGACAGTCAAAGTATTAAAAGTATTAAGAGTTTCGAAAGAATTCTAATCTTTCCTTTTTATCTATTTTTCCTGTACTTCCTGTACTTTGATCCATATTCCTGAGAATAAATTTACATAGAGAACAATTTGCATTAATTGCTAAGATGCGCAAATACTCGCCCTTACGCGAAACGGCTCATTCGCGTTTTCGTAGAATCTTTGACAACTTCTCGCCCCCCCCCCCCTCCCCCATGTATCGCACTGGGAGCAATAAATGCGCTGCGGTTCAAGATAATCTCAAAACTTACGAGGTATACCGCTTCTCTTTTATTACCTATTCCGCCAGTAAGGATGGAGTCCGAAAGAAATGCTCTTTTCTCAGAGGCGATCTTATCAGAAGCTCGCGCACGCGTCACGTAGAAGAAATAAAGTGGACGAGCGCCCAGTAATAAAAGCGGTCCTTAAGGGTTCTCGCCAAATAAATACATTTATCGCGTCACAAGCTGACAGCTCATTGAAGCGGACTCTACCCTCTTGTTTGAGGAAAACCTCGCAAAATGCGCAAACAGAGTCGGACAGAGATATCTGATGAGTTTTGTCACAATTACTTCTGAAGTGTTTTCGGTCGTCGGCATTTATTAAACGACTTTATTAATATATTTTCGTTCTGGCTTCGATGTAAATATTGATTTTACGCTCCGGCGAATTGTTAGCGTTAGAATAAGTAAATCTGAAATAATTTGTATTTTAATCCGTATTTGATGTGGAATAAAGGTAGAAACGATTGAATTAACTTCTAATCCCAATTAATAAAGTCTTAATCTAAGACTTAACTTAACTAAGACTTTAACTAAGAAATAATGAGGGATATTACACGATTGTGAGAAAAATAAAATCACAGAAATCATACAAATCTTCGACAAATTTCTAACTGTAATCGATTATTTATAATTAATTAGAGAAGAATGATATTTTCGATCGGGCTGGATTTTGATAATTCAATAATATTTCTCTGCAAATTTTATATTCTTTTTCCAATTTACAATTAGTAAACTGCGCGCCGATATTTATCAATCTTGAAACATAGTTTTTTTTTTGTTGGAAAAGTAAATTCACATACTTGACTGTCGATAATCGATTTAATTTCTTAAGCTAAGCACGAAGGTAAGTATCGTTATTTATAATATTTTTGTATACATTTTGTGCACATTGTAAAACAAAAAATGTATTCCATAGCAAAAAATTTCAATTTGAAAATTACGAATGTATGAAAAGTTATGAATACATCTCTTGCAATATTTTCCCAGCTGTTATTTTTCTACATTTTAATAAAACAGTATAAAACAGAGGAATATCCACGTAATTTTTTTCCGTTTTCAAGTTTACTCATGCTCGTTACATTTAATATCATTACTATCAGCAACCTTTATATCTTTGTTTAGTCTGCATTGGATATTTTAGAAAATGGAGATTTGAGTATGCCGTTTGTCCGTGGTCACATCTAACTACGGCTGACGAACAAATTGGGATTGGCCGTTATTGGGAAACTGACGAAGCCATTGCGCGACGGAAACCGAAGGACGGTGGTGATTCGTTCGAGTACGCGAGCGATTCCGGTGCCATGGGTTTTCGATTACGAAGGGCTCGCCGCGTAATCCCGAAAGGCGTGAAACTCTCGCGAAAACATCGTTCGAGCCGAGCCGCGAGAGGAAGCTTGTTGCCGTAAAACTTTCTCTATAAAAGTTGTTATTACAAAGGAGAAACGGTTTATGTACGCGCAAGCCATCGCATTGCGATGACGATGCCCGAGTATTGCTGTCATAATCGCGATTAATATTGAACGCGAGAGAATCCGCAGGGTCTCCGGGATTCTTATTGCTTCGTGATTTATGTAATAGCGAGATATCAGAGCCCGCTGAATTAAGACGGGGAATACTTGTCGGAATAGGGACAACTATTTACGGAATTAGAGGATTAAAGCAAAAGAATACGCTGAGAGAAATAATATTTCTATAATATTATGGTTAACATAATAATACATAGAGTTAATCATATTTATTGTTAGAAATATTAATAGAAATATTAAATATTATAAAATTGTGGCTGAGGCCAAAAGTAACTATATTTTTTTTCTCAGTGTAAGAGAAAAATTAGAAATATTATAAAATTGTGGTTGAGGCCAAAAGTAACTATACTTTTCTCTCAGTGTGAGAGAAAAATATAGTTACTTTTAGCCTCAATCATAATTTTATATTTCTAACAGTAAATATGATTAACTTAACTTATATACATCATTATGTTAATCATAATTGTCGTTAGAAATATTATAAAATTGTGATTGAGGCCAAAACTAACTATATTTTTTTCTCAATGTAGAAATTGAAGTTTACTTGAGATTACTGTGATATGAATTAAAGCTTCAATACATACAGTTTTTTGGGGGGGAAGGTATTATTTTTAAAAAGCTAGCTAAATTGTGACGTAAAGTTATTTGCATGGTTATAAAATAATTCCGTATAATATTTTATGAAATGTCGATATGAAATTCAGAGTATCGCCGCGCTAGCCGCGCGGCGCGACGACGCGATATAAGTAGACATTTATTGAAATATGTCGACACAAAGGAGTACTTACGATTCGCCGCTGGTAGTATTGCGAATTCGAACGACTACCGTCGAGAAGCAAGAGAATACCCTCTCGATTTTCCCGTACGATACGATAAGACCTCGCCCGAGCGGAGATTGCGATCGACGCGATATCATAGCGCGGCGAATCTTTCGGGAATCGTTGACCTTTGTTAAAGGCAGAATCTGACAAAGGTCAACGATCGGAACCAAGCAGGACGATAGAGTTGAATTTTTATCTGTCGCGGGGAATTGTTGTCGGATGAAACGATTGCACAAATGTAATGGGAAGTACGTGCTACTAACTTGTTTTTTTATTGTTAACGAAATTGACGAGAAAATTTCTAATTCTGCAAGATTAAAATAAGTATTTTAAAAAAATCTCTTTATACTAATAATTATTTTATAATTATTACAAATATTAAAAAATTGTTGAAATTTATTTTAATTTTAGAAAAATATGTAAATAGTTATTATTTATATAATTCTTAAAACTGTTTCTCAAAAAATTTTGATATTTTTGACTTCTTCGAGCACGAAAAATCGCTTTCGCAAGTCACAATTTGCGAAACGTTCTATCTAGTAATATGAATAATTTTTTTTTAAGAAAATATGACACTATATTTATTTAATTATTGTATAATTATAAATTCAGGCGTTTCTTATTGCCAAAATTAACAGTCAATCACAAACTTTCTATCCTAGCTCGCAAACATGAGATATTAATTACTCATTATATGAAACTTCTGATAAACGTTGTGCGGTTTTTCATGCAATATGTACTCAAAGTAATTTGCATCCTGCCTCTGTGTACTCGTGTGCCTCCGTGTAAAGATGCGAAATTAAATCCCGAACGAGACCCGTTTTAACCCACATTGCTAACAGGATTCCATTTACGAATAGCGCGTAGACAAGGATCGCGTCTCTCGCTATTCCCGCGGAGATATTTTCAGCCAGAAACTTGTGAAGAGCAATCTCTTTCGATGGAAGTCTTTCAATTTTACCCTCTCCTCGTAACTGGACTGGGGGCAGCTCTCAGATTACCGTTATCTCAATGGCGCCGCAGAAACTCAACACCCACGCAATATATCTAACTGGCCAGTTCCTCACCTTTAACCTTGTAGCCGTATATAACGGATAAGACCCCGCCTAGCACAAACACTCGTAGATGAAAAAGACAGAGGAAAATAGTAGAGAGAGAGAGAGAGAGAGAGAGAGAGAAGGAGAAAATGGAAGAGAAGAAAGAGGGTAGAAAAGGACGTGAGAAGGGAAGATCTTCTTTTGCGCTGAATTCGGCAGTTGACCGTGTCCCCGTCGTCGACCCTCTTACTTGACTCGCGCGGAAAATGGGTGATTTTTTTGTTCCTATTTCGTAAACGTGCGCGCGATCCGCCGACGACCCTTGTTCTTTTTTTCGTAGGTGGGATTCACGAGATCCACTAGATCGCTTAGCTCCCGAGACACACGGTTGACGCGCCATAGGCACACGCGCTAGTTCGCCGATCCTTGAATATTCAATAGAATAAAAGCTTTGGAAAATACTTCGCGCACTTCCGTCGGAAGTAACGTGGGAAAATGCGGCATCCGGCCGAGCTGCATTTCCGCTCGGGCGAATATTCACGCATGTTTATTGAACAACGGTGTAACCGGGATTTTCTGAATTCTCACGCGCACTCTTTTGAAAACTATTTTTTTTTTTCGTCATTTATTTTCAGTTATTAACAAATCTAGTTGTTCGTTCCAGAAACAAATCTATAACTTTGCATTACACTACACGCAGGTAAGAAAATTAAATTGATAGAATATAAAAGAGTGTCGCGTCTCTGCAGTTTGGAAATAATAGTACATCTTAATTCTTACACGTTTTCATATCTTTGTGATTTGTCGTAATTATGCTCTAACTGCGCTGTTATTCTATGTGTCACGTCAGCGGCATTTTAAAATATTTCGTCAATCTTTAGAGATAAAGCCTGTGGATTTGAGAGGCTGTGAAATCCGATGAATGTCCGAATCGGTCCGCGACTGATTATTCTGCCAGGCGTATCACGCGCGTGACAGAAATCGCGTGCAATCGCCTCTACACGCCCACGTACGTGCTTTTTGCCAAAACCGTGGGTTTTAGTCGAGATTGGAGATGAGAGGCTGCGTAAGATCGAGGATAATTGCAATCTTGCGTGATGTGTGCTCGATGAATCGTTAAAGCAACTCTAGAATTGAGCTCAGTTTTTTTTATTTACGAGAATTCATGTATGAGTTGAATATTCGCAAAATGGATAATATTATTACAAGTAAATATTTAAATAAAGAGTTTCATTTAGAATGCGATTCAAGTTCGTTAAGAGCTTGAAAAAGTGATACTTTAAACGAAGTATAATTTTGTGTAATAAAATATAAATTGGAAAATTACATTCAAATTATTTGTAAATATCTATATAACTATAAAAGTTGATAGTTTAATAATTTTAGTTATAAATCTAAGTAGCATTTAAAACTTTTATACAATATAACAATGAATTAAAAAAAAAAATAGATTAATATTGGCAACAATTTGAGTCTTATTTTACACGTTAGATTATTAGTATTTATTTATTTAAAGTTAATGAAACTTTCAACTTAGCAAGTTGGATAAAATCGTCAAATATGATAAAAGTTAATTTAAATAAAAATTCGAAATTAAGACGCATAAAGTTGAGATGACCGCAATGCAATTTCCCGCTGCATTTTGGTCCATCGTCCTAAATCCGTGCTTTCTCCTCAACTTTTTACCTCTATCGAGAAACTCGTATACGAAAATATACGCTCGATACACCGGGGAGGAGTACGGTCCGGCGTCAGATGCGTTCGTGGCGCATCGAACTAGCCGACGAGTTCGACTCGCCGAGTAAGCAAACATTTGCATCGTGACATACGCGGATCACCTCCTTGCTACGGGGTTTACCTTCCAGATTCGCGTGTATACGCCAACAGACAGCTTACTGCGACGAAATCGGATTATAAGCGAATTCGTGGAACCGATACGAGCCGACTCGCATCGCGCCGGATTTCCGTGCAAATCAATTAAGAACGTGCCGGCAGATTTCATCGGCGATGATTGATTCGATTCTACGTAAAATGTATTATTCATAGTCGTACGGATAACATTCATATCTCCGGCTTACTGGTTTAAAATTGATCACAGCGCATCTCGCAAATCTTTAATTTATTACTACCGCAGTACTGTAACGAAATGCACATTAAAAAAGATTTTTCTTTCCACGCAGCAATTTTGACAGTGGTCCATCCATTTTTTATTTTTCTTTGAGGAAATAATATGTTACTCAATGATGTACGCAGGATAATATAATGATTATGTTAATGCTCGTGATACTTATATATTTATTAAATTTGAAGAAACTGAATATGCAGTTAGGGTCGACTTTGTGATTGACTTGCACTACTTGATAGCGCACTGCATTCAATTAAGAGTCTCATAGTAGTTATTTAATATATGAAATGAATATTTTTTATTTCATCTAAATATATGAATATTTCGATGAAAAGATAACTTCTATAAGACTTTTAACTGAATGTAGTGCGCTATCAAGTAGTGCAAGTCAATCACAAAGTCGACCCTAACTGCATATTCAGTTTCTTCGAATCGATAAAATAAAAAGCATCTCATTTGATATGAGACGACACATCTCGAGTGGAAAATAGTAAAACTGAGACAAATGCTAATGGCTAGGTAATCTAAACTATATTGAATATATCTAGTTAGTGATGATAATATCATTTGCCAGATTTTCCATACATATTATGTTTTAAAATGTTTACCAGCGTCTAGACAGTTTCTTGCAATTAATCATATGATATTTAGCTACATATTATATCTTTACATTGAAAGAAAAATATAGTTACTTTTGGACCCAATCACAATTTTATAGTATTTCTAATGATAATTAAGATTAACATAATGATGCATATAGTTAAGTTAATCTAATTTATTGTTAGAAATATTATAAAATTATGATTGGGCCCAAAAGTAACTACATTTTTTTCTCAGTGTAGGTTGTTATTGGCTAATTACTATTAAATAAAGAAAAAAATATGTTTTATATTTATATAATATATATCTAATATCTGCCTATGCACTAGGTATGAGTTATATAGATTGAATTATTTAAAACTTTATTTAGTTGTCATCTCATACTTTACTGGCAGAGTATAAGACTATAAATATTTATAATAATCTTTTCTCGACTAGTAACTAGTTAATGCTTGCTACATCATCACTTGGTTGTAAAAGCATTACAATTCTAGACAATGATAATGTAAAACTCTTAATAATTAGACAGTCAATAGACACTGATCACTTTGATTTTCTATTCAGAATTGAGCGTGTATTAATCCTCGGTAACGTCAGGCAGAAGAACAAATCAATCGAGTCAGCCTTATTTATCACGAGGAACACAAATGTGCCGTATACTTTCCGATCGAACGTTACTTTTTTTCAGGCGCGTGATACGCGCGACCTCGACGAGCTCGTCTACGGGGCTATTAATGCGAGCCTAGCCAGCGGAAACCGCAAGGAGCAGTTCTTGCCGGCGATAGTGCCGGCGAGGGAGAGGGGGGGGGGTGAAAAAGGACGAAGCCGAGAAACACGACGCGATTGCGGACCGAGAGTGGGTGTGAAACGCGAGTAATGGAATTGTACCTCCGACTGCGACATTTTACTCCCGATCCCGACGCTCAGCGCCGGGCGTGTCGTGTACGCGATCTTGGAGAAGAGAGATGTGTGCCGGCCGGCCGGCCGACTGTCGGCGACAAGCGGCCGGCGCGCTGCGTATTATCGATCAATTTTCGGCCTGACAGCCGACCGACCGGGGATCGTATCCCCCTCAGGTCGCGAGAGTTGTACCTGACGGCGCGGAATCTGGCGTCAGCGCGGAAGTCAACGGCCCGGGAGTCACGACGACGGCGCCTATTGTTGCGGCCCGGAGGAAAAAGGAGCTTTTTCCAGCTGCGCTCGAAATGTTAAATTCGCGCCGGTGTAATAACGTTTCCACGGCGATCGCGCGGCGGTATTATTAATTCCCGCTGCGTCGGCAAAATAATTTAAAGCCCGATCGCGAGTGGAACGCGGCGTAACGTCGAGGCTGACGAGATTCATTAACAGTGGCTCGGCCGCGGCGGAGAAAGAGAGATCTTTCTGTGATTATACCGTGATTTTTCATCGGCAAACGTACATTTATTCGCTGGGTCATTATCATAGTAGTATGATAACGTAAGATGTGATGCATAAAAAAAAATAATAATTTTGATATATGTGGAATCCTCTAAATCTTAAAGAATTTTCCTCTTATATTGACCTCAAAAGAATTCCTCTGAAATCAAGAGAAAAATAGTAGTTATATAATAGTTTTTTTGGGTGTGTATGAGACTTACAATGAAAAAAATGTTATATATAAATAGAACTAGAATAAAAATTCTATAAATAAAACTCAATACTTTATAGTTATAATTGAGTTCTATTTATAATAATCAGAATTTTTATTATATGTATATCCAAGAAAAAGTATTTTACGTTCAAAGTGATGATTTTTCCTATAATCTCATTATTCTAAGCTCACTGCTTTACATAGCAAACATATTCCTCTTTCAATAAAGTGAAAAATACTTTTTTCTCTCTTAAATACTCTTGTTTATACTATTTTTCTTTTGATTTCAGAGGAATCCTTTTGAGGTCCATATAAGAGTAAAATCCTCTAAGAATTCCACGTGTATCAAAATTATTTTTTTCTGTGTAATAACCAGAATATTTGATCAATCCTACAAGATTTTCTGATTCATCCATTTTTAACTAGAATTTTTTTAAATGTGGACTTCAATTCGTTGAAAATCTATAGACGACAAATTGTAGTAAGTAAATTGTACAAGCAGGATATTGGGCCGATTATTTAACTTGGTTTAGTATCTATTAATTGGTTCTTTTTAGAACCACTCAATTATTCAACAGGACTGTTACTCGAAAACGTATAATTTTTATAATGATAAAAAGAATAATTTTACTTTTAAATTTAACTTTAATTTTAATAGAATTTAATGAATTGCGCACGCGACATTATCATTATCGATCCAGTGAATAAATCGATAAAGCTAAGCTACTACTACTATGACTCAGCGAAAGTACNTTCGATGATCTCATCTCGTCGTTCGTCTCACTGCATTTCGCTACATTTTCACCAGCCATGAAGAACGTTGAGGCAGCGCGGTCGAAAGATGATCTAAATCTTGAAAATTCGAATTCCACTTTAGATCACATTAATGCACACGAGAGTCACGCGTCTCTCGAGCGTAAACGTGTTTTCCTGATTAAAAAGGGACCGCGGGGAGGTCGGCAAATCGGAGAAAAATCACGGAGCTAGGAAATTACTGGTTATCGGGTGTGTAGTTAAAGATCGGGGTTTTATGGTAATGGAAAGTCACGACGTTTCCCGGCGACACTTGCGAGCGTCGCAACGGTGTACACAATATAAACCTGGTAATAAGTCGTAAAGTTCGAGGCGCGACGGTAGCGGAAGATTCGAGTTCGCTCCGACGCAAAATACTCCGGGAATTGCAGCGCTGTGAGAATTGTCGCGATAATAACTTTCTGCTTCGACCGTGCTACACAATTACTCCGCGCGTAGTGGCGAACTAAATACAAGAGCATTTAATTTCTACTCAATCTATATCTCGCACTCGCGCGCCGGCTAGACGATCGTCGTTAAAATTCCCTTTCAGCCCGGGCCCTTGATAGTTTCTATGCAATCAGGGGGATGTTTATTGCATTTTATGCGTGCGCGGAATTTCATGTCAAAATAGGAATTCCGATGAGATTTACGAGCGTGCTTTATGAAAAAGAAACGACCGCGAGAACGGCTGAAATTTTCTTGCAGTCTCCGCCTCTTAAATCCATCCGGCTTCTCCCACAGACGCGCTCCGTGTGGAAATTTTTCCTAGGCTGTAATTGGGCCCAAATTAACTTTCCTTACTTTATTTGAGGCCCAAGTTAGGATCGTCACACTTTTCTAGGACCCATATTGCTTTCCAAACTTGGGCCAGTATAAAAATTTTAGTCTGGTCCTATGTGGAAATTTTTTCTGAGCTGTAAACTCAGTGTCAAAATTGACTCACAGACTAAAATTTTTATATTTACACACACAGTGCCAAAATTGACTCAAACTAATATTTTTATATTGGCCCAATATATGCCCGTATATGTAAGAGAAGTTGGTCCAAAATTAAAAGGTTTAATGTTGCCCCAATAAAATTTTAACGAGTCCCTAAAATCCGATGAGTAATGATCCCCTAATAAATCAATAAAAGCAATAATTTTTAAGTATATCAATATATTATACATGGTTGTAACTAGGCGAACCTAAGTTAAACTGTCCTAATTAGGACCTAAATAGATTTAAGTTTGACAAGCCTTTATTTTGGATGCTTTAGTAATGCCTATATGGGGCCAGTGTTAAATATGGACTGCCCGGATAAATTTCCACACGGGGCGGTGAAATTTTTCTCATTCTTATGAGAAAATTTAATTGGCGCCACGCGTTTTCATAAGAAAAAATTGTAATTTTTGAACATCTCTCGCCGCCTCTCCACCGCGAAGGAATAACGTCCAACGTCCGTGTAGCGAAACGCAGATTCCGGACGCTTTATTTGGCCAATTCTCTCGCGGAAGCGCCGATGATAGATCACTGCAATTTTCTGTCTCCCAAGTTAAAGTCTCCCAGGGGCAGTTCCTGTTCTATCTGCGTCAGGCGCGTCGCCCGTCTGAATAATTTTTTAGCTACGGGTGAGCACCAAGATTTCTCCGCGCCAACGTACAGACGGATCCCGCGCCACTAATCAGAGACACATTTTCGCAGGATAGTTTTACAAATGAGAAACCCACTCGCGGAGACGCGCGCGTCAGAGAACTTTGCGTTACAACCGTATCAAATTTGCATGAAATCTGGGAACACAAGGTAGATCCTCTGCGGCTTTCTTCGCTCGTCTCACCGCTCGAGGATTCCGCTCCTCCGAATACAGAGCCATTACGGTATCTACATACGCATGATGGCACATGCATATGCGCATAATAACAGAGCACAGTTTGCTTACGCAACTTATATATGTATATGTAGACATATGTACGACACGAAGATTCTGTATTTTTTCGCATGGCGTAAGTATTCCGCTTCAAAGGACGGTTTTACGCGCACGCAGGATCGTATCGTTATACAAATGGTGCAGCTCTAATGCAATTCTATGGCCTACATTGAAAAAAAGATTGCTTATAATAATCCAGTCTTGATGAAAGTTACCAAGAACCTTGGTGAAGTAGTTTCAACTAAACATATAGGTCATTATAACAAAATAATGTTATAAAAATGTTATAATGTTATAAAAATGAAATGTTCGTAATCGTTATCAAATTTTATGATTTTTTATGATTTAGTAATACTGACTAAATGTTTCAAAAATTGCATTGCAA
>JAJVSH010000007.1:2115979-2182086 GCA_021460005.1 Tetramorium alpestre | reverse complement strand
TTATCTTAAATTTTTGTAAATCTTAAATCTTAAATTGTGATAATAATAAAAAATAGCGCTTCCCACCATCGCTAGTGTTATAAAAATGAAATGTTTACAATTGTTATCAAATGTTTTGTTATTATTACTATATTTAATGAAGCTAGCTAAATATTTCAAAAATTGCATTACTAAATGCATCTTGTAAGTTTACCTAGAATTTTTTTTTCATCGTATGCATGCCTACGAAAGTAAAGTTGGAAATGGGTCCCCTCTATTTTTCCCCTTTAACCTAATTTGCCTATGTGAGCAATCGATGGAATCGATATTCGACAAATTGATTGTAAATATCCGAGTTATCGAACTGCGAAAATTCATCACTCGCATTCGTTATCCCAATATCAATTACAAAATGTAATAGTACGCGCTACATACTGCGGAAGGATTTATTGTGTTTAGCGTAGAAGCGCTTGTGAATTTCACACCGGATTATTTCCAGAATTGCAATTACTCACGCTAATCCAGCCAGCGTTTTCGATATGTTTGCCGGCAAATATAGTTTCTATCTAAATTAGCAACTTTCCGTAGGAAAAACTCGGCACTCGGAATAAATTAACACCCCGACGCGCCGACCGGCGGAACAGGTAATTTCCTATCGCGATAAGTCACGCGATGTATCGCGCTGCAAAACGAATTAGGAAGCTGCGATACTGGCGGAATTGGTCGATACGCGGATACAGGCGAATAATGGAGGGGGGGGGGGAGGGAGCGAATAATGTTGCAAAAACCAAACGAGAAATATATTTGTTACACATTGTCCTTCCTCCCTATTGTGTTTCGTAAGAAGTCGAGCGTGGCGAACGCGAATGAAATATATTTTTCACGGATAGGAGCAGGGCGAGAGATGTGGGGCGAAGGAAACACTTTCAAAAGTGACGGAAGCGTGTGCGGGCTCGCCTGACATTTCCTAACACACAAATGAATTGTAAAAAAAAAAAACGGAACGAAGGGGAGGGGGAGACGGAGGAAGAAAGCGGGATATATGTAGATGTAATATTATATATATATGCACCTACACATACATATTTATATACACAGCCATACACGTGCGTCTATATATTTACATATAGACGTGCGCGCCATCCATTTCGAGAGAGGAAGATTAATGGCGCTTTCGGCGAAAATGCAATTTACCGAGCAATCGACACGCTACGATGATTCGCTCGGCACGCAAAAACGCTCGGCGGAGGCATCCCGCTCTCTCTCTCTCGAGAGAGAGAGAGAGAGAGGAGCGAGAGGTAAAAAAGACCCGGTCAATCTGCATCACGGCCGCCGGTAAGACGATCGACTCCTCCCGAACGCGCCCCGTGAATATGGGGCGGTCGAGCGGTCGATGGACCGAATTACCGCCGCATCAGAGGAGCGGTCAGCGCGAATCGCTCGGCGAGCGTAAAAGTGGGAAAAACAACGAGAAGAGAGAATACGAATCGCACGCGTGTACAATGTGACAACTATACGGCGGCGGACGTTACGCTATTACGTGGAGTCGCGCGTAACTCCGGCGCGCAATTCCCGCCGGTACATCGCGGCGGCTCGTTTCACGCTCTCGAAACAACCCTGAATTAACCGTGCTCGCTGTGCGCTGCACGAGCGGATAATAACGTTGCTGGCTGCCCGCCACCATTGCGCTCACGCGCCGCGATACGAATGAATGAACTTATCTGTATGTTGATTCGACGCGGATATGCGCGCCGAGTTTGTTATTGAATAAGCGGCCGCCCCCGCGATACGGCGAGCGAGATCATGTGGATATTATGATGGGCACACTGTGTACATGCCTGCAATGCTCTGTGCTTATTGCTAATGCCGGCTGCAGACTCTCGCCTGTCGGCTGTCGAAGAATGCGCGCGGAAAGTCGATGGACGTTGTGACAATTGTAATAATTCAGTGTTAAATTTTTATAGTCGATACGTCGTATATGTATATGATAGACACTGTCATTATATAATCATTGTAAAATGATAAATATTTAGCAGTAGCAAATCACAGAGTTTAATCAATTCAATCAAATTAATACGATTTTATTTTATATACATATATATTTTTTCTAAAATAGAAAAAAAATATCAATTATAATTTTAGGAATTTTGATCTCTTTACCATACTAATCAACTGGTTCTGACTGCAGATTATTATCCACTGGAATGAATTTTCCCTCTGGGTTTGCCAAATAATTTAATATTTTAATAAATTAAATCAAATTAATACGACTTTATTTTACATTTTTGTTCTAAAAAAAAGTGATAATTATAATTTTAGGAATTTTGATCTCTTTGCAAAATAATCGACTAGTTTTGGCTGCAGATTATGATCTGGACAGAATGACTGGAGTGGATTTTCTCTACCATTGCTAAATAGTTTAATAAATTAAATCAAATTAACACGACTTTTACCTTTTTTGTCTAAAAAAGAAAGTAATAATTCAAATTTTCGGAATTTTGATAGGCTAAGTTTTTTGCATTGCTGAAAAAACAACATTAGTAGATACTTATTCAATATTGTTTGATATTCAATATCCATGTTTATCTTGTTGATAAAATATAAATTGCTTGAAAAAATTGGACGTAAAATAGATTAAAAAAAATTGTAATTATTGTTTCATTGTTTTTTCTATTTTCATCAACAAATGTCAAAAAAATGTTTATAACAGTATGATGTAATATAATATAAAGGCAAGCACATATACACACATATATACGTATATGTGAACTAGAAAATTCCCACCTAATGGCAATCATATTTAATAAAGTATAAATAGGATGAAAAATAGAAATAGAGAATTATTGCAATTGAAATTTGCGGTGAATACACATTGATATATATTCTTGAATTTGCTTCTAAAGATAACTCAATATAGATATTGATTATTAATGACGTTTACTATCGCAGTGATATATTTTTATTATCGTCCTCGTGCTTTTTGCTTTATAAGAATGTGTAATTAACGAGGTTGTTTTTCAGCGAGATAACAAATTCGAAGACGCCATTCGAGCAGCAATCGGAACAATGGCTGGGCGGAAACGGGGCGGAATAATACCGGCCATTTTCGCTGCATTAATTTTTCAACACCCACCTATAGAGCTATGTTAGGCTAAGCATGAATTATGAACACATTACGGCCGGGATACAAATTGATTTATGGTCGCGGCGTCTCGCCGTGCATATCTAATATCCCCTGGCGATATTCTTCAGCCAAGGCGCGGGTCACGGAATACGATTAATCTGCATAGCGGATCTCGTCAGATTCCTTAATAGCGCTTTTATTATGTCCCTGTCTTCGTCTCTCACTGACGGACCGTTAAAAGCTTTAGGAACAATTGCCGATACGATAAGTTTTTGATTCTGGGAATTTTCTTACGGGAAATACAATATCTATTGTACGTCTAATTCTTCCAAACAATTTTGTATTCTGTCAACAAGATAAACATGGGTACTGAGATCACACAATGTTTGATAAAGTATCTAACTAAATCTCTGGTTTTCCAGCAACGCAAAGAATTCAGTCTATCAAGATTCCTGAAGTTATAATTATTACGTTTCTCTTTTTTAGAAAAAATATGTAAAATAAATTCGTTTTAATTTGATTCAATTTATTAAACTATTTGGCAAACCCATGGCGGAGAAACTCCATTCCAGTGGATCATAATCTACAGTCAGTCAGTCGATTAGTACGGCAAAGATATCGAAATTCCAAAAATCGTAATTATTATTTTGTTTCTCTTCTAGAAAAAAATAAGTAAAATAAAATCGTATTAATTGGATTTAATTTATTGAACTATTTGGCGAACGCAGAGAGAAAATCCATTCCAGTGGATCATAATCTGCAGTCAGAGTCAGTCGATTAGTATGGCAAAGAGATCCGGAATGAATTTTGTTTAACTTTCCTGAATTCCGCTCGTTAATGCTGAAGCGCATTCTGGATGCATTCGGCATGTTAATTACAGGACTATTAAATTGCCGCCGCGATCGTTACAGAGCTGAAATAGCTGCCAATACAGTTTTATAGTAAGTATAGCACTATTAATGGCCGTCGTGCGAGTATCCTGCAATATAAAGCTATAAATCAGATTACACATTGCGGGCGGAGGGGGAGGGAGAGGAGACGGGATTATCATCCTATTAACTATCCGATTCACGCTGTAAAATATGTTTATTCGCTCCGGCTTGTAATTAGATTCATTAACTCCCTTGCACTCGCCGGGAAGATAATTATGCCGCTTGATTAAAACGGTTGACGTAGTTCGATTTAAATTCGAACGAATTTCCTCTCTCCACTAATTAAATTTCCTGTGAACGACGTTCCATAGCGCGACACTGGACGAGATACTAAACAGCAGCCCGCTTCCCTGTCGTCGTGAAATTGAAGACGAGCCTCGTGATATCCTCCTTAGACGCTAAACGTTCCGTCATTCGTCTTGTGTCACAATAATGCGAAGCGAGTCTATGAATTTCGACAATTCAACCTACATCGCGTATAACGCAGCTTAAATCCAAAAATAAACATAAATGTGTCGTCTACCAAAAAAATAAATAAAATAAAATTATAATTGCATTTAAGTCAGAATAATACGTTTGTTGAAATGGAAATAGCAGCAAAAGCGACCGAAATCTATTATATTTTAAGTAGAAATGTAATAAATGTTGCCGGAAGCTGAACGTTTCAAAGTAAACCGTACTGCAAAGGACCAGCGAGTCTCTGTTGTTGATTAATTTCCAAGCGACCAAAAAGCTGCTTACTATTTTATACATTATTATTTGTTATTTTCAACTTAATATAAGAATTTTGCAAATAACCAGAATGTTCCCTAAAGTAATTACACGGCTCGGTTTTGTGCGCCCATTTATAGCTCTATGCATTGTGTGTCCGTTGAATCATTCGGGATATATTCGGGATACTCCGGCAGAGTTTTATCAAGCGCATCGCACTCTATCGCGCAAAGTTGAAAGAGTAATTGAGAGAGGAAAGAGCCGAAAATTTGAATAAAGTAAACGTTTTCCGCCCTGCATCCGCAACAATCACGACGCTGGTCTGTGAAATAAAATTTAATTCCGGCGCGGACGCGTCTCGAATGTGAGATCGTTCGCAATCTCCGCGTTCTGGAGGCGGAATTAATCAAATATTCATCAGCGTGGGAGCTACAAGAAGAAAGTTTTCGATGAAGGATAATCAAAGGGCAGGTCAAATCTTTCACATTGGTTAATCACCTTTGCGACTCTGCCGCAAAAATGTTGCAAATTTGATTTTCCAAATTTGAAAAACGATGTGAGAGAACAAGGTTATAAATGGAACAATATAATTTTAATGAAATCTAATTGTAAGTATAAATTCTACGTCAATAGTAATATTATAATAACAGTGACCCAATAATAATTCAAGTGTTTATAAATAGAACGGAGCGCACTTTCAAACGTTGAATAGTTCAACGCCCTCCGCAGCGAACAGAGAAATAAAAGCGGGGGATGAATTATACACCCGCAAATTTGTACTTTTCCTAATAATAAAAGAGACACCGTATAATTCTCGTTAAAGCCCGGATGTCGTTATCGCGGTATTGTAAGCTCCGAAATAACGCTCACCCCTTCCGACGGCGCGACGCCTCCATAAATAATTATTCGCGATCTCTATTCAGAAGATGGAATTAATCAAGTATCGATCTGCCGCGAGTGGCGAAATGGAAGTTTTTTCCGGCGTGACTGCGTGGAAATGAAAGAGAGGACGGGTCGCGGGAGAGAGATACACGTGACAAGAATGACAAAAAAGGTAATCCCGCCTGACGGGGGGGCCCAGTCGCAGGGGAGAACGGAGACGCGGCGGAGAGCCATTGACTTCCAAGACCCCGTTTCCTTGCGCCATTCCCCCAGAGGCGTCCGATGATTACATCCACCCTTCTCCCGCGACATCTCCGAAGGCTCTCCGGACACGAGCGAGGGGAGCCCCCCCACCCCACCCGTTATATTCCCCATGCGTCATCGACAATAGCAAATAATTTGTTTCAATGGCATTTTGTAAGTCGATTAACGCCATCCGAACTCCGGAGTTCATACATCAGAGGGAGGAGCTGATGAAATTAGAAATCACGACACGATTGCACGGCTACTAATGATTCGGGGAAAAAGAAATATTACTTTCCGCTATTAATCTTATTTTGTACTTCGTTATTATGTCTTGTGCGACAAAAATAGAGAAAAGTTAAAAAAAAAAATCTCTCTTTTCCCAAAGTTCCTGTTAAATAAAGTAACAAATTTGTATTGTGTAACGTGTTGCATTTATAAGCATGGAAATGCAAGAAGCATTTACAACAAGACGTTACTTCTGAAAGTAAGTAGAGTAAAGTTTATTTGCATGTTACAAAGAAAGTAAGAAAAGTATGAAAGATGTTCTTAGCATTTACATTATTTTGTATTTTTTTATTCCAGGAACATGAGTTCTAGAAATATTTTCTATGCAATAATTATACAATGTTATACCTGTTTTATTTTATTAAATTTTATTTCATTTATTTTATTAAAACACGAAGTAAGAATTTTATGACTGAACGACCGCTCTTCCTTGTGAAACATGACCAATTAAAAAAACTAGCCATATTTAAAAAACTATTTTATTAGTATTATTAATAAAGCGCTGTGATGCAGCTATCTTTCTACATCGCTACCTCTTTGAAATATAATATTCACTTACGTGAAGATATAATGTTCTTTACGTTCAAAATAGATCTCATATGATCTGAAAGCAGTTATCCATATGAAGAGTATAACTAAAATATCGTTCGTACCATCAAGAGAAGATTTTTCACATTGCTCTTCATATATACACACACATATATATATATATATATATATATATATATAAACGCATAGCAGCATCATAGTACATTCACGATAAAGTAGTGGCGTAAAAATAGCGCAGCTACGTCGTTCATCATCTGATCACCGAGCAGACGTGTATATATGTGATGCCACGGCAAAAGATAGTTTCATCGGCGAGTATTCAATCTTATCTTTGTATTGGCAATCTTAGCCGATTATTTTTTTCACAAATCGTTCAATCGAAGTTACATTAACCGTAACTTGACCAAATTAGAACAGTGAAAGAATTGAAAGGTAATTTCGTAAAGCTTTCCGACTTTACAATTTTTTTTTTCCACATTGATGGACCGTGTTCTCCCGATTTTATATATTTTTTATGCACTCCTAAGGACAGGAAAGTGCATTTGGGTGCAAACAAAACATTGCAAATTTAGACAAAACTAGAGATATACTGTAAGACGCATTTGTATGATGTAGAAATGAAATATACAAATTAACTCTATTAACTGATTTAAAAAGCCTATAATACATCAACGAAAATTAACTGAATAAAAATAATCCTTTCATTAAAAAATTTGACATTTCTTAATTAAATATCGACTGTAATTATTTCTATCGAGCAACAAGAAATGTGTGAAGTTCAAATAACATTTCATCGAAATAGCGGTTTTTTTTATGGAAAAAAAAAAGAGAGTTGGCGCCGTACGCAAATGGAAGGGCAAGCTTCAATATAAACGCAAAAGAATTTCCCCGGGTGTTCGAAGGCTTATTCGGTGTTTTTCGGGCTTGGCTTCGTTAGAAGGCAATTTTTATCGGCAACGCAGGATTTTTACAGCTGCGGTCAGGCGCTTTCACGTTTCGGGGTTACGATTGTATGTCGTTCGATTCGTTTGAATGCTGCACAGCTCCCTCGGGAAAGCCGCGTACACCATCGTTTTCGGGGTTACGTTTTGTTACGTGCATCCCGACCCTTCTCCATCCCGGCGCTGAGCCCGATATGCAGCCAGGACTGCGTCTCTCGGGTCGTTATTTCCCATCGTCCGAATGTCGTTCGAATAACGGCACAGCAATGTGAATCATAGCGATGCGAATTTAAATCTAATCGCGCTCTACACCACGCACACACGGATACGCCGACAATGAACGTAAAATGTAGGTAACGTCGTTACTCTTCGCGAAATAATTGCCGTTTTAGTGATTAGCGACGACGTAGCTTTAATATATTAAATCGATCAAATCAAAATATCACAGAAAAACTCGCATGTGAAAGGGATGATACATCCAGTACTAATACACTGCCATACTTTCCATTCGTCCAATTACTTTTTTTCCCAGAATACTATTTGTATTATCTATTATCATTGCATAAAACCCCCGAACGTTATTCTTCATATTTTAAACTTTGTCGAAAGTACGCCGAGTTATTCTCTCAGGAAGCCGTGTTTTCTTTTTTCCTTTTCTTTTTTTCCAACATTTCTCTTCGTCAATGAAATTATTCCCGGCGATGAGTAATCTGTATATTAATGTGTTCATACGAGTATATAATATACTTTATAAACGAGATCAGTTTTTGTTTCTCCGACGTGAGTTATCGTTAATGAACCGTGAAGTTTAGTGCGTTCGTTAGTACAAAGTACAAAGTTGTTCGTTCGTCTATCTACTATCTATCTACACCGTTGGATAATGAAACGAGTTAATTTCTGCGCGAGATCGTTTGAAGCCGGATGGATGGATGTTTCGGGAGGGGAAGTGTGGTCTGTCTGGTGCACGTAGGTTCGCGACGTCGGTTTTTAAAAGATTCAGCACACGCCGTGAGATGATTTAGCGGCCGTGATGAGAGCCCGGCCTCTGACCCGAGGCGACTCATTTTTTTCCTTTCCCCCGTCGCTTTGATCGCATAATCAAGTCTTTGTTTCTTACGCGCGGCTTCCGCAAATGACTACGTCCGTACCGTTCCTTTTATCAAGCATGCAAATACGGAGTTGCGCGCCGTTGTACAAGGTACAATTCGCCGTTCCAATCGACCGAGGGGCTCGTTGTGTATGGGCGAAATTAACTCTCCGGCGGTTAACCATGGAAAGCTCTTGGGGAATCCGGACCCGGAGAGAAGGAGGCAGTTATCTGCGCCACACTGTAAACTTGTGTTGATCTATTCGAAATATAATCAATTCCAACAAGTGTTTTATAGATCAACAGATATTTGCCAACTCCACAATGGTGACACTAACGGAAATTTGTTCAGTGTTTTCTCGTCGCAACTGAAAGGGATGGCTTGTAATTTTCGTTGTGTCTTTACAACTATTCGATTGGTTTATAACTGTTTAATTGCGAGTCTGAAAGTTACGTGATATCCATATTTTATAAAAAATTTTTACGATACTCTAATTGTATTTTTATATATGGCTGAAGAGGACTTTGTGAAGTCGAAACGTTTCACGATTTATTATCAATTGTCTAATTTGTAATAAATTAAAGTCATCTTTGATATTATTTCCTTATTTATCCTTTAATTTTAGCATATACGAGCTTGTAATTATTTGACGATTCTATTCAGTTGGATTTTTCCACAAAAGCCAATCACTTAAATGACAAAGATTAAAGTCACAAGTTAAAAAATGAAGCAAACAGTGTAACGAGATGAAAAAATAAAATTAAAAGCATGAAACACAAGACGGAGTTTAAATGAACACGGATAAGGAAAATTAGTTGCTCAATTATCGTAGTATCAAGCTTTCAGTTATCTACACTTTATTTTACATGAAAATTGTTTGTATTTCCTCCACCTCTCTCTCTTTCTCTCTCTCTCTCTCTCTCTCTCTCTCTCTCTCTCTATTTCTCTCTCATCAGGAACTTGTTCGAGTTATAAAATATTTATCCGGTTATACATTATTCAAACAGCACCATTTAGTTTGTTAATGAAGCTTGAATTTTCTACAACGGAATAGCAGCACGTGGTACTAACTCGACGAACTTGGACGGTGATTTAACGAGAACACACGAAAGTTTCATTATGTAAGTTTTACTATTAATCCAAACACATATCTCTTTACAGATCAATTAAAAAAAAAAGCATATCTTAATTCGAGGAGGCGTAAAGATTTAATAAACGTTTAACGAAGGAGCAAATGCTACAGGTAAGCTCTTCAAGACTAGCTTTCATTTCCTAACATTAAAACAGAAATAATTGCCATCTGTTATTGTTTAATTAATAAAGTTACAATATGCGAGCAGCTGATTTTTATCGTTCTAGAATTATGCAGCAGGAAGTAAAGATTTTTGCTTTAATTTATGTGTTCTAATTAAACATTATTTTTTATTCCCAAACGAGCTTCGTAAAATCCATTGATCAAAGTTCCCAGCAAAGGTTCAATTCCGTAACAATAATCAAAGGCTGCTTTATTTCTTATCCGCTAAGAACGGAGAAGAGTATCCATATAGTTGTTAATTGCAAAAAAAGTGTAGTCGCAACGAGAAAAATAAATATATTAAAAGAAGTCGCGGTGGGAATTAATTTTCTGATATTGCGTTTCCGTTCTTCAAAACTAGATTAATTTCAATGGGAGAGGCACTTTTATTTGTTAAAATTCCAATTGAAGGAATACAAATAAAATTTCAATATATAAATGAAAGCAATCGGAAATCGAAAAACAATTTACTTAATAAAAACAGAATGTTAAGAGATTTATTAATCTACAAAAATATATTTCTATCATTTTTTTCCCGATTTATCTATTTTTTTTCGCCGAGAAATTATGTGCATACGTATATATACGTATAATCGACATAATCGTCGGTGAATGTGTATCGCGGTTTCAAACGTTTAAGTACGGTCGAGATTATTGCTAACATGCCGCGCATACTATAGTACCGAATATCATATGTACAAACCGCACGTACGGCGCTTCCATAATATATTCAACTGATGGTTGCTTTGAAGTTGCACGATACGCGTTTTCATCTCCACACTTCTCCCGTATCACTACATGCTTGGTCAATTCGGAAACAACGCGCACAAAAGGAACAAAAGATCCCCTCCCCCCCTCCCCCTGCACGATTATTGCATACATCAGTTTCGGAATAAAAGTTTAATCATACATGACGACTGCCTCGGACAATTATATTGGTTTTTTTTACTGCGATATATTAAATCGTTCTGTTGAATTTTTTCCGAGGATGAAATATGTAATGCATAAAATAATGGGGTCATACGGTGTGATTTTAATATCGACGTCCTGGAAGAAATTTCAGTCGAACTCGGCAGTATTTTGCCGTCATAATTACACTTCCTGTGTAATTTTAATAACTCGATCTTCCACTTTGAAATGATTATCGCATATATCAGTTTGGGAACAAAAGTTTAATCATACATGATGACTGCTTCGTTGTATTTTTTACACTGTTAAACTCGTAGTGTCAAATTATACTCTATTTGAGTCATTTTTAATTATTCCATAAGTCGTCGCTGCTCCTACTCAGTATTTCATTAATTTTGACTAAAAGGAAGGTAACATTTTTACTAACATGCAAGTTAAATTAGATAAATTAATAACATATTGAGTAAGGCTTACTCGATATGTCGCTAATTTTATCTCATTGTTATAATCAAATTAACCGAATATTGAGTAGAAGCAGTGACAACCTATAGGAGTTTACAGTATACGAGGATAAAATATATAATGCATAAAATAATAGGGTCATATGGTGTAATTTTAATATTTCCGCCCTGCACTGTTAAACTCATAGTGTTAAATTATACTCAATTTGAGTCATTTTTAACTATTCCATAGCTCGCCACTGCTCGCCTACTGAATATTTCATTGACTTTGACTACAAGGAAGATAAAATTTTGACTAACATGGAAGTTAAATTAGATAAATTAACAACATCGTGAGTAAGGCTTACTCGATATGTCGCTAATTTTATCTCATTGTTTTAGTCAAATTGACCGAATATTAAGTAAAAGCAGTGGCAACCCATAGGAGTTTACAGTGTTCAAGGATACACTGAGCCAAAAATGTGCATAAATGCAATAAAAATGATCACCGTACTAATGAAAGTTTATTAAAATTGGTCCAATAAATTATTTTTATTATCACAAAGATTTAGGCTTTATCACAAAGATTTATTTCTTACATCAATGAATCCAAATATTGGTTAATGGAAAAACATTCAAATATTCATAATATTAATTAAAAGTTTATTGTATTAATAAATTTCAAGTCAATCAAGTCAATGAACATACATTGGCTTAAAATTGGCTTAAAATTTTTCTCAGTGTAAAATATATAATAAATAAAATAATGGACGGTGTAATTTTAATACCGACGCCTTGGAAAAAATTTCAGTCAAACTCGGCAGTATAATTGCACTCCCATATACTTGCAATATCTTCTCGAGCTTCCATTTCGCGTCGGGAGACGTCGGAAAATTTGGAAGCGGCACTTCTCAGAGATAGATACGACGAGCGGAGTCGAGTAAATTACGGAGGAATTGGGGGGGAGGGGGTGATGGGGAAGAAACGCGAAGCCGGGAAATAGGATCGACAACCTAGAGAAATATATATTAGGAACGCAGCGAAGTATTTTGATATCGGACGAGCGAGAAGTTATATCTCGCGCGCGGTTGTACGGCCCCCGAGGGAGGTGTTACGCGCCGAGTGATAAAGTGAGGCGGAAAAATTATTGCGGGCGCGACGGGACGACGATCGACGACGGCGAAATAATTTCGGTGTGTGCCTTCTGTGTCTTTTCATTTCCATGGAAACGACGTAGGAAGCATTCGCCGGGATAGCGAAACGCTTCGACCGACGTAAGGCTGAGCGCCTTACACGCACGAGTTCCCCGAGCCGCAATCAATAAGAAGTCGGGATTGCTCCAGCGATTGCTTCGGGCTGAATGGGTGGCAGAAGGAAGGAAGGAGAGAAGCGGATAGGGAACCGCTTCGTGGGAACGTGGGAGGTAGAGGGGAGGATACACGCGGACGGGGTAAAAGAGAAAGAAAACGTTCTGCATCTATCATCGTCGCGTAAATAGGGCGAGGAAAAATAACCGAGCATACACGATATTCCCACGCTCGTATCCGCAAAAGGGCTGAGAAAGCGAGAGACGAGACTGTCCAACGTCTCTCTCTCTCTCTCTTTCTCTCTTTCGCAATCGCGAACGTCCTCGTATTTCAATGGACGAGTGTCTTTTTATCGTCTATGGATTCATCGGAGTACCTGTGATTCTTTATCGGGTGAATGATGTATCCGCGAAATACGACCGAAATCTCGAGGGAGAACAATTTCGACGATGGAATTTAAAAGAAATCCTTGCTGAATTCGCGAAAATATAGATTAAGCGAGGATTTTCTGTAATACATTGATTTCTTTCTCTATCATTGACGTTGGCTTGGAATAACTATTTTTATTGACATGTTATCTTCCGTTTTAAAAGATGGACTCATGCAAAATTGAAACATTTCATTTTGGTTTCCTAACTTTTACATTTCTTGTCGAAATTTCCTCAAGTATTTATATCTATTTTATTATTAAGATATTTATTTATTATTAAGATATTTATTCAAAAACAAATCTTCTAATTTTCACATTTTTTTGTCAAACTTTCTCCCAGTATTTATATCTATTTTATTATCTTTATTCATATACACTTAAAAGATAAATTTATTAAAATATTGAAAAAATTTTTACAAGTCTCCTAATCTTCTTTTTTTTTGTCGAAATTTCTCCAATCTTTATTTTATTATCTTTAGTCACATACGCTTTAAAAAAATTAATTCAAAAATTGAAAAATTTTTACAAGTCTCTAATTTCCACATTTTTTGGTCGAAATTTCTCCAAGTATTTATATCTATTTTATCATCTTTAGTCGTATACGTTTAAAAGAATTTATTCAAAAATTGAAAAAATTTTACAAATTTTTCTAATTTTCACATTTTCTCGCCGAAATTTCTCCTATTTATACCTACTTCGTTATCTTTAGCCATACACGCTTTAATACTGTGTATAATCAGGATTCAAATGCAGATTCGGATTATTCGGAGTATTATTGACATTAACCGTGCCGCTTTAGTCTCAATTTTCGCGTGGAGAATTAACATGAGGCTAATTTGCGCTCGCGATTCAAGTTTTCGCACGAAAATCCGGGTTAAAATTATGAGCCATTCGGGAGCCGCGCAAACTCGTTAAGAGCTAAACGAAACGAGATATCGCGGCGTGTGCTGCTACGTGCCTCGCACACCCTTCGGACAGATCAACGCGTACCCTTGTAAGCCTGGACGAGCGGTGGAGGGGAAGGAGACGGGCAGACGTGTCGGCGAGGATGTCCGGGAAACCGTTTTACGAGGACAAGACCCCAGAGGAGGAATGGAAAAGTTAAACGTTCGCAAACTTTCTTCCAAGCGTACTCCCTCTTTCCTCGTCCGCAGTCTCCTCCCCCGCTCGCTCGTGATCCCTCGCGTCGTTTTCATCCGCGCTCCTCGCCTCGAATGACCGGTCCGTCCGGCGGCGACGCAGCGCTGTAGAGCCGTCGTGACAATGACAGTTTTGGCCAGGGCGCTCTTTCACCCGTTCACCAGCCGGCGGAGGAATCGAAGACAAACAGGAGGGATTTCGCGGCAGTAAAATCGCGGGACGACAGTGTGTTTCGCGATTTCCAATACATAGCCCCAGCCCTGTGATTCCCTGCCCCGGAGCAATATCGATCTCTTATCTCGGAGGAAGAAACAGGAATCACCTCCGATAGAGTATGCTGGGCCACTAGTCTGCTTTACGACGCAACAATTCCCATTTCGCGTCATAAAGTTTATTTTCTTTCATAGCGTCGTGAATGTGAATTTCCAAAGTAGCGACTGCGTAGCGCCAAGTGCAGTGGTAGTTATCGGTAAGAGTCGTTATTACTGTTTACGCGTATCCTATCAGCCGTCAAGTGCGTTTAAATGCATTCTAACAATGCTATGCTAAAATGTCAAAATGTTAAATTTTATTACTGAAACGCGCCAATTTATACAGGAAGTTATACAAATTTATTCTTGCTTCTACACTGTCAAAAATTAGTGTAAAGTTACATGTAATTTTGAGACACTCTTAATAAGTTTAAATTAATTTTCTTCTAATTTTGCAGTATAAAAGTAAAAATAATTCCTTAATTTGTTTTTTTTTACAGTAATGTAATTTTGAGACACTCTTAATAGATTTAAATTAATTTTCTTCTAATTTTGCAGTATAAAAGTAAAAATAATTCCTTAATTTGTTTTTTTTACAGTGTAAAAAATTGATTAGAAATTAAAAACTTATTTTTACTTCCGACTGTAAAATTATAAGTACGTAGAATTTTACAACTATTACAGTGAATCTTACAATTACATGTAATTTTATAGAAATTGTGAGATTCACTATTGTGTATGCACTGTAAAAAACAAATTAAGGAATTTTACTTTTATACTGCAAAATTAGAAGTAAATTAATTTAAAACTATTAAGTGTGTCTCAAAATTACATGTAATTTTACAATAATTCTTTACAATGTACACTGAAAAAAATTCCGATTAAAAACGGACGAATCAGAAAAATCTTGTAGGATTGATCAAATATTCTGCTTATTATGATAGGAATTCTGGTTATTATAAATTACAAAGTATTGAGTTCTATTATATTGATTTTCTGATTCGTCCGTTTTTAACCAGAATTTTTTTTTTGAGTGTACAACTTCAATCTTTAGCAAGTCTATCCGAAATTTTGTTGCGCGCATGATTGTCATAAATTTTTTATCTAAAGTTTTTTTTATCTAAAGTTTCCTTATACGTCACTTTGATAAGACTGATTAATATCAATATTATGTAATATGTAACGTGAAAATGTTTATATTTATAATTCTGTCATTCGTATGTTGAAATATTCCAAAACGTTCAGACTTGGTCAGACTCAACCGCAGCTGATATTCTGCTCGTCTTATATGACCGCGACGTCACGTTCCGTTGACCACTATCCCCGAAGAGTATGCTACGTGCGCCTCTAAGTGACCAGTATCTGTGTTGCACTGGGTATGTATCCTCGACTTTTATCAGCGTTTGCGCTTCCGTTTAGTCTCTCGAGATTCCCGACGAGTAAAAACGCGCAGATTCGAAAGCCCTCAGTTTCGATTCGAATGGAAACTAAAGCTCACGTGATCGTAATAAATACAGTTACTTTTCTTCCGTAGTGATAAGATTGAGTTTAAAACTGAAAGTGTGCAATTATTGAAAGAAATATCTCGACCAAAGATGTTAGAATTTGCATTCTAATTATAGTAAATTGTATTAATCAATGCGCAACATTTGCAAAGAAACTGTAAAATATTAAAATATTTTGCTAGTTACAGTTCGGTATTTATTATAAGTTAATATAATTTTCTCCTACTTTTTCTACTTTTGTTTATATAAATGCTGTTGTAATTTATTATCTTACAATTTATAGTTGTTATTAACAGGAAAAACCAATTGAATATTTGAATTAAAAACAAATGCAAATAAATGTTTTTTTTTTTGTTAAAATCAAAATATTTTTACTCTATAATTTTTATTGTAATTGGAATAAAAAATTAAAAAGTAAAAGTTATAAAGAATAAAATAAATAAAATAACAAAATATACATAATACATTATATAATAAAAAGATATTTCATATAAAAAAAAAGATATTTCATAAAAGTAAATATTAACGATTTATATTGTATAATATTTTCAATGTGTACTTGCATACTTGCATATTGCACATATTTCTATTGAGTATTTGAATCATGTATGATGTATCAAAATAATACTTAGAGATAAAATTCGTGGAGAATACGAGAAAGTAATAATATACGTATATTTTTATGGTCTTATGGTGCGGTCCGATGTGCAAATGATACTAGAGAGCTATTACGAAGCTTTAATAACGAATGAAAATGCTTCACATTCTCATCGTTTAATTAATTCCTTCCGGCCACAATGTGACGGTGAAAAAGTATTTAATTACTCTACACATGGTGTGTAAGTTTTATGCAATCGTTAGCCGTATGGCTTCACGTGGCTTCACGTGGTAACATTAAAACATTACGATGGTTATTATTCGGCCATATCCATTAAAAAATATTATTATAATTACAATGTAATGCTAGCCGCAACGGCTTTTATCTGAGAGGACGAATTAATGTAACGAACCAAAAATTCCTGTCTCTCGCTTTTACGTTCTATAGGATTTTTGTCACTAAAATGTGAAGTGTCCTTTTTCGATTCAAAGATAAATTTGCAGCATTGCCCCACACATTAGCATTATTTTTTCTAATAATATTTATTTGTTTAGAACAATATAAATTTTACAAGTATAAGAATATATTGTCGATCTATGGGCCATTTCTTTGTGCGGTTTTTAAAGCTTAAGACTTATTGTAAGAACATTTCTGCAGTTTTATTTGTTCTGCAGTTTGATATGTAATGAAATACTATTAGCAAAACTTTTCCAATTAAAGCTAAATTCGGCTAGACTACAGATTGTTCCACTAAATCTACCATTCCACCAAAGGACATTCGGATTTTGCTCTACTGCATTTTAAACGCCTGTGAAAATGTTAAACTCGCGCATGTTTAAATTTGAAGCGTTTCAACCGTTCTAGTCTATTCGACTCCGCGTAGTCGTGACGCGCAATTATAATGCAATTCATTAATAGAGTTTTAGGATACTTCTGCCAAATGTATGCCCTTTAATTCTTTACGCGACTCGCGTGTTTCATAATGGAGTATCTTATTTGACCCGCTGAACCGCGTACATACGTACCGTAACAAACTTCGTGTACACACAAGTGTACATACGTGAAATGTAAATGCGCAAATTATACCATTTGAGTATGGCTGTAGTTTATTTGTTTCGCCGAAACGTAACTGCATTAAACGGATTAAAGGAATGCATTAACTCGTCACGTTCTGCCATACTTCTCGGCGGGTCGTCAAAAGTTTAAGCCGATAATTAATGTGTTACCCACCGTAAACACGGTTAATTCAATGTCGACTGTTATAATTAAATTTAGAACCAGATAGCGGGCAAGGTAGTTAGCCGCGACCTACAATGCAGCCTGGGTACAATGCGACACGGTGCACAATGTTACGTTCGTCAGATACCAATCGCGGCAACAATGCATCTCGCGCATTATCAACGTCATGTGAATCGCAATTCAATTTGTAACTCGCGGACGCGCGCGAGTGAACGTCTAATCGCTTTTCAGATAATCTCCGCTGCATTTGGCTTGCGGACAGAGGAGAGAAAAAAAGAGTCGTCTCCTCCGGAGAGACGTATATACGGGCGCCGCTGATATACACGAGCGGGCGAGCGGGCACGAGGGGGGAGGAAAAGCCGCACAGTGCAAACATCGGGAACCCGGCAATCTATTCTGGTAGAGATTTTATCAGACTCACCGGTAACCTTGATGTGATAGGGTAACTGAGCCCGCCACGTGTCCTGCATTTTCCGATCGGGCGCGACGCATCGATACTCCCCGGCCTCCTGGTACACCACTCGGCTCAGAGCGAGGGGCCCGGGCCCCCCCACCGGATCCATCCCGGGCCCGTGGCCCCAACAACCGCCGTCGCACTCGAGGGTCACGGCGCCGCCGATCTGCACCTCCATCCTCCGGGAATCGGTCGCCTCGCCGTTCAGCGCTTCCGCCTCGCTTTCCATATCTGGATCATCTAAATGCCATTGATTTAAATCTCTCAACGAGCGGCAAACTCGAGAGTCGAACTTAAACGTATATGGGGCACACACAGGAAACAGGGCACGGAAAGTGACAGACAACGTGGACATGGAATACAGAATGACACTTTTAGACTTTTCCTCCTGGATTTTTATACCTTGCGAATATGGCAAAAAATATAATGTAACACGTGATAATTCATGATAAGAATATTGTAATATCTTTGAGAATTTGAATTTTTTTTGTTTGCATCTAAAAAGCCAGCACTGAAAAAATACACTGAAAAAAATTCTGGTTGAAAACGAACGAGTCAGAAAAATCCTGGATTCATAATATTAATATAATAATAATATTATGATTATAANCATAATATTATAACATAATAAATATTCTGATTATTATGAGTTATAAAATAATACTGAGTCTAACCAGAATATTTGATCAGTCCTACAAGATTTCCTGACTCGTCCATTTTCAACCAGAATTTTTTTCAGTGTATATTTCATCTTTTAAATTTCGCAAGTATACATATTCTTTGATATTACAAAAAAAAGACCTTAACATAATTAGTAGCTTTTGCGAACCACAGTTGTGCCAAAGAATTTTCAGCATGTTCACTTTTTCGTTATTATTTTGAATTTCTGATTTGACATCGTCCGTCGTCATCGATATCGAGGAACTGCTCTCGGAGTATCAGAAATCAGCGGCACGTACGAGAGATAAAGTCGGGGCGATATCTCTCTACCCTCACGTGCCTGGTTCGACAAAATCTTTTCCCCACCGCGACGTTGCGTACTGTCCAACTTCTACCCTTCCCCATCCCTCTGGTCCTTTTCCGATTCCATCTATGGAATTATACGGTTACGATTGTTTGCTCTCCAGCTAGCGCTATGTCCACAATTGCAGAACGAGGACGAGAGAGAGAGAGAGAGAGAGAGAGAGAGAGAGGAGCGAAAGAGTAGATGAAGGTGCGCGGGAGGAGGGGTAGTTCGTATCTCTGTTCGGGAATTAGAACCGGACTGCTACAGCGGAATTCGGCTGAGAAAGAGAAAGAAGCGGGGTAGGGGGATGGGAGGATGTAGCAGTCCTTTGAGTTAGCAAGCTGATCCTCCAGCTCATCCTATAGCAAAACAAAGGGATCAAAGTGGTGCGGATGCGATAGGAGGCTTTCACTTCCTCTCACGCTCGCTCGGCTCCCAACTATACCCTCGTTTGTCTTGTAGTTTGTTCGGAATTTTACAGCAAACACCACCGCTGTGGTGCTTTAACAAACACAGGAAAGGAAAAGGGAGAGAACGGAAGGCCCGGTAATCAGACCGGTAATTTGACGTTTTTCGTCAGCCGGCATTACTCCGCTCTCTCTCTCTCTTTCTCTCACTCTCTTCAGCGGCTCTCGTTATCTCCAAATTTGATCTGCGTCTCTTCTTCTATCCGGTAGTGGCTTGTGATCGTCCTAAATCTTAATGCGATTCGCGTGCACTAAGGTGATTAAGATTCTCATATACTCGTCCGTCTGTGATCGCGTTATCTCTAATTACTTTGATATGCCTTTCGTGTTCCTGCTAATTGAATTATGCGCATCTAAGATGCTACGTTGAACGTTTGAATATTATAAAATATCCTTATTGCTTGTATTATTAAATAACTTAATACAGATAGTTTAATAAGTACATGATCATTTCTCTTTCTACCGTCTGTAAAAATTCAAAGTTACACTTAAGAATATATATATATAACATACAGAAAATAATATAAATCCGCGTCGTCTATATCGGTAATAGTCACGAGAAGAAGAAAAAATCAGTTCGACTGCCGATAGCGCTAGTCTTATCACTGCTGTCCCTTTAAACTACGTCCTATCTGTAGACTGTCTACAAGCCGGTGAAATTAGCGCGTCGGTTTAAACCCGCCTTGACGTTATCCGGCGGATAAGTAATCCAGGAGGAGATTCGAACAGGACATAGTAGCAGTGTAATCGATAATTCCCACGAAGGAGGATGGTTGGTTTATAGGTGCTCTCGAGCCATCTAAATTGCGTAGAGATTAGGTGCTCGGAATCCCGTATCCAGCATCGTCGGTCGAAGGAGCAGAGGGTGAGAGAGAGAGAGAGGGGGGAGGAGGATGGAAGTGATAGAGAAGAGTAGAGAACTAGATAGAAGACAAGAGGACGGGGAGAGACGAGGGCCACCGGTTTGAGATGCAGGGAGCGCATCACCCTCTGGTTATAATGGCAAGATGGAAGGAATGGGGCTGGGTAGGAAATTTGCAAATTTTCACGACGGGGCACGGATAATTTCCGGTTGGCTCGGTGGTTTCCGCCCTTGACAAATGACTGTGGTATCCGGTTATTGGCTGCAGCGACGACCCCCTTCGCATTCCGAATCAGGGAGAATGTCTCTTCGGGCGCGCGCTATCAAATGCATAGGGGGTAGACAATACATCAGCCAAAAATGCACTGCAACGTAATTATCCTTCGTCGGCGCTGCCGCCGTTTTCCACATTGTCTCGTCGTTCCAACATTATTTTAAATTATTAGTTTTGAAAAAAGAAATTCACATTCAAACACAGCTCAACAGTTAAGAACAATTAAGAACATAGTTAATATAAACAAATTTGTTTCTATAAGGGCCGGTTTTGTCAACCTCTTAATAAGCTAACTAATAGTTAAATCATATGTCTATCTTTGTTTTATCTTTAAACTAGATAAGTTCAAACATATGATTTAACTATTATTAGTTAACTTACCAAGAAATTAGAAAAACCGGCTCTAAGAGACGTAAACATATATCCTGATAATCTTAATTTTGTAAAAAAGATTTTTGTATTTTTATAAACTTTCTATTCTGTTGAGTAACTATTTAAAAAGCAAACATCTACAAATATCTAATTAAATCATTTTGCAACATATTATATCGTCTATTATTTTAATTGTGAGATTGTAAGAATCAATAATATTGAAGGTATCATAAAAAAAAAATTCAATTTAACCAGTTAAAGTATGAAAACCTCGTTGAAAGTTATTCACTTCCAACGAACGCTCATCCTTTCCTTCTTATCGAAAGAGATACATTTATTAACTTGACGTTCCCGCTCGAATGCGCGGGAAATCCTACGTACGCTATTGAAAGCGACAAAGTGGCGTGACAACGATTTACTCACAGCGAACGTTGAGAAAATATCCGATGCTGGTGAAAATGCCGAGCATATGCCGCGTGTAACACTTGTACCAGCCGCTCTCGGCCCGAGTGATTTTTGTGAAGTTCAACCATCCGTCATCGCTCTGCTCCACGGGGGGCGGTCCATTGTCTGAAACACAGGCGGAAAGCTGGTGGATATACGAATTAACGCACTGGAAACAGCACGCACGGTCCGCGGATTTGCGTTAACGTCGTCGCGCAGTGCGCACCAGCCGAGCGAGTCGGCTGCAAGCGACTTGCTCACGCTCTGTTCATGATTTCGCGACATTTTTTTCACAAAGACAATCGCCACACACGCAACTCGATAATTAATTATTTCAAGCTAGTTGTTAGTCATCGAAAGAAAGTCAAAAGTTAAAGTTTAATTAATACTTCACAATATTAACAGATTTTGTATAAGTTTATGTATCATTTTAGCAGAATACAATATGCACTGAGAGAAAAATGTAGTTACTTTTGGACCCAAGCATAAATTTATAACATTTCTAACAATAAATATAATTAACTTAACTATATGCATCATTTTGTGTTAACCATTAGAAATATTACAAAATTGTGTTTGGCACCAAAAGTAACTATAATTTTCTTTCACACTGGGAGAAAAATATAATTACTTTTGGACCCAACTATAATTTTATAACATTTCTAACACAATAAATATGATTAACTTAACTATATACATTATTACGTAACCATAATTATCATTAGAAATGTTATAAAATTGGCTCCAAAGGTAGGTAACTATATTTTTTCTTTCAATATGTGGTTCTCATTCTTGATAAAATGAATTAGAGACACAAAAATAATTATAATATTCTTTTAGAATGTTATAAAGAATCTTAACAATTTCGTTTCGCTTATTTTATTGCCGAAATTATTGCGCTTTTAAAACGACGTGATCCATTTCGTTAGCTAACTCTAAGCTAAATTAAGATTAACTAACTATGAAATGCGTATCGTTCTCGTAATTAAATGTTTTTGGACAGTGGATTTAAAGTTGATTGACGAACTGTCTGTTTCTTCGATAATCTCGAAAAAAGAGAGTTAGGGGGATAGAAAGAAACAGAAAAAGAGAGAGGAGAGCTGGTACACATATATCTCTCGTTCGAATTATTCACCAGATAATTAAGATGATTACGCAATGCGGCAATTCGGAGCGCGACACATCACTGCGATGGAATTAAAAATTTATTTCTGCCGATGCAAGTGCCATAGCTGTCAAGTTTAAAAAAAAAATTGTGGAGGACAATCGAAGAAAAAAAAAAGAGTTCAAGAGTCATTCGACTTTTTCATAAATAATACAGAAATGACTTCGAATGGGCCGGTCCTTCCTCTCGCCGTTTATCGCCAAATTTTCATTTAGTTGTAGCCCAATTCTTTCTCCACTATTTCGGCTCTAACATCCCTTCATCCCTTCTCTCGTCCGCCATCTACCTCGTTACGGCGAAGCCGCGGATTCGACGCAGCTGTCGGATTGGCTAGTTGAAAGTATATCGCGCGCTCGCGAATGTGCAACTACCCTGGGGAACGAAGGAAGACACACTCATGAAAGGTGGAGGCTTACACCGGAAGCGGGGAAGCCGGAAAGATATCGGGAGAAAGGGCTGCAGGCGGAAGAGAGAAGAAGCGGATTCCATGTATTGCCGGACGGAGTTTGTGGCGAAACTTTTATAGGCCGGTCATAATCAAGGGAAGGGAGAGGGGGGGGGAGGGTTCGGGCTATTCCACCAAAGACACCGCTAGCTTTTAACGTTGCCAAGGCATGTTCGATTGTGTTAACGATACAGTATCCTCGGCGAACTTTGTGAGATGCGGCGCCGTTTCGCATGAAATAGGGTCAGGCTGTGACTTGATAAAAAGGAAGGTATGACATTTTCGGTAAGTTCGGCCGGAATTCAGCCAATTTGGCCGGGAAATAAACGAAGCCAATTCGAGGTAAATTGAGACACAGGACGAAGAATTTTCTGCCAAATTTAAATATTATACATGAAAGTTTTTCGCTCAGTAAAACTATAAATGTGTTTCAAATCGGTGTATTAAAGTCCCAATAATTTTTTTTATGTTTAAAAAAACAGAATTTAATATTTAACAATATTTAAACTCGAATGTACATATATTTGACATTACATTTTGAATCTTATAATATAAATATAATTTATATTAATGTATGTACATTATTCTATTCTTGAATTGAGAATGCGAAAGAACAAACAATAGTCGAATAAAAGTGAATCGTGTGCGACACATTAACTGCTTATTGTAGTATTATAGTATTTCACGTCTTTTTTGTTAAAACGCTCGTTTAATAATATGATTAACGTTGGATTGTCGAGCGAAATTCCATATGATTATCGTATTATATAATAATAATTTATATCCACACGACTATAATAATTTGACAAGTTATTATTTTAATAATTTATTAAAATTACATAATAATAATTTATTAAAATTACGTAATTTTTACTTTTTGAAATACGAAACTATGACATAAAATAATAATTATAAGTTAATTTAAATTTGGTAAATTCTATTTTAACGAAAATTGATTCCTGGGGCGAAAGCAATTTTATTCTATTTTATTTTCGTAATTAACTCGCGATGTTTTGCAAATCGTTTTGAAATAAACAATCTGACACTCTTGGAAAATAAAATCATAATTTTCAAACGAAACAAAAATTATCGCCCTGCAATTTTTCTGTGCAAAGATATTCGTAGTCATCTCTATTTGTGATTTTTTTTTTTATTGTAGTGACGGAGTTGACCAGTATGCGAACGCATTTCTCTCGACGTGGCGATCGTGTTTCAAAGCACGTGTAGTGCACATGTTTTCGTAGCTGGTTTTTAATAACGGATTAGCGCACCTGTCAAATTACATACAAAAAGTGTAACACGATTTTCTAAACGCTGTAACAAAAAATCGACGTAGCGACGCGCAACAAAAAGCGATCTTTCACATATCGCGTACCACAGACGCCATGTTAAAAATATATTTTGTATATCCACAGGAAAAGGGTTAATCTATAATGCACTACTAAAGAAAATTTGATACTTGATTAAAATATTAAAAATTGTTCAAAAGTACAGCAGAAATATCAAAAGAAATGACACTAGTTTTGCTTTTTTTCATGAAAAATAATGTCGCTCATAAAAGGCTAATATTTTAAAATAATGCTTAGCTAAAATATCCGGCAAGTTGGCAAATAAAAAGAAAGAATATATAACACAGTTTTAAAAAATGAAATTTAACACCGATAACAAATACAGGTCGCCGCAATAATTGTTTCTTTAGACGAAAGTGATATAAAGTTATGAAGCGCGGATTCCACAGTTAATAAAACTGCGGACCCGGAACGGTCTTTGAATTCTTCTGAATACATCATTGGACCTCTGATATCTTCGCTTTGCGCCACCTCCGAATGATAATCGCATAAAGATCGACTTCCCCTTAGGCGATTTCGCGCAGCTGACGCCGCCCCCTCCATTCCTTCTCGCAAAATGTTCCCGCGTCCAATGTATCGGCGTGATAGATCATCCGACAGAGCCATGATAAATTATTTTTATGTTTTTACTTCGATCTTTGTTTGAAAGTTTGCCCCAACACATGCTGCAAGATGTGCCCGGGGGATATACCACCGGCGCGGCATCGGATACAATCACAAATTATGCATCCAGGCACAAGCAGGTTGGCTCGGGGTTCTAACTTAATTGTTTAAACATTCGTTAGTCTCAAAGCGAATCGCGGCTTTGTAGAGGCATATTGCGAAATCGACTATTTGCACGACTACTCGCTGCAGCACGGGAAATCGGGAGAGTCCGAATTTGCCTAACTTGCCTTCCCTGTAAAG
The DNA here is from genome assembly GCA_021460005.1 of Tetramorium alpestre. Lineage (NCBI taxonomy): Eukaryota > Metazoa > Arthropoda > Insecta > Hymenoptera > Formicidae > Tetramorium > Tetramorium alpestre. Next base: position 2,156,492 of record JAJVSH010000007.1, on the reverse strand, counting down.
GCTTTGAAACGAGAAACGAACGTGCTTCCCCGTGAAGGAACGGGACGTTTAATAAGAGCAACCGTACCAAAAAGAAATTGGGAACGGGCGGCGGCGGCGGCGGCGGCGGCGGCGGCGGCGGCGGCAGCTCGAGTTTGGGGAAAAGGCTCGCGAAGGCATTGCCCGGGGGCAGATACGTGCTCCAAAGGATATTAAAGTATTTTAATTGCAGCGGATCTCGCGGAACGCTGGAAGGATTTATTCGAAATCACTCGATTGAGTCTATGAATAGGGATTAAGCTTGGCCCTCGCCGCCGGCGCGGCGTCGGCGTCGCGCCGAGCGAATTCCAGACGTCAGAAGTGGAAGGCAGAAATAATTGAATATTTAATAGGATAACTCACATATAGCCGCTCCCCGTCGCAGCCGCGCGGCGTCATCCGTCACGACGACGGGACGTCGATTTTTCTGTCACGTCCCGTGGCTGCCGATTAATTATACAGTCTGCCCGGGCGTAATACGAAGACGGGAACGACTTTAATAAATCTAGTTATTTCGTAGCCGGTGCGCGAGCGGGGGGAAAAAAAATTATTTCGCCGATCCGGCGTAAAAGGCTGCGATTACCCCGCCGATGACAGCGACATCGACACGTCGGGGGGGATATTGTCGCGGGCAGAACTGGAAGTGCGATACAATACATCAAACGAGATCGGCGGTATTTCGTTGCGGGAGCATCACAGAACAAACGATTATATCGGCAGCGACGAGATTTTAATTAATTCAACAGCGAGGTCAGGATTATTCTCCAAGAGAGAAATCAAATTTCAGATATTATTAAATTAAATAAATAATTAATGTCACGAATGTAATACGACTGACAGCTGAATATTTCATTATCAGCAATTTAAAAAGGCTTTTATTCCGGAAATTGTTACTACACGCATAGCTGCGCATGTGAATGTGATATGNAAGTTCAATTTTTAATTAATTAATCCTTGATTATTATCAGTCCTTGGGCAAGTCATTATTTTACATTGAAATAAATACTGAAGGACGAATAAAGCTTCGTTCGTCGCGAATCTATATCAACACTGAGAGAAAAATATAATTATATTTAGCCTCAATCATTATATTATAATATGATTAACTTAACTATATGCATCATTATGTTAACCGTAATTATCGTCAGAGATATTAGAAAATTGTGGTTGAGGCCAAAAGTAGCTATATATTTCTCTCACAATCAGTGAAAGATTAACAAATTTATATTTCACGTACGATGTTAAAAAATATTAATGATTTCTGCGGGCAAGTGCCTAATTCCTCGCGGGGTACGATATATAAGAGTATCCGCGGAATAAAAAGTCGCGGCACGTCAGACGTACAGCTAAACCGTTACTTTAGAACAGTATTTGGCAATAATTCTTGTGGAAATCGCAGTGCCTTCTGACGTTTGGTAATAACAGGTCGTCCATCATAGTTCTTATCACTCGTACGCGGCTGATCGCAGCGGAAAGTGACGGCTGCAGCTGTTCTCAGCGTTTTGTGTAACTCAATAACGAGATAAACGAAACTACACAATCAGTTCAATTTTTCGAATTTTCAGATCCTAGATTGATAACTCAATTCTTTTTATTGGCGTACCGAAAGAACTCGCGCATTAATTCGTCGCTCAATTTATATACTCTCTAATGCGATATCAGCGGCAAGAAGATAGTTAACGTTTCAAATATTTCAGTTATTTCTCCAATTTGAAATGTAAAATTACATTATTAATATTAATTCAAGTTTCTAAAGCCAATACGGAGAGCTAATATTAATTGGCTCGAAAGCGATAAGAAAATTTTCAACAGATAATTGTAAAAGGCTAAACGTTATATCATGCACAGAAAAAAAATTCTAGGTAAACTTGTAAGAAGTATTTAGTAATGTAATTTTTGAAATAGTTAGTATTAGGCGCACCATTTGTGGCCACTTTAAGGATTTTCAAGATATAAACGCGTTTTAATTAAATTCTTTTCGTTATCTAATAACTTTAATTACTTTAATATATTCTTAAGAATCTTTTGGATAATAAATTTAAAATTGGCAAGCAACTAAAATTAAATAGATGTTTTAAAAATAAGAATTATCTTATAAGTTCCAATTTCACCAAAATATATTTGTCATAAAACCAATTATACACGCATTCAGCAAGTGAGTGTGATCAGCAGAAATACTGTAAAAACAAAATTTATCTACTAGGATCAACAAGAAGCATAAATAATTCGAAAACTGTCGAAGACAGTGGCTCAGAAATGAAGCAGTGGTCGCAAATCAGTGCACTGACCCTATTAAATATAATAATAATAAAACATTAGATAACAATTATGAACGTTTCATTCCTATAACATTATTTTCTCATAATGATCTATATGTTTAGTTGAAACTATTTCATTAAGGTTGTTGGTAACTCTTATCAAGACTGGATTATTATAACCAATCTTTTTTTTTTCAGTGTGTGTGTGTGTTACCCATAATTTTCAAAAAGGTGGGACATGAAGAACAACGGAAAATGCAACAACATTCGGCTATAAATCCTTTCGTCTTTTCGGCGTAATCATTTTTACACGTCTCCCGACTCCTCGAATATATATCAAATAGTGTAGAAACGCGCACTTTATTTTCGTGACACTTCCATCGCGCGACTTCGTCGGCGCGTCAAGGAAAGTATAGTTTTGCGCAAAGTTTTAACGGACAATAAATAACTCAAGACGCAGAGACGGAAAGACGATCGTGATTCACTCGAGATGTGAATGGAGCGCCGCGCGAAATCTCTATCGAATTTCGAAATTGTTATTCGCGAATTGTGATTTACGCCCGGTACCGCTGGTAGTACTTCATCGTAGCGGCGCGGCGGCGGCGGCGGCGGCGGCGGCAGCGGCGACGACGAGCTGCCGGCTCGCGAATGAGCTTCTCATTTGAGTGCCTCTCCATGCTTTTCTGATTAATTCAAGAGAAATTGTAATTTCCACTCCTATCGTATAAAGTTGATCGAAAAGGCAGTCTTGCGTAAATACGCGGATCAGGCTACGTAAAGGGGATTAAAAAGGTGTTTCTTAACGAGCGGAATACGAACGTGGAAGGGCGGATTAAAAAAGTTGGTTGAAAAGCGATTTAATCGGCCGCGTTAAACTCAGGTTGCTTTTTCGATGGAACACTCGGCGTGTGCGGCACCGCTCTTTCTCTCTCTCTCTCTCTCTCGTGGAGAGAGACCATTACTGGATCTGTACCGGGCTGATTCTTTGCATTGATTATAACCGGCGCAAATTTGCTGAATAGAAAGAATAATAATATCCGAATAAAAGCGGAATAGCTATTTCAATTTAGTTTCAGTTATATTTCCGAATGCCTGCTGAAACTAAGCACCGGCAATAATTTTCGATGTAATATAAATATAATTAATGCTGAATGATATTAACGCTGTATGTAAATTGCTGTAATTAATGCTCAATGCTAAATATAATATCTGATGTAATTAATATCTAAATCATTACTCTATTTTATACCGAAAGAAAAATACAGTGACTTTTGGACCCAATCATAATTTTATAATTTTATAATATTTCCAACGATAATTGCGGTTAACATAATGCATGTAATTAAGTTAATTATATTTATTGTTAAAAATATTATAAAATTATGACTGAGGCCAAAAGTATAACTATATTTTTCTCTCATACTAATTGTAAGAGCGTTAGAGAGAAACACAGTTACTTTTTGTTATAAAATTTAGTTACTTTTATAGTTATAGAGATCTCTTTGTTAGTGTGAGAGAGATATATACAGTTACTTTTGGCCCTAACCACAATTTTATATTTCTAACGATAATTATGGTTAACATAATGATGTACATAGTTATGTTAATCATATTTATTGTTAGAAATATTATAAAGTTGTGACTTTTATATTATACCGACTATTATATTTTTTTTTCTCAGCACTGAGAGAAAAAAATAGTTACTTTTGGTAACATAATGAAGTATATAGTTAAGTTAATCATATTTATTGTTAGAAACATAAAATTGTGGTTGAGACCACAAAAGTATATTTGTCTCTCACAATCAGTGTATATTAACACTTTATTAAAAGAAATTACCTAGCTTTATTTATGAAAGGAAGGATAATAAAGAATATAAAATATGTTAATGATAATATTTGTCTAATTTGTATAAAAGGAGTTTCAATTAATTGAGCACCTGCTCAAGTAAGTAGAATAAAATTATTTATAAATAATCAAAATAATAATTACCTAGCACAGAATAACGCTGGTTAAGAACAGGATCTATTTAAAATTATCTCGCGTTTTAATCGAATCAAAGTACAAAATATATCGACGCGCCGAAAAATCATCCATTTCTCATTGTAGCCGGAATGGCAACGCGGAGCTCCCGCGCTTCCAGAATGCAGAACGCGCCCGCTCTTAAATATTTATCAACACCCGCCCGATTCGTTTACAGCAAGAAATCGCGATTCCGATTTTCACTCGGTGCAAGTGCACGGGCAAAAGCGCGGGCCGACTCGCGCCCGCCGTAGCCGTAATACTCTGGGCACGCGGAGGCGGGATGCACCTAGGCGAAAAGAAATTCGCCGGCGCAGCGAATACGTTTAACGAATGTAATGGGCTCGCCCGCTTAAACGGTACGGTCTAATCAAGAAAGTGGTCTCCTCGGCGAACTCCGCGCCGGGGAAATCCCTCTCATTCTCTCCGTTTCGTCCGGGGGGGCCGCCCCCCCGTTCTCTCCATCTTACCCGCGGCTCAAGCGCCGCGCTGATTGACGATGAATAAAGGAAATTATGCTGCGGCGAGCTTTTATTCGCCGCGCCGGCTAAAAAGCAACGTCGTTACCGATCCGCCAACGACGGCGCGGCGTATACAGCCGCGTAAATCCCGTTCCGGAATCCAAATTGGGCGGCAGACCTTAATTCCGAAAAAAGGTTTCGAAATCGCGCGCTCCCGGCGAATGGAGATACACGATATATTCGATGTACGCCGAAGCGGATTCAATTTGGCTTAATAAAAATATAGTTTGCCGCGTTAGTGGCGAGACCGACACCGGCGCAATAACATCTCGTAATACACGGCGCTTTATGCAATTTAATTATGCTAATGACCGGGCGATAACGGAACGTGGAATATGCGGAATTTAATGGGTAAACAGATTTTTGCTAGTATATATATATATACATATATATGTATATATGTATATGTATTGAGAGCCGTATCTGTGACACAGATATAACATGACCGAAATTTAATACCACGGCGGCAATGGCGTATTGTGAAATTTATAGGCCTGGATTTCATTGCGATTCCATATTTTCACCGTGTATACGATAGCAAAACGTTTTCGCGCATCGCTACCTGATCTGGCCATCTTCAAAATACGCAAAAAAATGAAATTTTTTTTTTTGGTGAAATTTTGCCCGTTTTTCACGTATATCTCTTTTTTTCATAAAAACGGTATCTTCTTTCATCGACTCTTTGCAGAGTAAAAATCATTCTAATAGCTTATTGATTTTTTTAAAGTATTGAGTTTCAAGAATCCTTGGAATGTGAATAAACATGCATCGCTGCACTTCGTATCTATGACGGTGCTCGCAAACATGGTTGAAAAGATGAGTTTTTCATGCGTAGTATATACTTTCTTGGAGAAAAATATATTTATTAAACTGAACGTTATTCCGCTTTTCTTTGGTGAACGTACGTAGCCGTTTACGCGGTGTCTATTATGTAAAATTATACGATTCATTCATGAAAAACGATGATGCGGATAATATTGCTTTCCGCATGCGAAGCCGAAAGCGGATATCTGGCAGCGGCCGATGATGCTATATCGAAATTGCTTTGCCGTGTTTTTCATGAGTGATTCGTATACGAAGTATCTCAGATGCTCCTCTTTTCGGATTTTTCTTAGACCCTTTGGAAAGAGCTTTCTTTTGCTTAGAGATTTCATCTTTTTCTATACCGCTTCTTTATTTTTAATATTAATGTCTTGACTGCAATCCAAATTAAATCATTGCTGAATAAAAGTCTACTTTGTGAAATTAAAGAAAGGATTCTGATAGATCTGTATCTTTGAAGCTACAGTCTTAAAAAGTATTCTTTAATTTTTTATTATGCTATCCGTAACCAACCGAGCGCGGCTTTATGAATTATAAATGGCATCTTTAAAAGAATATATAAAATCGAAACGAGATTGTTAAAATTTTACTGCTTTACTCCTCATTACTGAAAACATCAAGTTGAGAGATTGCCTCATAAAAGTAACTAACTTAATAAAGTAACCAAGATGAAGTGCCATAAACGATATGTGATAACGAAAAGAAAATATAACTATTTATGTTATCTCCGTTTAGCGTGTGCAGCTTAACTTTTCAGTATTAGTCGTTAATCTTCCTTGAATTTAAGTAAAAAAGAAAAATATGTATATATATAATCAGATCTTTGATAAAAAAAAATATGTATATATAAATTTCTTCTTTCACATTTGACGTTTTTTTATGGTTAATTTTCAGGTGATGTCGATTATATCTTTTTGCTCCATAGAAATTTCATTTCTTCTGCCTCGCTACGATAATAACTTCTCACAGAACGCGGATTTATATCGCTTATTCCAATCAATGAACACCTCGATTGGGAAAGATAAGGCAGATTAAACTTGGAATATGAAATAACGGTGGGATTAAAAGCCATGAAACGTTCAGAAACTGCTCACAGGAAGGAAGAAATTATAGACAGTTTTAAATATTTATCAGGCCGTACAAGTGGTCGCGGCCGGTGAGTTCTCCCACGACAAAGAACAGCCAAATGGTAATGAATCCATGCGTCTGAGACTCCCTTTCGTTCGTTTTTCGCGAATTTTAATGCGAATTAATTATAACGCGATTTTCTCGTAACATTGTGCCGCAAATCGCGATAATCTTCGAGTTACTTTACATTTTAAGTGCAAGATTATGTGACATTACGGTATTATATTGTTACTTGTCAACAATTTATTACCGTTGTTAAACTATTATTTGTTAATTTAATTATTATTGTTAAATGCTAGAAAAGAACTCTCTTAATTTTAGCAAGAAATAAATAAGCAACTATACAATTCTATCAGAATGACTTTTTTCCTTGCAAAATCCAAACTATTATTTTTTGAAACATATAAATTATCAGAAGTTGCATCTTGGCTAATTCTAATTTCAATCTATATTAAATAATAATATTTACACGTTTTTAATAATAAAAAATCATATTCACATACGTAAGAGAAAAATATAGTTACTTTTGGACTCAACCACAATTTTATGATATTTCTAACGATAATTTGTTAATGGTTAACATAATGATGCATATAGTTAATCATATTTATTGTTAGAAATATTATAAAATTATGGTTGAGGCCAAAAGTAACTATATTTTTCTTTCAGTGTACATTTCTGCGAAAAACACCTTATTGAATATATTTCAATTTGCTGACAATAAAGCTACAAGTTATTACAATTGTTAATCAACAGATGCATAACGTTCTTACGTAATCCCGTTTAACGTGGGACATTGCGGTGCAATCACGTTGCATCTGCATATCCGCGTGATCACTCCCGCTATCTTATCTCTTTCTCTCACGCAAATGCCGGCCAATAGGGCAGATTAGATGGCGCAACGTGGTGCTCCGATATCACGCGTCGCGTAATCGGAGCTTCCTCGCAACGTTGCTCCTGCACGTTGCGCACCCCCGCAATCCCCCGCGCGCAACGCCGGCGCGAAATTTACAATGCGGAAATAGGCGCGGCTGCAGCGTGTAGTGGTGCATCGAGAGACGGGATAATATCGAGCGCGTACACCTGTCTATCGGAGACCGAATGAAAGCGCGCGCCGCGCCGCGCCGCGCCGCGCCGGCGAGAATTGCCGGGATGAAAGGGACCGGGCGACGGTGTGGGGCTGCCCATTGTCCCGATTTCTGCCGGCGTCTGTGTGGTAGACTTGTCGCGCCCGTTGCGGTACGTAATAATGTGATTACGGGATGTACCACCTTACCTCCCCCCCCCCTGCCGATCCTCGAGCCCCGAGATCCCCGAGATTTAGGGGAGGTGAGACGCTGAGACGACAAGGTTGACGGAAATCGCGTGAATGCAGAACTTCGGAGAACACCCCGCCCCTCTCCCCCGCGTCCTCTGCGAACCCCGAGCTAAGGATGACGTTATTATTCCGCGAACGGCGACATGCGTTTGACTCACCTAAGCATATCGTTGGTAATGGTTTAATTACGCGAGAATTACGACTTCTCTCACCCTCTTTCTCTCTCTCTCTCTCTCTCTCTGTCTCTCTCTCTCTCTCTCTCTCTCTCTCTCTCTCTCTCTCTCTCTCTCTCTCATTCTCGAGGAATGAGTGCGCGATTGTTACGTTACAGCGGATTTCGCGTGGAAATAGCGGAAAGTCGCCGGCTTTGGCGGAGAATGCATTTTGCAAAGTGCATTAAGAATATAGCTTACAACATTATTACTTTGAAACATTGTTTTCGCGCGGCGCGATAATTATAATGTTATAATATGCATGTAACTGGTAATTCGCGCATAATTGTCAGCTCACGTTCTCCATTATCTACACAATTAATCTTTCAATTTCAATACCGCAATCGCGTCGTCGGCTCATTCATTTTACATGAGGGGGAACCAAATTTTCCCTAATGATACAAATTTAATCGAGCGAGTCGTTAATCCGCGTTATTAGTCCTCTTTTTTTTGCCGCGCGTGACACACGCGCCTCGCGCCCGGGCGACGATTTTCACGAATTAATAAGAACATCTTGTACCGAAGGGGCTAACGCGGAGATAACCCGGTAATTCGATTACAGCCGTGTTACGCTTATCAGTGCATTGACGCACGCGTTTACAGATAAGTTACATCTCCTTTAGAGTTATTACGGGGCCGATATTACGCCGAGGGTCATGTGCATCAGATTCCACCCCATCCAAGTGCCTGTTTACAGTGATTAAATTATGCTCACGTTGCCGTTACACGTGCCCACGCTAACGTGTCTACCTAACGTGACGCGTTTCCTAGCTGCAGGGAATGGGGGAGCCGCACGAAATAATGCACGTGCGCCTCGCAACTCGCAGTCTGCCAAAACACTGCCTGCGAATACATGTGTGCACGTATGTACAATGCACACTGGAAACATCCTTTCCATGTCGTAAATATTCGATATAATATATATGTTAGATAGAGTCATCAAAAAGGTTGTCTTTTCAAGCTTTCGCTCTGCCGTTGCTCTCGCGATTAAAGAGAAGTCTCTCTCTCTCTTCGATCAGTTTGTAATTAATCTTTTTTCTGCTGAAGCATTTTCTCATAAAATATTATTGTACATTATGTCACAATTTTGAATATAATTGCAATCAATGTTCAGATTTTAATTTTACAAAACTTATTTGGGATTGTGACAATAATATTTATTATGAAAATATTCATTTTAATTCGCGTAACGTGCGTTATTGAGTTTTCCAGGATTCATAAAAGCTGATAATGTCTTCATATTTTATCAGGGTAAAATCTATTTGTAATTAAACAATAGTTTGTGCTTAGCTGGTACGCGTTTGTTTACGAACGATGTAAATTACTAGGTTGAAATTCGCCTCGGAATAAGGGGCTGTTTGTAACGGCAGTAACTCGTTAAAAATCTCATTACAGGACGTATTTAAATCGCCAAAAATTTACCGGCCGTGGAAAATACGGATCACGTTACTACCGAGAAGAGTTAATCTTCCCGCTATTCAAATGGTGGACTTTAAATGAAAGATAAAATGTAACGTGATATATAAATATAATACATTTATTATAATTATCTGTTTTGAACGCGCGAGAACTTTATGCGAGGAAATGAGCGGCGTCAATGATGAAAATTAAAATATTTACGAGGTAATTGATTTACGAATTTAATCTTTACTTGTATTAACTAATTATAACTTTTCATTCAAACTATTTCTTCCTAAAAACCTGTAAGTAAGTTATGAATACTTTATGATTGTAATCAATATCTTTGAATTGAATGAATAAATGTCTATTCAAAAATCTCATTGCATTGTTAACCGAAAGATTTTTCGTTTATTAAACATAATAAAGACCAAAAGAGAAACTAAAAAGAAATAAACAGATAAATAGTGAAGAAAAAATATCAAACATATTTTTTTCCATTCTGCATAATGCGCGATTTAAAAATTAAAAATGTGTAAAAAATGTTACGTCTTTAAACAGGATTGTCTGGAGCGAAATGTATTTAAAATTGATTAAATTAATAAGTTGGATGTCTTTCCGGGTCCGATGGAGAAACCAGACGAAACGCCGCGCGCGAATTCCATTCCTTTTTTTTCGCTCGCCACTTACCGCGCTGCCAAATTGGAGTACTGGCTGGATTGCTGTCTACCTCGCATTTCAGGCTGACAGACATCCCCTCGACGATCGGAATTCCAAAACCAGGTAAACGCGTTATCGCGAACGATGGAGTATCTGAAACAGGTATTAAGCAATTAGTGTCAATGCCACGACGTCGATGTACTCTGTGATATCGCAGAGAAACATCAAAAAAGGAGAGAGAAAAATCGAAGGTTATTATTACGTCAGACTGTTACATCACCGGGCTGCTGTTGCAAGCAGATCAAATTAAAGTAACATAAAATATAATTTTATTCCGCCTTCGCGATTCTATTTTGAAACGGGATATCTCAAAATATCTTGAAAAGAAACACGAGATCGTAGTTGTCTGAATTGCATGAAATGCAAGATTCCTTCCATTTCCAACTCGCTCTACTTTCGCGTAATATTCGTCTAAATGAATTCTATAATGAAATTCGAAATGAAAACAGTGCCGCTTAATAAGTAATTGGGGAAAGTCCTAGCAATTGCGAATCGCAATCTTATTTCGCGGATGATAGCAAGCCCCGTGAAACTCGCTACTTGGCAATTTCCGAATAAGATTTCCGATAATCTTGAGATGTATTGGTCAATGTAATCTGATTTCTACGCATTCGAAAGTCATTCTTTGTACGAGAGAGAGAGAGAGAGAGAGAGAGAGAGAGAGAGAGAGAGATTCTACGTACGGATCTATCGGTCGCTACAGATTGAATTCTACGTACACGAAAATATCCAATTCTCGAATAAAAATAGTAGACTTTAAGAAGATAGATTACCGAGGATACAATTCACAATAGCGAATAGAAAAGTTTCTTTCAATTGACTTTTCATCTTTATCATTTTCGATCATTGCTTTCCAAGAGTCAAAAATTAAAAATATATATTTATACCTGAAAAGAGATAACGCCGCTTTTTAGTTAATTAATATCTCAATAAATTGAATCAAGAAATAGTGTGAATTTAAAAATTAAGCCTTTCTCGTAATGCAGCGCAACATTTTTATGTCATATCGAATAACTGTTGCAACCCTATGCTCTGAATATAAAAATAACAACGGAACACTCTTCGATAATATTATTACACTTATTCAGTCTTGCTCCAAACGTGTGAATATCGTTTCCTCCACGGCTAAAATTAAATAACATTTGCAGATCAGAAAGTGCTCTCCCGAATTTACTCAACGTTCCAGTAATGCGAAAATACTTTTCACATTATACAAATATCTGCTTAAACGGTTTGTTTGCAGGTAACCTCGTAGGATGCTTATTTTCACTATAGAAGTTCATTGTGACCTGCTTTCGCGCGGAGTTCACTTCCCGAATACAAACCAGCTTTCCGCCCCGGAGCGACATTATGCACAGCGACATAACTTCACATCATCACGGAATAGATATAGCGCGGAGAAGCGGGAAGAGATGGAAGAGGGTTGGCTGTCGGGATGCTCGTTACATACACACATAATGAAGAAGCAAATCTCGGGAGAAAGTAATTGAACGCATCAAGTACCTCTAGAAATTAAATGTAATCGTCGACGTGTTTCCAACGTGTTATGTTATTAACGACCCACGTGAACATTGAGATTCAGGCGTACTCCGCCGGAGTGTGTGTGCAGGACGAACGGGAGGGTTGGCAGGGAAACGATCGAGTGGAGGGAGCAGGGGAGGTTTTCAAAATTGTTCACCGAACAAACGAGGTATAGATACGACGAGGTCGTGCAAAGTAATTAACGAACGGGACAGTCAAGATTTTACGGGCGCCAAAGTTGTATTCGTTAAAAGGTCTCGCTACCGTCATCGACGCCCGTGCTGGAAATATCCGCGGCGCTCCGGCGCCGCTCGAGCGATTTGCCGTTACCCGTTATATCGCCGTTCGGCTCGTTAATATCGCGCCGCGACTAACGGGACAGCCAGCCGCCGAGGTCGCGGAATAAATTGGAGATGCGTCAAATTGCGCGAGAGACGCGGGAAGGGAGCGAGCTAGCAACGTGAAGGGTCGCGAGGGAAGGGAGGGGGGAGGGGTGGCGTACGGAATATCGGAAGCGGAAAGCGGAGGAAAGGAATAGCTGGCGTGCGGGATGGAAAAGGGAAAAAGTCGAGACAGATAAAACGGAAGATGAAGCGACGCAGGAAGAGGGTGGAAGGGAGAGGGGGGAGGAGCGAAGGGACAAGGGCGGCATGACTACCAGGATGGCTCCAAGTTATTCACTCGGCTATAATAGCGCGGTGCTGGGACAATGCAAGCTTAATGAAAGCTTCTCTCCCCGGCGCGGCGCACCGACGACCTCACCTTCGCCCCCTACCCCTTGTCGTTTGCCCCGTTCCACCCCTTCCTCTTCCCGGGCCGTCGTAGTCGCCGACGCCGCCGGGCACACCGCACTGTAGTCCCGGTGCAACAGCGTAAACACCAAACAAAGGGAACAATGAGACACAGAAGTGTCCCACAGACCTCGATCGCTTGATGAGAACTTTAAAGCGCGCCCGCAAACTACCGGTTCATCTTTTATTCCGGGATCGACGGCGTGCAACATGCGGCGCTGTAAAATCCCCTTGCCGGGATTTCGCGAGACTCTTCTTCAAGAATTTATTAATATCGCTAAAGCTGCCCCGAATGAAAATTAGGACTGTTACCTTCAGAGTGTATCACGCAATTTGATGAAAATTACAAAAGTGAGCGAATTCACTGTACGTTAATCAATGAAATTATAAACGTTCTGGTAAATTCGCTCTCTCTCTTGTAATTTTCACCGAGTTTTGTGACACACGATCAATCCCCCGAGTGAGAAAACTTAAACCTGCACCCTCTGCTTGCGGAGTCTTTTTATCTTTAATTATTCTTTATTCTTCATACTCTCGAAAAATGAATTAGTGGAAATTTGACTGATTTTGTCAGTGAATTCATTTTTCACTGATGAACAGTGATTATTGTCAAGCGTGACGCTGCGCGATTGAGCACCACTATAATTCTACTGCATCGAGCAGCGAAAATTCAATGACTAGCCACTAATTACCTTGTAGTAATATATTTATCATTGATATAGTAGTTATACACTGATACATTTTTAGAGAGCACAGCTCTTTGGGTGTTCTCTTTCGAATTTGCAACGGCCTTTATTTTTGTATCTTTTATTTCTTCATTTATGTTCTCCTTCATCAATATCGACTGATTGAGCTCGATGGCAGCAGCAAGTAATTGACTGCTCAACAGCGCGAATCGTACGAGCCGGACTGTGCTTCGAGGCAGGAGATCCCATCTCTCGCTTAGAATGAATCTCTTCGAAAGAAATTTCTCCCATTGTTTCAGCCGGAACACCCGTAAACTTTATACGGGCCGTTAAGCAAACCTGTATACGACCCGTGGGAGAGGATTTCGTGAACGCGTGTACGTAGAAAAGGTAGAATGCCCCGGATATATGGTGGCATTATTAAACGGCTGAAATTTGTTACGTACGTAGAATCCATATTGTGTTCTTATGCGCGATTTAATAACGATTGACGAGGCGTATTCCGGTAAATCTCCGGAATAACACGCGTGACTTCCAGTTGAATAAACATAAAGCTCGAAACGACCGCCGGTATAATTTTATGGCAAATGCGGCTCTAAACATAACTTCACATTCGTAAAAGTAATCGAACGTAACGTGTGCATTTGCTGCATTCGCTGTCATTTCTGTTTGTCGAGATTGTTTTTTTTTGTTTTTCTTTTTTAACGCGAATCAAAATAAACGACGCAACGCGGCCGGCAGCGTTAATTTGCTTTAAATCAAGCGCGAGCCATACATCGATCCAAAGAAGCGCGAACAGCCTGCGATTGCGAAAACGGAGTATGATATTCGAATATAACGGCGAGAGAGAGAGAGAGAGAGAGAGAGAGAGAGAAAAAAGCGAGAGCGAACGTGATTCGCGATGTCGGCCGATTGCAAATCATTAAACAGCCATCATCGGTATAACTGCGCCGTTATTGAGGCGACAAACCGCCGAATGGCTCTCGCTGCGACGCGATAATGTTCGTTGTATATATTTGCAAAACGACGAAATGGCGCAGGAGGTCGCGTGTAGTGCGAACACAAGCCGCGGGATAGCACCGGAGAGCATACAAAAATTCGCCGGTTGCATCATGGTGTCATCTGCGCCGAACAGCTCTCCGCAGCGTCGGTTTTATGTATATCGGCGCCCGGAAACGGGACGCGTTTGACATTCCTCTGCCACCTCAAATAAATTGCCTCTAATGTCCATTTCCACCAATGCAGATTAGCTTTTATCTCGGTTTAACTCACTTTTCACCTTTCTCCAATTCTCGGTCCTAAAAAAGAAGATAGACAGTAAGTTAAATCGAAATTAAAGTTAATCCACGCTAGCAGAAATGGACGTAAGTGAGATAATTGTATACTGAGAGAAAATTATAGTTACTTTTGGCCTCAACCACAATTTTATAATATTTCTAACGATAATTACGGTTAACATAATGATGCGTATAGTTAAGTTAATCATATTTCGTGTTAGAAATATTATAAAAATGTGGTTGAGGCCAAAAGTAATTGCATTTTTCTCTTAGTATACGATTATCTCACTTATGTCCATTTCTACTAGCGTGGATTAACTTTAATTTCGGTGTAACTTACTTTCTATCTTTTTAATCGTAAGAATTACAGAAAGATGAAAAGTGTGTTAAACCGAGATTAAAGTTAGCTATATTTTTCTCTCAGTATAATAAGTAATTGCGCGTTTTAGAAGATCTGATGCTTAGCTCTTGACTCGCGTCTCCAATTTTAAATTTTTTCCTTACAATTTTTTACCTACAAATTTAATTTAATCATTAGGAGAGCATTATAATGCAATAACTGAATTCTTACAAATGCTCGAAAGCTGGTATTGTTTCTCACGGTAATCCTGCGGTTTTGTCGTAATTCAACATTCGCAATGACAAAACGAGGATAACCGGATTCCTGACGATCTTGCATTTCGTCCGGTATCAGCTGCCATGCTAAACCGCGGCCGGCATGTAGCAGTTTATGCACATCGAAACGGCCGCGGTTTACGATGGCGGCCGTTAAAGTTTAAGTCCGGCTTTATTGGGTCAATGGGCGACGCGCACCACGTGCGAAAATTAAGCCCTCGTAATGTGTCGGCTGCACAAAGGGGCTGGCGGCCAAAGAGCGGCAGACATTGAATAATGCCGCGCGTCGCGCGGTTTTCCCATTCAACCGTGGCACGTATGCGCGTGACTTTATTAAACACAGCCTGAAGGGAGAGATAAACGTTCGACAAACAAGCCGGAAAGAGGCGGAGGATGGAAACTGAAGATGCCATGAAAAATGCCATAAGAGAATTTTATATAATAATTAAAATAAACACGAATACATAGACATGCAGAGTTTTAATTCAGGATGTAATCTTTTTAGCTGTTAAACTGAAAAGCTGTAACTATAAAACAGAAATAGTTTATATACAATATATGTTAAATTTACATTTAGACAATTTATTTAAATATTTATTGCCGACCTGTATATTTTAAATAATAATTAATAACAACAGCGTTATATGAATAGAATTAGAGCTCTCTATTATTATTTATCAAAAAATTTAAATAACTTTAGTCAATTCGCGAGCGTTGGACAAATCGAAGCGGGTCTCAAGTAGAGTAAAATAACTTGGCTGTTTCGTTGCCCTCTGCAAAAGGAAATATAAGAGGCGATAAGAGAAACTTGGGCACCTGATCTTGTAAACTCCAACGACTTCTCGCTTCAGTGCCGAATCGTAATCTCAAGTTCACGCAACTTCCGCGCTCTTAAGCTGGCAGTTATTCTCCGAGGAATTACCGCGCGGCAGCTATACTAGTCCTTGTTACCTGCCTAAGCATTCTCGTGTTGCTACATAATTACCAACTACGGTAGAGCTGCCGTTATTAAGCCACTATTAATCCGGCTGATGCACCGTATATGACGCTGCATGCCAGATTGCGTTTAGAGATAATCGGCAGATGTGATTAAAAATCTCGGCGAGCCGTTTATCGGGGAACAATTGCTTCACTTTGAAAATCGATCACGTAACAGACGAACGTAAGCGAGCGGACCTTCGCTGTATACGGAATACTCGCGCGTTCCCTCGAGATTCGTGCGTGTCGCGACTAATCCACCTCGCTCCCGATTAAGCGACAAATGAAAATGATTTAACTTATTAGCTCACTTAAAGTAAGCAAGCATACAACGCTTCTAACTTTCCATATATTGTATACAATTGAGAGCACTTTCGCCTAACGGAATAAACTCATAATTGTACTCTGGCCATCTCTCGGTCACGAGGAACGTTTTCCGGTTCCTACTCAAAGGGACTGAGAGAAAGTATGATATTTGCGACTATAATTGAATAGTAAAATAATTATAATATTCGAACGAATAGTAAAATAATTATAGGTAAGAATATCATTTTTATAATAGTTATTACTATCATTAATATTGCTAATAATCATTTTATGGTAGTTATTACTATATTAATATTGGAAATAATAATTATTTTCATGAGTTATTACTATAATTAATATTGGTAATAATAATCATTTTCATAATATTACTATAATTAATATTGGTAATAATAATTTTCATAGTAGTTATTACTATAATTAATATTGGAAATAATAATCATTTTCATAGTAGTTATTACTATAATTAATATTGGTAATAATAATCATTTTCATATGTAGTAGTTATTACTATGATTAATATTGGTAAAAATAATAATTTTCATAGTAGTTATTACTATAATTAATATTGGAAATAATAATCATTTTTCTAATAATTATTACTATAATCAATATTAGTAATAATAATTATATGGTAGTGCCAATTGTAACTACAATTACATTATTTTATAGTATAACTTACTAACTAAAAATCTTTTGTTTAATAACAACCAAATTATAAGTTGCATAGGCGAAATTACGGTTATGAGGACTTTAATAAAATGTTAAACCAATCATAATTTATATATTTTTTAACAACTATAAAAATGTGGCTGGTTCCAAAAATAACTATAAATTATAGTGATACTACAGTTACTGAACTACTTTTTTTTCTCTCATGTCAGTGCATTCATTCGACGCCTTCAAACGACATTGTTAACAACCGCGAATGTAATGTGAAAATTTAACAAGACGTCGAATGTTAAGGTGATAATACGGTCCTTAACCCTGGCTAGCTGTGCAAACGGACAGCGGTGTATACGCGGCGCGATAAGCGTATGCGATGCAAATTGCGCTGCGGAATAATGAAAACACTTGATCGCGTGTGTATGCACATTAGAGGGATTCGAAACAAGCGGTTGGAATTTTCATCGTGGGACCTCGACGAGCGCCCCAGACATACGTTTAATGCGACGCTCGTCTGGGCGCAACTGTTTTATCGCTGTGGGAGTTCGAGGCGGCTGAACCGCCGTACTAGTTGTACCGCGCGATACGATATTATCGCGCACTACCGCCGCACCGTGCCATTTCACAAATCTACAAGTTATTTTCGAATTAGCCGGCGCGCGTCCGCACGCAGCCGACATGCCGGTGCAATTTCGCATGAGGCTTCGCTCATAGCCAGCGTTATTCAAGCCAGACGCGCCGACAAAGGCACGGGCGGGCGCGTGAATTGAAGCTAGTCGGCTCGCGTGCACTTTTGTAATCGGGAGGATATGCAACCTGTGTGTCGGCGAACAACGCATTCATCGGGCGGAGTCGCGATGCAAATCGGATTTCGGGTTGAAACACAGTGTCGCTTAGAGTGGCATACTTTGCTTGTGAATACAATGTGCTGGCGTGTTAGTGTTAGGACAAAGTAAAAACAATAGAGTTAATGGCAGGATCGCGGATCCTATTAAAATGAATAAAGCAATGATGATACATAGAAATGATAATAAAATACGTGTGCGTACGCGGAAAAAGTATAAAGAATTTTAAAAAATAAACGGATGTAACTCCATTGAAAGGGGAGAGATAAAAAATACAATTCGATAATAAATATTCGGCAATTGAGATACTTTACTTTTGTTTTTATCGGAACCTAAAGAAAGGCTTTCAAAGCGAGATTAATATTAGCTAATTCGATAAATGAATAAAAGCGCGCGCTGTATCAAAGTTAGTCAGCTTGACAAGAAAATAGAATCAAAGTGTCTGCTTTATATTTCTCTTGTTTATATTAAATATAATATATTGTGACGTATTTCGCTACATGCTATTTCTAAATTTGTGCAAAATGATACAAAATAATAAATATACATGGAAGAGAGAAAGAACACGTTATTGCACACTGTCGCCAGCTCGAAGACGTAATACTATTGAGAAACACCATCAGCCTTGTCGAAACTCGAGGATGCCGGTTTGAAAAAGCAATATTACTCCGGGGATCCCTAATTCAGCCTAATTGCCCGCTTATGCGAATCCTTGAAATATTTATGAAGTTTTATGAGAATTTTTCATCTTGCCAGCGGTGCCTCCTTTGAGGAGACCCCAGGGGGTTATGAAGACTTCAACTTCGAACAGCGATTATGTCGATATCAAAGGTATTCGCAATGCTGCTCGAGGCTACGTACGAACCAAATTTATTCGACCCGTTGTCGAACTTCGATTAAGCACTCGCAAACTACTTCCCTCTAATGCCGTGTTCTCTCTCTCTCTCTCTCTCTCTCTCTCTCTCTCTCTCTCTCTCTCTCTCTCTCTCTCTCTCTCTCTCTCTCTCTCTCTCGAATACAATAGTTATTAGCTTTCGGAAACTTGCTTGGACTTACTTGAAACAAGTTATGTTATATCTCGCAGAGTTGGATATATATATAGTGACGTTGTGTAGCATTATACTATATAAATAAAATAATAAAAAGCTAAGAATAACATAGAATTGCAAAGGGGGAGAGTTCAATTATTTACCAGTTATTAAATTACGTCTCCGCGAGAATGATTTTTGTCGGGATACGGGCGATCGATTCACACGCTTTACGCTGTCAGCTTGAGCATTTCAGCACAGGTACACGTACCTAATCGCGTAACAATGTTCCTGGTCTGCGTCATAACTCCTTACATCAAGTCTTGTTGTTGTAGTAAATGCATATCGCATACGTTGTATAATTATACGTAACTAGAATCTGGTGTTACAGTGGTGTAGTCTCTGTAGAATATACTCGGGAACGTGGAGGGTACATTCTCCGCGTTCCCCGGAGTATAAGATATCCTATATCCTCCATATTCTCAACGGGGAATACACCACTTTAGACGTCGACGTGGAGACGCCCGTGAAGCCGTCCGAGCGGGAAGCGCCCCGTTCTTCAGTTCTTGCGATATAAGAAATAGAGCGGAAACTAGACGGCTCGGTCCACGGCAATTGAATAACCACACGCGCTGTTTACTGGTTTCGTCGGAATTTCATTCTCATATAATCAAATTGAGTTAGTGCGAAAAGGGTATACGTCGTAAGAATTGCAATCTTTTTTTCAAAAATAATTACGAGTAATTAATAATTGCGACGAAAGATTGTATTTTATTGACGAATCAATCATTTCGCGAACGTTATCATGGATTATTATTTCTTTCGATTATACGAATATATGACTAATATCTGGTTACGTATTTTCAATTTTAATATCATATTTTTTTTAGAAGAAATGTATCTGGTTACGTATTTTCAATTTTAATATCATATTTTTTTTAGAAAAAAATGTAATTGATTTGGTTATTCTTTCCACAGTATTAATTCCATTCGGTTTCGGCATACAGCTCTAAATCAGATTAGTTGCGTAGAAATTATCGCTTTTAACTTGATGAAAATAATTTGATTTTCCGTAAATATTCGGGAAACCATTATCTAAATTGATATTAAAATAATCGCGGCTCTTCTGCGATATCGCAACGATATCGATTTACCCGCGTTCCCCGAGACTGCGCAACATGCCCCTGCAAACATGTCGTTCACCGTACAATATCACTTTCTTTTTCGATTAGGAAAGCGTGTGTCCTTTAAATCGACACGGACGCAATCGTCGTGTCGCGTGGGATATTTTCAGTAACGTTACCCCGATAGTTTAACGTCCTTCAGCTCGGCACGCATCGTCATTTCGAGACTATACAAAACCGACCGACCGACCGACCGACCCTACACCCCCATTCCTGCACCGAGATTTTACCACTTCGTGGGATAAATCCGCGATAAAAGACTCTCTAACGACGTGGTATATGTCGTTTTAATTCACGGACGAAGGGAACGCCGGCGGCCGGACAGAAGGAAAATCGTCAGCCCGTCGCTTTAATGAAGTGTCGTCCACAACGACAGCCGACGTTCATTTCGCACATATGTATGTACGGTAGAAATCTCTCGTCCTCGACCAGCCCTGGGAATTATATACGACGGCGGTGGTCGGATGAGCGACGCGAAGGAAGGTGAGACGAGACGGTTCACTGCGGGAGCTGAAAAAGTGAGAAACGGCACCGAAAACTCGCTGTAGCCTGTGCGACAGAAGAGAGAAAAGAGAGAGAGAAAGAGAGGGAGAGCAAAGGGGCAAAGTCAGAGAAACAGTCGCGCGGAGAGCTGTCCGCATGTAGACGTTAACAGTGATATTAATGCGGCCTGGCAACGGGATACACGCGAGGAAAGTCGGCTGGGATGGCACATTATACGTCACACTTCGCTGGAGATTAACTTCGACCGCAAAGAGGGGGTGATTTCGGTCGTACGAAAATAAGTTTGAATTCGTATGACGAAGGAATTTCATTCGCCAAGTCGGTTTCACATAATTGCAGCTGCATGGAGAAGCAGTCGGCGATATTAACGTGGACATGTGCTATTTCATATATAAATAGATAAAGAATAAGAGATATATAAATGCGGTTATAATTACGGTGACCATATTTCATTGAGAAAAATTAAGGACACCGTCACCTATCTTTCCACAAACAATGGAACTTTATTATTATTATTAATATTTTTTCCTGAATATATATTTATATGAAAAAAAGGGCAATTTTGTCAACTAAAACAATTATATATAAAAAAAAGAAATACATCTTTATTTAAACATTACACAAAATATATAAAGGTGATAAAGAAATACAGGACATTTTATAGGACTTTTCAGAAATAAAGAGCAAAAGTGAGTTTTCAAGAGAAAAGAATCTAAAGAACACAGATTTAAAATAAAAAAATAATATATTAAATATTTAAAAAATATATAAANATATATAATTTGTTATCATTTGTCCAACAGCAATATATTGCAGAATATCTTTTAATTATAGCGGTCCTCTCTTTTTATTCGAATACTTTTATCACGTCTCCAAAATACGCGAGATATTATTTTTAATATTTTAATATTATTCAATTTTCGGTGCCATAAAAATGAAAAGGAATATTTTAATATAATTATCACGCTGTCCGTGCATGCACGCGGATTTCCATTTCTACAGCGTATTAGAATCCGGATTTATTGAGAAGATTGTATCGGTTTCAATTTCTGCGGGAAATTTATACGTCTGCCAGGTCGCAGTTTAGAATCGTCTCCGCAAACGAGAGCAGAAAATTCTTCAACAATTTCAAACTTCCGTCCGCTGAAACGGCAGGAGCGGGGGGAGGGGGAGGGGGGATTTCTGCAAACTGGCGGCTAGTCGATCCCCGGCACAAAAGCAGAACGTTATGGCACAGGCCCAGACACAATTGTGCTTTAGTGCCCGGGCGCGACATGTCTCATTTTGCGCTCAACATTTTCATGCCGCGCGCGCGGAACGCGTAATCCGGGACTTAGGCAGACCACTGCAAAGCGGCGACCGGGACGTAAACTCGTTGACGTTAGCCGGCGAGTCGGTGCCGCGGACCTGTGCGGAACGCGGACATTTGGAACGCTTTAAACGCGACGTCGACAGTGTAAACGACGGTGTCTGTAAATAATGACGATGTCGGGCGGAGGAAGCGGGTTCGTTGGGGAAGTAGTTTGCGCTACAGATAATTCGAACCGTGAGCTTCTCAATGATGCCGTTTACTCAGTGCGCGGGCATTAGACCGATTGCGCGAGATGAAACTTTATCTTGGAGACCTTAAAGACTTTGTGTAAACATTTTATCAGATTTGTCAGACGATGAAAAACGTGCCGATGTCAGGATTATTCTGACTGATTTTGTTTGGCTATCGTCAAATTTTGTCGACGTAGCTATTTCGTGCGAAATTTGAATGATATGTTGTGTAAATTTTCAATCCTTTATGTTTTTTTATCCTGATTTATATTTATTATCTAGAAATCTACATGTACATAATATATGTATGTAATTCATTTTTTAACTGATAACATGTTTTTTAAACATCTAGTTTCTTCCAGAATCTTTTATTGAATAATTTACCATTTCGCCGGAAGCTTTTAAGAATTAATGATATTTCTTGTATTACAGATGTACAAATTTACATTATAATTAGCTGTAAAAGAATTAAAATTTTAATCAGAAAAAGAGCTGAGTGACGGACAGAAAACAGATGCCCGGCTTATGGACGTGCTCAATTACAGATAAGATAATGTTGCGAGAGGATCACCCAGTAATCCCTCTAATGTCTTTCTTATCAACGCATAAAAAAACTCACTGTTCTAGATGTAAGAAGAGTCCAACCTTAATCAAATTATAGTTGTTTCTACTGTATTAGTGTTTCTATTAAGCAATGCGGTACGACTTGTAATTTTCTTATCAGTGTAATATTTCAGAATTCTTTACTCGATAAAATATGTCTGATAAAACATTGAGATCTAAAATATTTTTATACGTACTGTAACATAAATTATGATTTAAAAAATGAAACAATCAAGTAGCAAGCAATTTGTGCAGAAAAGAAAAGATTCAAATATCAACAATACAGTCTAATGAAAGAAACGTCTGTTACAGACAAATGTAATTCTCTCTATTGTTATTTGAAATTATTAAAAAAGCGCTTAAGTTATTTCAAGAAGATATTTTATACTTTAAGTTCTTTTAGGCTATTTATTCCAGATTCTCTCCCCCTCTCTCTCTCTCTCTCTCTCTCTCTCTCTCTGCCCTTTTTTATAAGTATATTTTTTATATAAGTATATGTATCCACTCTTAAAAAAGTTAAATTGAAAATATCAACAATACCTGAAAATATCAAAGTATTGTTGTCTCTTTTCTGCGATGCTGATTAATTTTCTCGCTTGGCTCACTTTGAGAGCAACCCCAATAAGACATAAAAATTACTTGTTAACTTTTTGCTTTTGAAAATAACTCTTCTGCTTCACTTTTTTTAAAAATTACTTAATGTTGGGCTATCGAGCCTTTCGTAACTTTTTAAGAATTGAAGCAAAAAAATTATTTTTAAAAACAAAAAATTGGCAAATAATTTTCATATCTTGTTCGTTACACTGTGATAATTTGGCTCAGATTGCTTAATATACAGGTAGGGGTAGTATATACATATATAGAATCAAGAAAACTTTACTGTTATATTTGTCGTGAAGTAGCCATATTTTATCATGCGACTCGTGCACGTGTCTCACTCGTACTAATCTCAGGGCCTCCCTTTTCCCAAGGGAGCGTTCAAAAGGTGCGCGGAATAATGTATCCAATTCAGAATCACAGGTCTATTGAGAGGGTAGACGGTCGGTGTCTACTTTCCGGTAGAATCAACGTCGTTTCATTGAAAGCCTTGTGCGCGAGCCGACCCGAGGCCCCCCGAGGAGAGTAAATACCGCACGCGAATAATGTACGCGCGACGCGCGGCCCGCGAGACATCCGTGGATACACATTCGGATGCGTGAGACAGCGTGTATATGGTAATGCCGGGCGGTGGCTTTACGTCGAGCGTTAACGATTCCGCGCTCCGTGATATTAATCTGAATTTCAAATTTCCACGCCGCGGCACCTTCGCCCGTGCACGGAATCCGTGCGCGGCCGTGCGCCGCAACGGTCGAACGTTGCGCGCTGGACCGGAACTGGAAGTCCCCGGCGGTGACTCCAGTCTAGCGTAAAAAGCGTTATTGACCTTACCCTTAACGAGATAGTTAAACTGCATCGTGCATCATGCATCCGAGGGTTTGCGAGAGAGCGCGAGACCAGCACCGGTTGCCGATACGGCTTCCGGTATTGTTGCGAGAGTTGCGAAGAACGTGGAAGGGGCGAGAGATCGTGGAGTAATTTCATTTTCGTACCGTCAGTTTCACGATCTACATATACCGTCACAGTGTCGTTCTCCAGAGGGATAATAATGGCCGTAAGACGTCGAATGGCGGAAACGCGCTCTTTAAGCGCTGTAATTTACGACAGAGCGGCAGATTCGTCGGAATAATACAGTAGGAGGATGCCGTGTCGTAACGCCGCGCGTACTACTGCTTGCACGAGTGAAATTACTCGTATAATGAGCGGCGTGTATAGCGAAGAAGCGCTCGGGATACTCCTCGGGAGTGAAATATAAATACGCTCCGTGGAGCTGATGGAGTAGCTGGCTGGCGCGTCAAGGTTCCGGCAGGGATAGTAAAAACCCGCCTCAAAAGAAACTCTGTGAGAGCTGAACCGTGAAGACGCATAAAGATGAGCGTTAACCTGACGTCAACCGCGGTAGGCTAGTTTTAAACTCATTAGCAAGCTAATAGAGACACGGAGAATTTCTAGCTTCATAATTGTCTTTATTCCTGCTTTTTGCGTTAAATAGCAGCGCAGGTAAAATTTCTCCGTCTCTTTCTTCTCTCTTAATATGAAATACATATAAAATATAAAAAAAGTTATTTTATCACAAATTTCTCTTCCCTACGATCTACACGATCTGAACGAAAAATATAGTTACTTTGGACCACAATTTTATATTTCTGATAATGATAATTATAATTATAATTAACATAATGATGCATATAGTTAAGTTAATCATATTTATTGTTAAAAATATTACAAATTTATAGTTGGGTCCAAAGGTAACTCTATTTTTCTTTCAGTATAAAAGAAAATTATAGTTATTTTAGGACCCAAATTTAGTCAACAATTTTATAATATTTCTAATGATAATTATTGTTAACGTAATGATGCATATACATAGTTAAGTTAATCATATTTATTGTTAGAAATATTGCAAAATTGGGTCCAAAAGTAACCAGATTTTTCTCTCTCAGTATAAAAGAAAATTATAGTTACTTTTGGCCTCAACCACAATTTGACAATATTTCTAATGATAATTATGGTTAACATAATTATGCATATAGTTAAGTTAATCATATTTATTGTTAAAAATAATGTAAATTTATGGGGTGTAATTTATGTAATTGTAAAATTATGGTTGGGTTCAAAAGTAACTATATTTTTATTTCAGTATTAAAGTTACTTTTGGACCCGAAAACAATTTTACAATATTTCTAATGATAATTATGATTAACATAATGATGCATATAATTTGTTAAAAATATTGTAAAATTATGGCTAAGTCCAAAAATAACTCTATATTTTTCTCTTTTAATCAAAATTATTTTACCGAGACAAGATATTTTACAATAATAAATTCTTTTGAAATAACAATCGTTAAAGATTTAGGATCCAAGATTCAGTTTAACAGCTCGGCTCTGCACAAAGCCGGGCTCCTGCAATCCTTCCAATTTCTAACGAGCATCGTTCCGCAATGATTAGAATTTCGTTTCTCGTAACGGTTTGGAATACTAATAGAGCGAGCAGCGACGTTAGTGATGTCAAAGACTTTTTGCGCGAGAGCGGTTACGTGAGCTCAATAAGAATATATCTTCTTGCACGAAAAGGAGAAAAGACACATGTATTCTCTAGCGGAATTAGAAATGTTTTATGCATATTATTGCACGCCGTGTAACTCGCGATATATACTGCGTGCTATTTTCTAGTGCACAGGAAAAGTATATTGACCGTATACTTTTTTCAGTATAATTACGTATGTGTGCATATACACGGAGAAAAATAATTTTGCAACAGAAAACCGTACTAGTACATATTTGACGTGAAAACGAATAAACTTTGCTATCATAATCAATTAATTAGTATTAGCGCAAGACTGTTTTATTAATAAAATGTAAAAAAATCTTGTTGACACCGAATAAATTTATTCATAGAAACACGAATTTTTGTTATTAAAGCAAATTTAATTTGCCGCTGAACTGAACGAAATTACATTTTCCTATTACAGCAAAATTGTTTGGATGACAGAATAAGAATTAATTTATTATTATGAAGAAATAATTTGCAGAATATTTTCAGTAAATAAAATTAATATAAGCTTTAGTTTAATTTTTTATACTAATGGGTATTTGTAATGTTTTAAAATTTTTATTTGTTTTTTTTTACATATATTTACAGATATTACAATAATATATTGGAATTTAGATCTTAAAAATGTTTTAAATAAACAATTTTCATTGTACGAGGATAAATCACATTTTTTTATAATTTTATATTTTTGTAAAATAAGTATTAATATTTACGGTTATTAATAACATTATCGAATATTATTTCAATATTATAAAAGCCTCGGATTTTCATTTTCTATATTCTGATTAAGTTTACATTTAAATATTTTTGCGTCTGCATCAGTAATTTCATATCTGGAAATTCGTGTGGAATCTTCATATTCATATACGTGAATTTCATGACGTGCGTTTGACACTTTGAATATTTCCTGATGACTACACTATTTTACGGGTGATGGCAAAATCTTGCCCTTGTTCCAAGACTTACGCCTATAAAAAGTAATTTTACGATAAAGATAATCATAAAAATTCTTCGCGCGCGTATATAAGAGCGCTCTAGTTTAAGAGAAAGAAGCGGAAGACCAATGTTTCTCGCGCCAAGTATTTCATTGCGGTGTTTAGATTTCGTGACCAGGATTTTTCCTAGGTAGATAGGAAAAAGCTGTAGCTACGCTACATTTACAAAACCTGCCACGGGCTCGGCTCTATTAATGTGAAGTGAGGTTGATTTCCCTGTGAGGCCGACGGAATCGTGGGGCGGGGTTTATAACCGGGGTAGCAGGCGATATTACTTCATATTAAGCAAAGCTTACGGCCCATAAGCCAGTCTTCGCTAAATTGACGGAGCTCATTAGCACGGTTACCTCTCCTCGAGCATTTTGTTCCAACAACGCCGGGCGAATCCTTTTCCCCGCATACACTTGTATACACACGTGGGTGTGCGCACTTTTCTCCCTTCTTTTTCCTTCCCTCTTTCCCCCCTCCCCCAAGACCCATCCTCTCGAGGTCGTCCATAGCCGTGGACGAAAAAGCGGAAGCTCAGCTCCGGCAAAGCTGATGAGCTTAAGTTTGTCGGTTTACAAAGAGAAAAGTTGAAGAGTCCGACGCCGCTAGATAACCGATGTTACATTGAACCAGGTAAAGGTATGCAAATGATTATTAAGCCACGATGCTCAAGCAGCTGCCAGCGCGCTCGGAGATGATGCCAATTATCTTTTACACTCATCGCGCAGTCTCATCGCGGAGTCGCAGTGATCCTCTCTCGCGCGAACATATAATCATAATCGGATATTTTCATCTGGTTTTTCTATGCGTTCGTCGAGAAACTTTATATTCAAACGATTGCATTTAAAGATAGGCAAATGTGTGATTTCGTATACATTTTTCGGTACTTCTTTCCTGGAAAGCCGGTTAGAAAACAACGTTTCAGAAAAGTTCTCTCTCCTTTTAAAACTCCTACTTCTTTATTCGTAATTCAACATACAGCCATGGTCAAAACTATTCGGCACCCCATTAAAATAAAGTTTCCTTAAAAATAATATTTCAACAATAATGGCAATACATTACGACGTACATAATCGTCGATTATATCGTTTGTTAGAGCAAAGTTTCAACTTTAAGAAAACATTTTACAAATTGCTATATGATAATTTTTAACGGAATTGTGAGCAATTAAAATGAAAATGTTAATTTTTTGTTTAACTCTTGATGACTTAAGAATAAGAAAGTATAGAGAAATTTTATCAGAGAAAAGAATTGTAGAGAAAACTTTAAACTTTCACACGGAATAGTTGAAAATTTTCTCAAATTGTTTCTTGTGCTTGTGACACGCCTAAAAGTGACAGAGAATATTTTTTGTTTTGTCCAGCTTGTCATTTTTGATACTTAAATATTATACAAATTGTCCAAAAGTGAAAATTTTAAGCTTTAAAATCCTTTTTTAAATTCGGATTTCGAAAACTTTTGACAAAGTTACAATTGCTCGAATTTTGCTTATTTTTTTGAAAAAAGTGTCAAGCGTTCTTTTAATCGTTGTAAATAATTTAGAAAAAAAACTGAGAAACTTTTCAACTATTCCATGTGAAAAAAAATGAAGTTTTCACTACAATTCTTTTCTCTGATAAAATTTCTCTGCGGTTTTTTATTTCCGAGTTATCAAGGATTGAAGAAGAAAATAATTAAAATAGACATTTTGTCTTTGACTGCTCACATCTCCGTTAAAAATTATCGTCCAGCAACTTGCAAAATGGATTCTTAAAGTTGAAACTTTATTCTAACAAACGATATAAACGACAATTATACATGGTGTAATGTCTTGCTATTGTTATTGAAATATTTTTGAAGAAACTTTATTTTAATTTTCGACTTTAAATATGTATTAACTACGGATATACCATTTACACGGGAAATTAAAGAAAAACTATATAAGTGAGGAATAAGAGTCTACTAAAAAGTAAATAGTCTACGCTGCGCTTTAATCGAAAACGTAGCTATACATACTTTACAATACGAAGAACTTGCTGATGAACAGGAATTCGAGTGCCTTTGCGCTGCAAACCGTGTTATAAGAAGGGTAACTGTGAAAGATAGCAGGATGCAAATGAGCACGCTGCAGTACTTGAAGAAGAAGTTTACATACAACTTGGCGTACATTCCTACGGAGCTCCTCTTTCATAGGGAAGCTTCCTCCACTTCCGTGATTTTCGCGAGTTTCATTCGAACCGAGTACTTCAACGGATATGAATTCCCTGCTCGTAAACAGCGCAAAACAACGTGAGAGAATCGCGGTCGGATTTCATAAAAATCACATCAGCCGTAAGATTGAAGACGTATATATACAAGTTCGAATGAGATGTGGCGAGGAGATAAGGAGGATTTCGCGGATTATATAAGTCACGACATTGGAGAGGCTGCCTGCATCGAGATGAGAGAAGGACGGGGAAAGAGGGGGAGGGGAGAGAGGAGATACAGTTAATTATGTTTTATGCATGCCACGTTGAGACGGCATCTTTGACTTTCCGGCGAGCAGCCGTCTTCCGCGAAGAATCTTCCTACGCACTACTTTTCTATCGGACAGCGCCCTGCAGCAGAGAGCCTTAAATTATCGAATTCCGATAATGTAATGCCCGGCAAACGAGAGGGGGACGGGCATCCGAGATCCGATGTAAATTTATAGCGACGGGACGTTGTTTCAGCGTCGATTTGGAAAAAAATTGAAAACAAGGATGAAGATCGTATAGATATCGCGCGACGCCGATGCCGACGATAAGGCGCGAAGGCACGTATAGCGGACGAAAAGTGCTTATCGAGCTCTCGTTGTCGGCAGGAGGAGAGGGAAGATGGCAACAAAGATGGGCGCGAGAAGCAAAAGATGTTTATGTAACCCAATTTTCCGACCGATTGGCGCCGGGCGGCCAATTTCCGCCCTCCCCCGCGCACCTTCTCGTTATACTTACTTTATCTCTTTATGTAAGCCAGCGGTAAATGCTTCGCGCCGGCGACGACGTATAAGTCCTTGTTCACCTCGCGCCAATCGCGACCTTATCTCGCTCTGAAATATCGCCCTCTCATTTTCTCATTACGACAGTGAACAGACACGGGGACGTTAAATCGTCGGTCGTAAATCTTTTTTTCGACATCGACGGGGAAGGGGAGGGGGAGGATAGGAAGTGAAGTGCGCGAATGCACAAATGAGACGCGAAAAATGAAATCACGCGGAACGAAGAAGAAAGTGGAAAATGAATTTTCAGGGGAATATGTAGAGGGGAAAGAACTCGATACGATTTAGAGAACCTTGCCTGCTGTCTCATTGTCTATGGGAAACAATGGCATTGTACGACTAACATTAAATCCTGTTATAAAACTCTAATTGCCTTTCCTCATGCGTGTCCATTTTCTCTTTTCGTTTTCCTTTATCATCATTTTTACGTAACTGTGGAAAAATTTTGTGAAAAAATGTCGAAACAACTGCGGGATTGTTATACACGGATTGATTGGTTGCTTTATATGAAATGTGGGCCATTTTTACAGTGGCAGTCATCTGTAATTTTATCTTTGTACTGCATATAATATTTCATTGTAAACACATCGTATAAAATCTAAAACCAAAAAAATTGTTTCAATTCCAAACTGACAATGAGACTTAAACATAATAATTTTATTTTAAAAATAGAAACACGTTTTTAAAATATACTTTTTGTCATAATTATTCTTTTCGGTTAGTTTAGTTACATTAATCATTAATACTGTGTTTCTATTTAAATATCGTTGTTATTGACATACTTTTATTTCACATCGCGAAATTTTACGTTGATATCAAATATGCATTGCTCAACGTGCACACAGGAGCGTCTTTGCCGTTACTTTATCGTATCGATTTTACGCAGTTTACGTGAGATAAGGGTTTATTGTTTTTGAGAAAAGTATATGCTCGTACAACGTCGGATCGCGGGGATCAACGAAGGAGAAATCACCGTCCCTCCCACCGGCGCACTTAACCAAAGTAATGCAGTCAGCTGCTACTTCGGCTTCCCCTTTCCTGGACAAGTCAACTTCCGCCTGCGAGCGATCTTCCTGATCCTTGATTATCGACGAAGAGGATATCGTAGTCGGCATCTTAGGATTAAATGGAAAGGAAGATTGGCCATGGGATTCGACAGATGAAATGAATTTTCAATGGAAGCTGAGATCGAGGATCTAGAGCGAAGGAGCAAGAAACCATGCGAGAGGGAGGGAGAGAGAGAGAGAGAGAGAGGGTGGAAGGAGAAAGAGAAAGAGAATTAGCTGCTGTCTTACGGTGCCAGTAGTTTCAATCCCTTACTCTTTCTTCCTGCCGTGTCGTTCGACTTTCTCTCTCTCGTGTCTCATTGCTATTGTTCGCGCAAGTTTCAGCAACTACTGGTATTTTCCGCGAAACTTAGGAACGAGAGACAAGACCGATACGAGTAGGAGTAGAAGTCGGTAAGAGAATCAAGGGGGCGAACGAGAATCACACTCCTTCACGGCGTAATGGGTCTTGGCCTCTTTTGGCCGGGAGACAACTCTCGCTAATCCCCCTTTAGTCGGGGTAACGTAACTTTGCGTTCTATCCGAGAATATCTTATGGCCCGTGCAACGTCGCGGCAACTATCCAAGCCACCTTCGTTCCCTCCCCCCCCGCCCTTAACATCTCCACCTGACCCTAAGCTGAGACAGGAAATTGCAGTCGCTCGTGTTGGTGGAGTAGTCCGTAACTTCTGAAAAGAAATCGCAGCGCAAACTCGAGAATCGGATAATGATTCGGTACGAGAAAACAGCGATAGTTTGCGATCCTTTCCTTTAATACAGCTTTGCTCCAGTTTCTACCCTGAAAGGGAGCGTAGTTCGAGAATACGTTATAAGCTAATTTTTTCGCGATGTAAAGCGACGTCATGATTCGAATTCAACTGTCTGTATTGGAATCTAGACTGTAACTAGATGGCACGATACTTTTCAATGACACGACAATTTATCGTTGAATATAACGCGCGATAAAAATATTAATTACTTAAAATTGCATTTTCACCACTTATTTCTTCTACTTGAATATTTTTTAAACAACATATATGTATATTAGACAGATGTGTATTATATACAGTTCATGATGCGTGCAAACTTAATTGTGCAATGCCTTAATTGAATTATGTTTATACGCTAATTAAAATTATTACATTACATAATTATTAAATGTGCATAATTATGAATTTGTCACGGATCCATTTACTCACATCTGTCACATCTATTATAATCTCTGGGAAAGCAACTGTACCTATGAAATCACAATTTCGCGTGGATAGCGGTGCGCTCAAGTCGAAGATCGAACTTCGATTCTATTCAAGGAGTTAAAAAAGAATGCCACAATGAACTACACCCGACCGTATCCTTTCTTGGCTTAATGATTGATGAGATTTCTTTCTCTGCTATCCCGACGTCCCCTGATAACAATGATTTCCTAAGATATAAATGAAGTTGCTGCTGCTGCTGAAGCAAGTGAAATATAATAGATAAAGTATCCGAGGCTATTGTTCTAGACTTTTGTAATTTTGCAGATGCCTCTTTGCTATCCAGAATAACTCTGCCATTTTAAATTGTCAATCCAACTCGATATCACAAATTTCTTCCTCCCCCCGCTAACTTTATACATATATAGGTATATACTAAGCTTTTATTTAAATAATGCAGGTACATACATTTTCGCGCAGAAATTTATATAATGCTCAAATAGAGAAATAGAGATTTTATCTTCCGACGAGCAGCTGCATCTGTCGAATCGGATATTGAAGACCATTTTCAAAAGCATCGCGCGCGTAACATGCAATCTGATTCATTTTAAATGCACCGTTTGACTTTTGTTCCACACAAAAGCAAACACTATACATTTTGGAAACGAGATATCATAAAATATAATAAACTTCAAATTACCCAATTCGAGATAATTTATGGCAATTATAAACTAATTTCGTGCGTTTGAATCTACGTGATGATATTATATCGAATTGGCAAATTTATGTGATGTAAATGTATAGCGTAACTGATCGTTAAAATGCACACAAGCAAAGTACGTCAAAGAGAAATTTATGATATTTTTCTGATAAATGAAATTTTTTTATAATTTTCTTTCTTATCGCTATACAAATTGACATTAATGTTCCTTCACGGACGACTCCTTTGAAAGGAAACGGGAAATGGAAGAGAGGAAAAATATTAATATCCGACACACATTGCCCTAATCTGATCTCTGGCTCGTCATGTGCTCTTCGCCGCCGCCTGAAACCTTATTGCCTCAAGTTCCAAAGGACATCTCCTAACTAATTCCTCATGATCGAGCGCGAAAGCCGCCCGAAGGAGGATTTTCCCGTGAGATTCTCGACGCAGTAGGGGTCGACCCTTTAACAGGATAGCGGAAGACATCTTCGCGGTCCGCCCCAGAAACTCCAACTCCTACCTCCTCCGCCATTCGCGGAGCGAGCCTTGTAAATCAATTACAAGTCCCACCACGCAGGTACCTCGGAGAAATGGCACGTACTAAACCCTACCAAGTTTTGGGCGCTGACGTGATCGGGAAACTCATGGCGCTCGCGCGCGCGGAATCTACCTCTGCGAAATGGAGAGAAACCATCAGCACAGGTACTCGTCGTCGATAATAGAAACTGCGCCACACTTCGTCTTCCGGCCCACCTCTCTTTGCCCGATGAATTCAGACAGGTCACGTCCGCGGCTCGCTCCATATCGGCGATAGTCGATGAAAGCCGATCATTAGGGAGCGGTAACGCGGCTTATTCCGTAATACGACGATAACCGGAGCCGATAAACGTATCTCAATAAACCAGCGTTACGAATGTATTTGTCGGGCGATTACTCGAGCTTGACGACTTGAGGAAATAAACAAAAGCGAACGTTAATAGCTCCATGATGTAAGACAAGGTGTACCATTGCGCATAATGGCGACCAAATATTGAGCAGCCAATTAAATGTTTGCGCGAAATTTTAATACGGTATTAATAAAGATAAGCAAAATTTGTAAAAATGTGAAAAGATACAAATATAATTAAAATTAAAAAAAATACCTTATATTAAAAATACATAACACAAAGTGGAATAATAAGTGGAATAATCAATAATTAGTAGAAGAAAAGTGGATTGCGAATTATAAATAAAA
The DNA here is from genome assembly GCA_021460005.1 of Tetramorium alpestre. Taxonomy (NCBI): domain Eukaryota; kingdom Metazoa; phylum Arthropoda; class Insecta; order Hymenoptera; family Formicidae; genus Tetramorium; species Tetramorium alpestre. The sequence continues at coordinate 2,122,204 of JAJVSH010000007.1, read as the reverse complement.
CTAGTTATAAATTATTAACAAAACTAGTTATAAATGAAAAAATACACAATGCGATTTTATATTTAATATGAATTAATACTGAAATTGTATGAAAACCATAACAATCATGCCTAGTTCAACTTTGTATTTAATATTATTGTAATTTTAAGTTTATATGCTATATGTAAAATGCTATGTCAACACAATGGCTGTCGTAGTGTCTTGACATGAATGTAATAGCTTTAAGCTAACAATACATCCAAACGCACTTATAATTCTAATCTCAAACTGTGACGGTTAAAAACATATATCTAACCTGGGAGACATGTTACTTTTTACATTTGGGGCAACTCTCTGATCGGTCAACACTGCGCATCTCGGAAATGGAATACCTCATCTTCTTTTTACCGTGAATAGCTCGAGAATATTTCTCATGTCTTTACAAAATGTTTCTCCTTCCACTAATCACATATTCATTCGGAACGGAAATTATACGCTCGCTTGAAATATCACTCGAAATATGAGATACATGCTTCAAACGTAAGCGTGATAGCATTAGCTTCCATCGATCGTTCATCAAGAATTTATCGATACTGCACATCTCGGCGGCGAATGACTTCCGGCAAATGACATTTATGCGTCCGTAACCCGCGGTTCCTCGGTGAAAGCGGGTCGTTAACGGCTCTAACTCATTCCGGCTACTCATTCCGTAATCCATCGTTGAACAGCGGTCGTGGTACGTTGCCCATGCCCGCTGTGCGAAAGATGGACGGCAACATAGAGGAATCGATGTAGAGGATATTATTGGCGTAACCACTAATTTCATCTACTTGCTCCGCTTTAATCTATCTTATCAGGGAAATAACAGATAATCGCTTGTCTATTATTTAAGCATACAAGAGTTCAAAACTCGCCATTTTGCCTGTTGTCTTTTTACGTTTAGCTTTCATATTTCCAAGCATATAAAAAAAGAGCATCGTGAAGATGCCTGAATTATCATCCCTAAATTGCCAATTTACCCAACAGATTTATGGACTTAGGGCCAGTTTTTCCAACCTGGTAAACTAAGCAATAGTTAAATCATACGTCTGAATTTGTCTAATTTGAAGATAAAATAAGGACAGACGTATGATTTAACTATTAGTTAATTTACCAAGAAGTTGGAAAAACCGGCTCTAAAACTACCGTATTTACCAGTTGCATAAAATATTTCAAGTGCATGCTATTATCTTCGTCAAATGCCTTGAATTGATCGACACATCTTAATTAGCAGGTTTTAATCGTGTAAACACGCATACCCGTATTGGGCGAACGCTCGTTAATATATGGAAGCAGACTGTTAGCATCGCTAACAGCTTCTGCTTTGTAAACTAACAATAGTCTATAGCGGTTTCAGTGGTTTGCAATTCAGCTAGGGGAAAATTAGTTGATTGCCAATTTTGGCATATGCACTAACACAGTAACCATCCGTAAGGATTCAAATTGGTTTACTTAGTTAAAGCCGTCGCATTTACACTTCCTACTTTGGGCGAGATTTTCACATATTAAACGTTATATAAATATTCTTTTCTCAGACGTCTTTCGTCGAATAAATTTAATTTGAAAATATTACGGCGTGATTATATAAAGAAATATTGAATCTAATAATCTCACAATCTCATGTCCTTCGAAAATCAAACAATTTTTGAATCCTTAATTGCCTTGCAATTCGCAAATCGTAATTTCGACATGATAATCGAAATTATAAAATTCATAAATTACAATAATATTTAACGCGGTATGCAGAATATACATCTTAATGTTTATCATCGTATAAACGTAGAGACGAGATGGAAGACCAAGTACGAACATACCCGAGCATGAAAACACTTGTTATTCCTCACTCTGTTACATCCAGACCGCTGTTAAGCGAAATCAGTCAGATCTGCGTGGAGAATAGCCTTTAGTGGCTATAGCAATAGTAACTCGGATTCGCTATCTTCACCGATCGCTCCGATCCCTAACGTTTCGTTTCGCGATTCAAACTATCCGGCGGAATGACTAGGATTCATCTGAGAGGTATCTAAACTACCCCGTACACTGCGGTGCGAATTTTCATCGCAGATCAGAGAGATAAAGTTCGCGTATCAGGCCAGCTTCGAGGAACGATCGCAGGATCCTCTCGAGTGGATCGTGCCATTATAAATCACGGCACTGATCGGTCTCGATAATCTACATCGTATCGTTTAAACGTATTATAGTTAACTGCTTCTCATTACTTGGCTTGATCGCCCGCAATAACTGGGTATTCAGTTACTGCCAGCTAATCAGCCGTCTAATCATTTGAAAAACGTGCAATCTTACACTTTGTAAGATTTAATAACGACTTAATAAATTAATTTACTATTTTAAAAAACAACACTCTTCATTTGACGATATGATTAGAAGAATACAGCAATTTAGAATTAAATATGTATGCACAACTGTAAGCAGTGATATTTATTGTGAAACAATGTAACTTAATTTTTAAGTTTTTTATCTATCTTTAACATTCCATTATTTGTGTCTTGTTCACATCTTATCTGTTTGATTAATCAGAGAAGATCCTAAGAGTTTCATGTATTATGAAGCTCAAAAATTTCAGGAAAACAAATTATATATAATCGACGATAATATGTTACAATTTTCATAAAAATAAAATCGGGAATTAAAAAAAGATCTAAATCAAATGACATCGATTATAAAAAAATATATAATAAATATATATACAATTATAATATAAAATATATATACAATTACAATATAAATATATACAACAATAATAATATGCTTAATAACGTGTTTTTAATGTACAAGACATTTTCGTGAATAGTACTGTAATAGAATAAATATCTTTAAAAAAAGCATCGCTTTATATGTATATAAATAAAATATAAAATTCTGCGCGCGTGAATTACGCGGACATATGTGACTCGCAAGCATCCTTACGTGAGCATGTAGACGTTCACGGGAGAGTCCACATAAATGAATCGTGAAGCACGGGCTGCTGGATCTAAATATGATTGATTGAGAGTATCTACAAGCGCGATATGGATGGAGCAAGTTGAGGGAACCTTGGTTCGGGTAAGCAGCTGACGACAGCTAAAGGGGGAAAAAACGAGGGAAAAAGGGGGAGAAACTTAAAAAGATCGAGGGCGACATTGACGCGCTGCCGTTGCAGGAGGAATGGTAGATTTGCCAATGAATACGCAAACGCCGCGCCATTGTTGTAAGCACTTTATCTAGACACGGTCGATAGAGATGTTATCGTTCGTTAAAGAAATTCCCCGACATGTAAAGCATGCCTTTCTAATAAAGCTGGAATTTCATTCGCTGGCTTTTAAACAATATATCGCGTTCAACAAAATAACGCGTGAGAGAGTGTAGCATCAAAAAGGTAAAATGTGAATAAGACTCAAATAATGGAATGTTAACAGGATAAATAAAAAACTTTGAAATTAAGTTGCATTGTTTTACAATAAATATTATTTACTTACAGTTGTACATATACAGGGTGAATTTTAAAACTTCTGACACCGAGCATGAGAAGATAGAAAGGATTGAGATAGACAAAAATGTCCTCTATCATTTTGCGATATTCGCAAAAATAGTACAGGACATTTTTGTTTCACCCTGTATATTTAATTTTAAGTTGCAGTATTCTTCTACACTGAGAGAAAAATATAGTTACTTTTGGCCTCAACCACAATTTTATAATATTTCTAACACGAAATATGATTAACTTAACTATGTGCATCATTATAAATTAATCATTAACCATAATTATCTTTAGAAATATTATAAAATTGTGGTGGAGGCCAAAAGTGAACTACATTTTTTTTTAGCATATCGTCAAATTGACCCGAAAAAATAATCTTTCATACTTGAGATATATTACATGCTTCAAATGGATCGGTAAAGCGGCAAAAACCAGTCTGTTTTGCGTATACGAGCGAAACTAATAGTAGGTGCAAAATAGGCGCAGGGCAGACCGGCAAAAACTCATAGAGTTTATTAGGGGTCCGGGGAGAGAACGAGAGAAACAACTTCTTCGTTACTTGCATACTTGGCAATGTTAAAAGAGAAGACGATCCTCCGTAGAGTTCCGCCTTCGAAACTAAATTGCTGCGCGCGCGGCCCGACGGAGAGAAGAAGGTCTGAGAAAAACCCGCCTCAGCCGCGTCGTATTTTCGCATCGTGGCAAAGAGATACCGTGAGAGCGAGGGCGGGAGGAGGACGGAGCCGCGGCAGAAAGAGAGGAAAAAAATTCTCTAATTTGCTGCACTTCGCATCTGCTGTAACATTACGGTAATCGGGGTGTAAGGAATGGGAACGTGCGGAAAGTGTTTTCCGCGCTCACATCAGATTCAGCCATTAAAAAAGTACGAGCCAAGCCCTCCCGCTTTCCCGTCCTTCTTTACGCCGCCGTATGGATTCGATGTGAATACATATAAAACGTGTACGTATCCGAGTGTACACATCCATTACACGCGAGTGAATGCCTGAATATATTTATATAGGACGCTTCCGGGTAACCGCGGGACCGCTTTAACGGTAAATAAATAACTAAAAGGAATTGAGTTTGAAAACGAGGTGAAGCTTCTGCCTTGAAATGAAATACATAGCCCGAAATGTATCAATTTAGCGCGCTCAGAGAAGATATAATTAATGCAGCCGTGATGTATCGCGTATCTCGATCTGTCACAGAGGGGATTTGAGCTCTTCAGCCAGAATTACGCGGCGAGTAATTGATGACAGTACATTTACGTTTTTCGCGAGAGAGCGAACACGTTAAAATGATGGCCCGTACAAGCAGCGTTTTAATCATCTCTCGATCGAAAGACGACAGAGTCCACAAGAGAATTCCTTTTGTTAGTTAACACAGTTTCTAAATTCATACTATCAACGTGAAAATATGACGCTGTTTACCGACATACACGTCTCCAATATACAGGCGAATAATTTCCTCATGAAAATCGCCGAGGGAAGAGAACGCGCGCGAAAGCAAGAGCTCGTCAATTTCGTCCCTTTTTGAAAAACAAAAAAAAGAAAAAAAAGAAAAGAGCGGATCGGCATCATTCACGCCGAGGCTTTTCGCGCCCTTTTTTCGCCGTAAGGGGAAACGTAATTATAGGTGTCCCTTTCATGCGTCCGGGAGGACGGGCGGATTCAGCGTGTTCAACTAATCCCGAGCTGATCCCTCCGCCGCGCCGCTTCGATTCCGGCCCACGGGCTCTTTCGATCTCGCGCACGACGAGTTTTATTAAACACGTGTCTCCGTCCGATCCAATCGCGTCATTTTCACGGGCCACGTATCATCCCGCGGAAATGACGGACATGCGGTGTGCTCGGTGGAAGGACCCCCTTGGGGCTCGTTTGTTAATAAGATTCCGCTAACCGTGACCGCAATCGAATTTTTGGCCTACTGGTTTGCCGGCGGACCGATTCCGCTCGTGGATCAACCGAAAAAGACTCTCTGCTCGAAATTGCCGTCACACGTGATCGCAATGAATAATTACATTGGAGTATCAAACACGTTGCGAGGAGACGTTTGTAATTTTGCCGACAGATGCAATCAACAGTCTGACGAATAATGATTATACACACAATATAAAGATCCGTATGTACTGGAGAAATTTTATCTAACGTGTACAAACACGTATATTTTGTACATGTATGTATATTTTTATGTAACGTATATTACACCCAAAAGAGAAATATTTTACATTTAAAGAGATTTTTCCCATAATCTCATATTCTAAGTTTACCGTTTTACTGCAAACATACTCTTCTTTCGATAAAGTGAAAAATATTTTGTTTTTTACGATTTTTCTCTTGATTTCAAAGGGATCTTCTTGAGGCTTATATAAAAGGCCTATATAAAATCCTTTAAGATTTAGAAGACTCCACGTGTAACAAAATTATTTTTTTTTTGTTGGGTGTAGATGATACTTCAATAGCTTTACGAATAAAATTTTTTATAGATTATAATATTTAATAAAGATAGAATATTTGCCATTTCTACGGATGTCTTTCCTGAAGTTGTAATAATTATATTGTAATCACAGTTAACACTGATATATTTTTATAAAATAAAGATCCTAAAACAATTTCTGCTTCGCTAACTATTTTTGACGATTCATTATATTTCAACATAATTTATTACAAATACTAAAAGTTAAGTATTTATAAATTGTTTAGAAATAACTATATAATTTATAGAATATA
>JAJVSH010000007.1:2098472-2115304 GCA_021460005.1 Tetramorium alpestre | reverse complement strand
AAAAAAAAAACAAGAACCGTTAAGTGACAGCAGCTGCGCATTAGAAAATGTCCTTCAGTATTAACGCGTGTCGAAAACGCGCGATCGCGCGGACAATCGGTATTCACTGCGGCTTCACAATTTGCAGGCAGTTCTAATTATCGCGAGGTGCGAGGCTATAAATTTTTCAGATCAAAGACTCCCGCTCGGTGTCACTTCCTAATTGAATCTTCGCGGACGCAAACGCGGATCGTCGTGTTCGGGGCCGCCGCTGAAGCGGAACAAAGTTCGCCGCTGCCGTGTCCCAGCAATAATCGTGTTTGAGATTCATTATCGCGTCTGGATGCCCTCACAATTACGCCATCCGGCCGAATGGAACGGCGAATTACACGAAATGAATTAGTCAGAAATACAGTCGCCCGGTATTGCGGGCAAAACATGGAGTAATAATAATTCGTAACAACCTGTCAAATCAATGGAGCGCCATTCGTGCTCGCGCAAATTGCAAATGATATCGGCGGGCTAAATGTCATATAAAATATTGATGACCCTTGTAACCGTCCCGTAATCATATCCGTTCATAGCTCACCTAATACGCGTTTAAGCATACGCAATGGGATTGTATTTTATCTCGTAAATCGCGTTACGTAAACGCTAATCATGACGTGTATATCATGTCGTGCGCGCGCGCGCGCGCAACAAATGTGAGTTTTGCGGACGCGCGACTAGTCCATATAGCATTGAATACGTAATTGATTGTCCGCGGCCACTTGAATGACCGATAACAGAGCGACGAGATGTGCGTCACGCATTGTAAAACGACGGTGCCAGTTGTTTGCGAGAGTTGCAAGGAATAATTAAAAACCTGCCTGACGAGAGTAACAGCTTTATGTTTCCCTATAACGAAATGTGTATATATGTATTATATTTATGTGATCGGATATTGAAAGCAGTCACGCATAGGTGTATCCCGTGTCAGGCGGACCCATGGGCGTCCACATTCACACGCGCAGCTACCTGTCCAAAGGTGAACGAAATAACCGGGGGAACACGGTCAGCGAAATCAACAACCTGTTGATATTTGGGGTATTTAAGAAGCACCGTATACGGGAGAGCCGCCGGCCGTACGGCATTAGTTTTTCATTAAATTATCCCGACTGATCGGTATATCCGAATCACCGATGCCGTCGCGTAACGAATCTTTCCTCCCGCGAGCCGATAACAGCCGTGCCCGGCTGAAATTCCATGCAGTCGCGATACGCGCGGATTTTAATGAAAAAAAAAAAAAAAGTTGCCGGCGATTGGAATTTCAAGTAAAACATTTTCTAGCTGTTTGTCGTTAGTAAATATTGTTGACAGGTGCGATGAAACAATTGTTGCGTGCTGAAAAATGTAGCTTTCAGCGTTCAATTTTATGATTTATTTATATTCGCAGTTTTTTTTTTTTGTAATACAGAAAAGAGAAACGCGCGAAGAGAGGGATGGGAGAAAGACAGGCAGAAACGATTTTTAATAAAACGAATTTTATGAAAGAGTAGCAAGTTCGCGAAAGTAAATTTGATCAGACAGCGATAAAATTAATAAAATGCGATATATTTTACGGACGTTAACGTTAACTACACAATCTGAACAAAGTACATCATAAAAGCCAAAACTAACGTAAATCACTTTTAATTCTTGTTTGCGTTAATTAATTCATGTGAAAGAACGTTTCGATTGAAACGCATGCGGTGAACGTCAGAAAACTGCGAGTTTATATCACAAGAAATTTCTTGGGGAATATAATAAATTAGAAAAATTGAGATTTTCGTGTCTACAACGTATCAACGTGATAGAATTTATAATATCCTTTTCAGAGGAAAAATTAACTTAGCAAACGTTCCGAAACTTATAGGTACATATACGACTGTGATTCTTACAGGTACTACATTATGTCCTTCTGACGAGACTGCGTTTCATGATCAGAATGCATATTGATCATCATCCGCTTGTCGTCTCCGGCGACGGCTAGTTCCCAAGTATTTTGCATCTTATTAACCGAAGTACCATGCCAATATCGTGAACTTTCGCGCGAACTTGAACGAATGTTGGTCCTTCTCTGAACGTTACGCGCGTCAAATACGGCGCGTCTGAGAGTGATCAAAAAAGTTTCAGAACTCGAACGCGATAAGCATGACGATCACGTTATTTGCATATTTTCCGCGCGGCGGAAGAAACAAGCCGCGGACAGAAAAATTCAAGCAAACATCCTATAATATATTGAGATAAATATAGTTAATATCACTGTAAACTCTTATGGGGTTGCAACTGCTCCTACTCGATACTTCATTAATTTTGACTATAAGGAAGATAAATTTTGACTAAAATTGTAGTTAATTTGTCTAATTTAACTTCCATGTTAGTCACAATTTTACCTTCCTTTCAGTCAAAATTAATGAAATATTCAGTAAGAGCAGTGACGACCTACGGTATGGAATAGTGAAAAATGACTCAAATTGAGTCTAATTTGATACGAGTTTTTTTTTAACAGTATAGATCCAATAAGCAAGAAATGGCAATACGCTTGCAAAGTTAAATGTTAAAAAATTTACAATACCAAATCAATACAGTAAAAATAAGCAAATCGTAAAAAAATATTCTCTATTCCCTTTTTTTCTTCCTGTTATTATTCAATATTTGTAGAACTATGTTTTTACTAAATTTAATAGCTTTGTCACAAAATATCGAATCTCTTTTTTTCTTTCGCGACAAACAAAAATCTGTAAATACATTCAGCAATTGTTATGAACGTAATGTGTGCATAGAAGAATTTGTTGCTCCCCCCCCCCGTCTCCCCGTCGACAGAGTATTAAATTTGACACATTGACCTGACAAATCTGCAGCAATTACTTCTTCAAAGCCGGAATCGGATTACGAATAGCGACTGTGCAAACAGCGCTTTGTCATAACTTATGTAGGATACTATTGCATTTGTGTGCTCTTTCAAAGCGATTAAATTCTCATTGTAACTAACGAGGATGACTCAGTGGTATTTCCGTACGACAACACCGACGCGATGTACAGATTCCTGAAGTGCCAATTAGTACTTCAGTATTTCAAGTGCAAATACGTACAAGTGTTATTATTTGTTATCATAACTGACGACTTAATACAGAGCTTTGCGAGACTGTATACTTCCACGAGAATATTGTTTTCCTTTTTGAAATCTTTACGCTGCGTAAAACCAGCAATAATGCACCTGAGCATGTAAAATAGCCTTTTTTTAATACAGTGGAAAAAAATTCTAGGTAAATTTGTAAGGTAAAAATTGCATTTAGCAATGCAATTTTTTGAAACACTTCGTTATTATTACCAAATATAATAATAATAAATGAGATAATAATTATGATTATTTCATTTTTTATAACATTATTTTGTCACAATGTATTTAGTTGAAACTATTTCACCAAGATTCTTGGTAATTTTTATCAAGATTGGATTATTATAACCAACATGTACAAAACTTAATTCAATTAGATAAATTATTTCTGTAATATCAATTAAAGTAAAATAGCTTTAGCGATGTACATATACATATTTATAAATCAACAATAATATTCTCACATATTTTAAATAGACAATAATTTGTTCATACAAAAAAATTTTGTTTCTGTCCAAGATTATCAAATTCTTTAGAGAAGATTTTTCTTGCTTGTATATGAGAATATTACTGTTGATTTGAAATTAATGTTTTTTCCGTGCATTGACTTAAATATCTAAACTTTTTGATGCAACAAATAATTTAATTAATTTTCATAATTTATACGTAAAAGCCCAAGAATGTCAAAGTCGAAAGTTTCGACGATATCCCCTGAGAATTAAGGAGGACAAAGTTGGACGATACTTTGACGATTACCGCGCAGAAGAACAATAAGCTTTTTCCCAAACTTGCTCATAATTCACAGCGCGAATCTTCGGCTTAACGAAGCGAGCACGCGCGGCGCGTAGATCGATTAGAATGTACATCGAGATGAAGCTCTTCTTGCTCGCTCGTATATCCAACCGTGGTTACAATTTTACGGCTACGCTCGCTACATATTCATAGCGTGCCGCTCGGGCCGCGGGAAGACCCGTGGCGGAAGTCGCCACCGCGCGCGCGCGTATTCGGGTCAGCTGCAAATAACGAATGTCGCCAAAAATCAGCGTGATTTATGGCGAATCCGATCGCGCTTTCCGCCCGTTGCCGGCAAGTACAAATCGAATACTCCGGTCGGGAGAGTCAAACTTATGTAAAATAGCCGCGCGGTCACATAGCGATTCGCGACTCGGTGCGGCAAACGCGCCACGATGATTAATCGCGTTGCCGCGGTGCGATTTAAAAGTAAAATCATTTATTCGGTGGGGGGGAGACGGGGAGGAGGGATCCGGCGATGACAACCGGTAATAGCTTGCATTACGCGTAATGACAAACGGCGATGCGCCGCGACGATATGGAAAGTGGGTCACCACGTGGATACCCCTCTCACCGCCGGCGTCATAAAGGCGTCCCGGGGCACCCTTGGCGCCTTTGGCGACCGTCCTAGCGGAAAATTTGCTCGCTCAGATGCCGACAAATGTACCTCCTCTGTCCTGTCCCCGGCGCGTCAGCCGGGGATACGTAAGTACGGATGGAATAAATTCGCGACAAAAAGTAAAGGGGAGAAGGAAAGGAGGAAGGACGTACGGCCGATCCGCACGATATCACTATCGCCCGTAAGGCACCCGCATCCTGTCTCTCCTCTAAGACGTCGAGCGTGCAAGCTGTTCGCCTAGAAAATTTGCGTCCTCCAGACGTTTCAGCCCGGCTGCTCGCGCCCGTATCGTCTTTGAAATTAGGTATCCGCACCGCCACAAATTCGATGACGAACGCCAAGATTTTCGCAAATCAAGGAAATGCGGAAAATATACGGCGGAAAGAGAAATTGCGCGAAATATCAAATATATATTGGAAATACATTATCACGCTGGAAAAAAAAAGATTGGTTATAACTACGGTGACCATCCGTCCTATATTACAGAGGACAGTCCTTTAATTTAGGTCTGTATCCTTTAGATTTATTTTCTTTCTAAAAATTACTTTTGTCCTTGATTTCTGAAAAGTTCTGTAAAGTGCCCTATATCTTTATCACTTTTGTATATTTTGTGTAATGTTTAAGTAGAGATGTTTCTTTTTTTATGTACAATTGTTTNGTTTACAAAATTTTACTTTTTTTCATATAAATATATATTATTTCATATAAATAAATATATAAATATATATTCAGGGAAAAATATTAATGATAATAATTTACATTGCACTTGTTTGTGGAAGAAGCATAGGTGGCGATATCCTTTANTTTTTCTCAAGAGATACGGTAGTTGTAACTGATTATAATAATCCAGTCTTAATAAAAATTATCAAGAACTCTGTTGAAATAGTTTCAACTAAACATATACGTCCTTATGACAAAATAATGTTATAAAAATAAAATGTTTATAGTTGTTACCAAACATTATGTTATTGTTATTATATTTGGTACAACTAAATATTTCAAAAAAATTGCATTACTAAATGCATCGTACAAGTTTTATCTAGAATTTTTTTACTTGTGCATCTGCTATTTTTCATTTCTTTATTTATTACCATGCGTTCTCTGATACTCTGTGATAAATGTAAAATAAGCTCTAGTTATCATTTGTTAAGTATCATTTCCGAGCATCGAGGTTCATTACGGGAGGGCAACATTAATCACGTAATCGATCGGCGGTGTCCTTGAAAATCCCCGACGGAAAATTCACGTGTCTCGCCTTTTTCCCCGGCGGTTAAACGACTCGCGGCGAACTTTCTCCTTCGTGGAGTAAGTTTTCGAGAAGCTCGTTCAGCCCCTCGGGCCGCCGGCGGTCGCGGCGTTCGGACAGGCGTGAAAGGATTAAAAGAGCGAAATAATGTCGGCGTACAATGGGCTCCCCTCGCACCCACCACAAAGAAGAAGTGTCCGCGACGGCAGTCTCCGGCATAATCTAAAGCAGGATTTCCCAAATTGCGCTTCGCGTCAGGACGCTGCTCCTCGGAGTCCTAAACGCGTTTCGTAAGGCGCTATTGAATGTAAAACCTCGTTTCCTTATGAAATTATAAGATTATTTCCGAATTATGTTATCAATTATTTAAAATTGATATTTTCATATTTTCCGCGTGCGATATATTTCTCTCTCAACTCGACACCACACTGGGGGAAAAATATAGTTACTTTGGGTCTCAACCATAATTTTATAATATGATTAATTTAACTATATGCATCATTATGTTAACCATAATTATCGTTAGAAATATTATAAAATTGTGGTTGAGACCAAAAGTAACTGCACTGTAAAAAATTAGTGTAAAATTACATGTAATTTTGAGACACACTTAAATTAATTTATTTCTAATTTTGCAGTATAAAAGTAAAAATAATTCCTCAATTTGTTTTTTTACAGTGTATACACAATAATGAATCTCACAATTTCTATAAAATTACATGTAATTGTAAGATTCACTATAATAGTTGTGTTCTATGTATTTATAATTTTGCAGTCAGAAGTAAAAATAAGTTTTTAAGTTCTAATAAATTTTTTACGCTGTATACACTGTATAAAAAACAAACTGAGGAATTATTTTTACCTTTACACTGCAAAATTAGAAATAAATTAATTTAAACCTATTAAGTGCGTCTCAAAATTACATGTAATTTTACACTAATTTTTTACGGCGAATATTTTCTTCTCAGTGCATATATTTAAAAAAAATCACTTCTTTTTTCCTTTCAATTTGAGCAACTCTGATCGAGAGCGAAAGTCGCGAATACACGCTACTCTCTATAACTCGCAGGAGCGAAAACGAGATGACCGGAGAAGTTCTCCGGTTGAAGAAGAGGAGGGGCAGGCCAGGAGGAAAGCAGTTTCGAGTGATATATCTTCGCGGTCTCGCCTCGTCGAGCCTCCCCTAAACGCCCGAAGAGGCGACGTGCGGTAAAAAGTGCGCAGAGGGGTGGCGCGAGCGCGCGCTCGCACGCTTCTACCGGTTTTTGTCGCCGCGCTGCGGAACTCCCGTTAATCCCTCGGAGTTTGCCTCCGAAACCGGCTGGAGAAGCTTCTTTCGGCGACTTGGGCCACTCCCCGAAGACACTAAGGGGGGAAGGGCGAGTCGAGGAGAAAGAGAGAGAAAGAGAGAGACTTTTCGACTAACCAGCGAGTGCTGGGACGCAAGAGTGGCGAAAGAGGCGCAACGACGCAAAATAAACTACCTCCACGTCGCATAATACACGGCGTCACCCCTGAAGTAACCCCGCTCCGACTCCTCCCAGCCTCCAACGCCGCGCTCTGCCGCAATCCCTACCTACCTCTTTACCCGCCCGCTCTTGTAACACGGTCGTCGCACCTCAAATACAAGCGCCGTGCCGCCGCTTCTTCCCGGCTCGCGGGCTCGCTTAAAACAAGTCGCGAGCACTGTAGTCGGATTCAGACTTAATTAAGTTTATATTTTAGTTTCGATGGGCGCACGGCTCGTCTGCCGCCCTCGACGGCGACACACGTTACTCGTTACTCATTTCCGACACGAATGGCGCAACTAGGTTTAATATCGCGGAAATCCCACCGGCTCGTGATCCCCCTCCTCCTCCTCCTCCTCCCCCCCTCGTCGATCCCTGAGTAAAAACGACCCGCGGAATTATTTCGCGCTCTCTCTATCTCAAAACGCAATTTAACCTCATGCATATGTATGATAACTGCTGATTATTTTCTGTTATTTTTGTATTCCGCCGTACCGGTTCGTTGGGAGTTTTCGGAGAAGTCTAATTACACGGATATTTTGGAAACCAAAAATTGAAGAAAAAAATCTTCGCAGAAGTAAACGGATGACGGAGCCTTGTTTCTCGATTAATTTTGGTAGAAATGACACTCAAAGTGTCTTCACTAAGAACGCTGAGAGAAAAAGATAGTTGCAGCAACTATAATGTCACTATAATTTACAGTTATTTTTGGACCCAACCACATTTTTACAGTTATTCAAACAATATAAATTACGGTTGGTTTAACATTTTATTAAAGTTCTCATCCTGCAACTTATAACATGATTGTTATTAACCACATCTAGATTTTAATTTGATAGTAAGTTGTACTATAAAATAATGTAATAGTCACCACAATTGGCATCCACTAAAGCATAAGGTTATTATTACCCATATTATAATAACTACTATAAAAATTATATTCCTGACTATAAATATTTTATTATGCAATTATAGTCGCAAATAACACATATTTTTCTCTCAGCGAAACTCGATAAAAATTAAAAAGTAAGAAAAAATAATTTTGATATTTTATTAAAGAAAAGCGTCGCTCTTTTAAATTTATTTAAGGAGTCTTTTCAGAGAAAAAAAGCGAATAAAGGAAACATGACTTTCGTTCATCGCATTAGAACGCAATTATTTCGAGCTTATATAATACAGCTAATGCAATTTCGTATTGTCGATACTCACATTGAACGTCGAGCAGGATGCTGGCGTTCATCGGCATCATGAGGGTAATGTGGCGTGCGACGCAAACGATGGTGGCGTTGTGATGTCCCCTCAAGACCTTTAGATGAGCCCCGCTGTGCCTGCCGGATGTTGAGGGCAACACGGTAAGGTTGTCTGGCGGTTGTTCCGGGCCGTCTAAAGTGGCTTGAGACAAAGTCATGCCCCACGCCAAGACGGGCGGTGGGTTTCCACCCTCGGCCGCGCATTCGAGAGTAAGCTCGGAGCCCTCCTTCACCGGCACAAACTGGTTTCCGGGATCCAGCCGGCGGCCATCTATCAGCAGATACGTCCCACGAGGTGCCTCTGTAACAAGGAACCGAGCGGTAACCGCTTCAATTAGTGACCTCGTAACGTTGAAAAATCTCGTCGAACGCGAGCGTTTATTGCGGAGCACAAAGGAAACGGTTCAGTGACATCTGAAAATCTCTGGAACGCGGAATGCGTTTAACACATTGACTACCATGGTAGCCGGGGGCTATCGAGATTTTTTTTAAACTCTTGTAAAAAATAAATATATAATAGAAAATTTTTAATAGCTAGATAACAACGTAAAAAGTAAAAAGCGTACAAATCGTACTATTCGTGAGAATAAAATTGTATTTATCATATTACAAAATATCTTATTAATACATATTTATGATAATATAGCATGTACAATAAGCCATAAAAAAATCTCAGTAAACAAGAAATTGTTAATGTAATGTTATCACAACAATATTTAGTAACGTTGATAAGTATGTAGATTTTAATCAACGTCGTTTTAACATTGAACATTGAAGTAGAAAAGTCTTAATTTTGCAAATAAAAAATCATTTTAAATAATGTTTTAAAAATGTTTCTATGATATTTACAAATACCACATTAAACAATGTAAAATATTTAGAAAATACTATGTCAAAATGTTTTCTAAATTTACATAAAATTAATATTTCAAACTGTTGACCTAATGCTTCTTGCTTACTGGGATTGCTAGGCAGAGAACATTAATGGACGACGTAGCCACATATTCAAAATTCGTGTTCTACAGAAAAGAAAAATATTTCATATGCATTGTCTCAAAGTGAGACAATACCTATGCGACGCAAGATTTTCCTGCAATCACGTCGCAATCAGGCAACTTTATTGCTAACTTCAGACGCGGCCATCATAAAGTATACATATATTACAAGCGTGTAGTACACGCGAGATGCGGCGTTAACGTCTCAGGTGAGCAATTTAGGGGGCGAATGCAATGTCGCATTTAATCAGATTTACCAAACGCGCGAGCGGAATAGTTTTTAGTCTCAGACGTGCTATCGTTGCCGCCGCCGGTGGACGACGTAAATTAAAGTCGTCCGTACGGCGGACTTTTTACGCGACACCGCGCGACGCAGCGTGAGGGCAGAGAGCACAACATATGAGAGCCCGCAATTTACAGAGCCCCGGCATTGCGCGCTGCAAACTGGCTGCTGGTTTTACGACAACGCCGCTACGGAGAGAGCGTAACTTGCCGCACGGCTCCTTTTCTCATTTCGCGACGTGGTTTAATCGCTCGCGCGAATCGCGCGACTCCCTCGGGAGATTAGCCCCGCCGGATACGTCGCCCGCGGAGCTCTCTTTAATTTTCGCCAACTTTCAATTGGCCAGGTTGGGCTAACAACTGATTAAGCCCTGGCCGGCAACTCCGAACGCGGCTTTAAAAACAGGGTAAAAAAAAAAGAAGGAGAGAGCAGCTCGCCGCCGTTCTACTCGGCCGCGCTTTTCGCTTCGCGAGAGAAGTAATCCGACCGTTTGTCTACGTCGAATCTCCGAGGAAACCCGCGAGATGCTTTAATGTACTTGAAACTCGGGTTTTTATCCCCGCTTTTCCACCCCTTCCTCTTTCGTCCTCCCCCCCCTCCCCCCCCCGCCCCTCTGACTCTTAATGCGCCCGGAACTTATGCGTAATTAAAATCTAACGATGCAAATCGTCCGGTATATCCGGGGTATTCTCGTGAGAAGCGTAAACACTCTAAAGTAGACGTCGGTAAATTCGGTTATAACTTAACGTTTCGCGTCCGCGCTCCGTCCACTTGGGACTCGTTGTATCCGCTTCGACTTTTTTTACAATCTCTCTCTCTCTCTCTCTCTCTCTCCCGTAGAACCGCAGGTTCTGCCTTCCTTCTATTAAGATATCGATAGTAAATTGTAAAATCTGCAGGGAGAGAGAAAGCCGAGAGAAGGGCTATTTAACGGCTATTTAAATCCACGACGGAACGTTGCAAAGTCGAACAATGCCTGGAGGAAAGTTGTAACAGCGATTTATATGATTCGAATTGAATTGCAAGAGTAACGCGGAGTAGACGACTCTTATTCGACGGCGGAGACGCGGAAGAATGAGTCGAACTGCGGGGCGGTGGACTGCTTTGCGGCGCGAGAATCGAAAAATTCGTAAAAGTCAGGTCTGTCTTATATAAACCGGCGACGCGGTGCACGGTGCCAATCTCTCCCCGGCTCCAAGTTGACTTCTCTGCCATACTCCCGCCGCGCTTCGATAAGATCTAGTCACGTTCATTAAATTTTCTCGTACTGTCGGCCTTGCCAAGACGGATGGTAGGGACGTTCTCGAAATAGGTCGCTGAATAAGAGGAAACGTGCAAAGCTTTCTAAAGACAGAAATTGTAATTGTATCTCCAGTATGATTTAATGTAATAAAATATAGCGCAGGCAGCACCTGCAGCACCGAGTAAAACGGCACAGGCATGACGGAAAATTTAATAATACTCTGAGATTTAATAATAGCCGAGGCTATGTTCTTTTTCAATTTGTTAACTAAATATATAAAATTAATAGTAAGCACACTGAGAGAGAGAGAGAGAGAGAGAGAGAGAGAGAGAGAGAGAGAGAGAAATGCACCGTATCTTTTATACTTCACTTAATTTTATATATTTCATTTCAGTCCTTTTTACATTTGCGACGCAGCCAGTAAGTGCAAGAATATTTCTTCATTTAAGCTTACGCCGGTATTAATAATCTAATAACAACAAGTCAGAAACGTCGTGCGAGCAACAATAAAAATTGAATACTTCGGTACTTGTTAATCCTACTACAATATCGGAAGCTTTAGCACGTCCATCACAGTGTAACGAGCGTCTTTTATTAATGCATAATCTCTCTCTCTCTCTCTAATCCAATAAAAATTAATAAACATTTTATTTCTATTTTCTATTGTACTTTCATACTTTATTATTCAGTTAATCCTGCTAATAATCTGTCCAATATCAATTGCTTTTTTAGCAAATTTAAATTTAAGATAAAATTAAGTGCAAATAAGAAAAATTGTAATTGTAGAATGTACGATTTAATAATTTTCTGATCATCAATTATTATTGTAATATCGATTATCGGAATGTATGGTTTAATAATTTTACGATTATCAATTTTACCATTAAAATGTATAATCACAATTATTTTGAATGAGCCAATTTCTTACAATATCGGAAATTTTCTTTATAGCATTTTTCACTGAAATTCTCTTTTATCACGCATTTTATTTGAAGGACTTTTTGTTGACAACAAATGTTTTAAGCTTCAATAGAAATCATGCGACTTTGGAAAAATTCTTCACGTAACAACGAGAAGATTGTGTCAAGTCCCACATTACCTAGATAGTAATATGAAGTCCCGAAAACGTATCAAGAATCTCAGAAAATCCGGAGGTACTTTGCATACACTTTTCGCCTCAATCTTCGCTCTAAAAATCGCGGAGCCGGCTCCTTGGAAAGATTCCAGAACCATGTAACGCGATCGCGAATCGAAAGAAGAGAAAAAGGCTCGGAGGGAAGAAAGGTCCTCGCGCCGTTCCGTGAATACGGTTATATGTTCCCCTGCGAACGTATGTTGTTCCATGAGCGTTGAAAGATTGTAAAATCGAATCTTACCGAAAATATGAAATTCCCTCTAACATGAAATACGACTTTCCGTCTCTCGCGTATCCGCATAAATTTGCATTTTAATGAGTGCGATATTAGATATCTTAATTATCATATTAACTGGGAGAAGATTTAATGTAGCTTGCCTTGAAATGTGAAATACGTTGTTAAATATGAATATGTTCTCTTTGTTAGAAGGAGAAAAAAATAAATTGCGTTTACATATCATTCATCTTCACGACATAATACAATTTTATTTCGGAAGGAATTATTTTTATCGTCATAATCGTTTCTCTCTCTCTCTCTCTCTCTTTCTCTCTCTCTCTCTTGAATACTATTGATCTTTTAGCAATAAAATATCAACTTTGTATTGTAAAAAATTATATTTATATTTTTCTACAAAATAGACTAAATAAGTGCAATTCAAAATTTTGGTAAAATTCTGCACAGCAACGTATTTATAGCTGCGTTTGTGTATCGCGTAAGTTAGTTTGTTAGCTATGTTTTACTTATTTCCGCGATAAAGATTAAAGGTTTAGACTCGCACGGTAACGGGCAAAATATCGCGCAGGCGGGTATTAGCATGGACAGAGATATTTTTGTTCGCTCGAAACGAGGTGAAAAGGGTTTAATCCTTTCCCAACACATTCAGAGATTGAACATATGCACCATTTAAAATGGAAAGATGAGAAGAAAAAAGTTTAAGCCGCATTTGACCTAACAACGTTCGCGTCGATCCGAATCACCGTCATTAAACCTTTTTACAATAACGGTAATAAAATCTATCGCATTTGGTAGTGACATTTTCTCCGAATATCACGGGAGATATTTATATGATCATCATATTCTAAAAGAGAATTTTCATGACAATATGAGAAGAGCTTTCATATGATCCATTAGCGTTCAGAATCAATGTAAGCCGGATTTTAAATGACTCTACACTGAGAGAAAAATATAATTACTTTTGGCTTCAATCACAATTTTTTTATTTTTAACGATTATAAAATTGTCGTTGGGCCAAAAGTATAACTATATTTTTCTCTCACAATCAGTATATCAGGTTTAAGAGATACAAATTTTGCAATTTAGATGCATTGGGGTGCACAAATTATACGCTCAAGAATGAAATGTGACCCTTGAAAATTTTCTATAAAAAATTTTCAAGAGCCATATTTCATTCTTGAAAATCACTGAAAAAAAAAGATTGATTATAATTGGTTATATTAATTCAGTCTTGATAAAAGTTATCATGAATCTTGATAAAATAGTTTCAACTAAACATAAAATAATATTATTTTGTCATAATGTTATAAATATATGTTTCATTTTTGTAACGAAATATTTGTCATAATGTCATATAAAATAACATTATGACAAATACTTCGTTACAAAAATGAAATGGTCATAATTAGTATCAAATGTTTGGTTATTATTATTATATTTGGTAATAATAACTACTTTTAAAAATTTGCTTTACTAAACGCTTTCCTAGAATTTTTTTTTTAGTATAGTTAACACGACGTACTTTAATTTTCGAGAAATGATCACGCGATCCACGGATCTTGGAGAGCTTCCAGAGATCTACGTTGCACATTGATCATCACTACGAAAGGGACATCCGAATAGGGTCTCGGAAAGAAATTTTCCTCGATTCTCTCTCTCTCTCTCTCTCTCTCTCTCTCTCGGGGTTACGCCCAACGCCACGGTGGATTTAGAAAACGTACGAGTCGCATTGAAACTCACACCAACGTTCCAAGAGTGCTCGTGTAAGGGACGTGCACACGGGCGGAGTGGAACGAAGGGGTCCACAGCAGGTGTTAATACGGAAACATAACGCCAGAAACATTCCCAAGACGCAGATGGAAACGCATTCGCAGCATATGGCGCCGTATATGCCCCGGAGGAGGATCCCAGCTCGCCTGTACTTCGTAAAATTTCATAATATCGCGAGAGCGCGCCCTTCATCCTACTTTGGGATCAAAAAGAAAGTTGTGCGTAAGGAAAGCAAACGAACTGCTCGGCGTGAAACAATATCCGTTTACCGGACGTACATAACAATTTTGTAATAACACTACAAAGTGTGTTGCCGGCTCGATGAAATTATTTGCGTTATTGCATTTGCAGCAACAAGTAGACGGGCCGGGCCATTTTTTACAATTAATTTCTTCCGATTTAGTTACAGGTATAATTGTGCACGTCACATTATAATATTATGCATAGGTAGCATTAGATAATGGTATTACGGTTATCAATTGAACATTAAAATTGATGAATTTTAATTATTATTACCAAAACATACCTGTATCCGTTTAATCCTTTAATTAGGAAACGGCCACAATTCATACAAAATTAATACTGCGATAATTAAATTATAATAATCCGTAACTTAGCGATTACATGCATGCGTGATTATTAAAACGCTGTAAAATAATATATCGATTTGAAAGGGATATTATTCTTTTCTAAACAAGGAGAAATTTAATTCTATACGTTCTTTGCAAAGTAATAATAAATCGTAGAGAATAGCGAGATAAAGTAGAAATTATTTAGCGCAGTATATTAAAGTATCTGGTACACAAATACCTATTACGTGCGAGCGCGGAAGATTGAAAAATATTTTCAAGTTGTATCGGGGAGAGTATAGGGGGAGAGTCGCGAACGCGAATTCTCTCGAAATTTGATTTAATTACCGGAGGGACGATGCGCTCCTTAGAGAAAATAACTTGGAGATTAAGGAAGAAAGACTTCACTTTCTGGTAATGAAGGAATCAACGCGGGACAAGGGAGTTCTTAAATGCGCGTTGCAATACTGGCGCATGCCGAGACGGAAGGTATGTCTGTCTCGAGACGCCACCTCTTTTCCGGTATCCAGGAAACTCGAAGGAAACGTTAAATATTCAGAGCGAGTCTCGGTAATTTCGCCTTCGCGAGAAGAGCGGAATGTTTTTGAAAGTCGTTTAAACGCCGCAGCGTTTACGCCTTAACGACCCGTCTTCTTTCTCAAATACTTTCCCAATGCAATAACGAACAATAATGGACAATTATTAAACACGGTATTTGATTTTACAGATTTCGCTTGTATTTTTATTATTCCCGGGGCATCGAGATCGCTCCTACGACTAATAAAGCACATTTAATTACTTGAACAACCTCAATTAACGTTTCTCCTGTTGCTGATAAGAATACACACGGTGGCAATTATAAAGCATATAAAAATTGTGAAATGCTAAACTGCATCGATTTCATAATCATTCCTCCGGTTTTATCATAAACATTAGTCGTAAATTAAAGTCTATTAAATTCAAGTAGATCGAAATTACGGCAAAATCACCGTCGACGAATACGTCGAATTGCACGATATTTGGTTTTACAGATTTCGTTTATATTTTCAAAGCATCGAAATAACTTGTATGAATAATAAAGTACTTAAAATTACTTAAACAACCTCAATTAACGTTTCTCCTGCTGCTGATAAGAATACACACGGTGGCAAATATAAAGCATGTGAAAATTGTGAAATGCTAAACTGCAAATCGATTTCATAATCATTCCTGCAGTTTCATCGTAAATGTTAGTCGTAAATTAAAGTCCATTAAATTCAAGTAGATCGAAATTACGGTAAAATCACCGTCAGCGAATGCATCGAATTGCATTCGTAAACTTCTCTCTCTCTCTCTCTCTCTCTCTCTCTCTCTCTCTCTCTCTCTCAAGAGAGAAGGTAAATACAAACGGAATAAATCAATGCATACAATCCAATCAAGCGCAGGACACTATTCTCGATAATCGACCCTACGTCCAACCCGTATCTCTGCCGATAAGTATCCGGATTACCGGGAACTGTCAATAAGCCGAAGAGTCATCGACTCGTGCCTCGAGAGTGCCCGTCGGGAGCCGTAAAACTTTGCGCAAGCTTTTATTTAGGGGAGGCGAAATCGTACTTTCCGTTGTCGTTATCAAGTTATGACTGGGACGAAACGAACGTAATGCAGCACGTTCTCAGGACTAACCGCCCTCTGACTTTACACGGCCGGCGTAAGAGCCCCGATATTTTGCAGCGTAGCGCAATTTCCAGCGATTCGTTTTAAGGATATTTTATATTTGAGGATAAGATCTATAATCTATATCTTCGATATTGCTGTATGCTTTTATCGTCTTTTCCTTCCGGAAAAAAGTTACTACAGTCATAGAAGCTAGGAGATAAATAAATACAGTTTTCCATAATAAATTAAACTTTTACTTTTCGCGTTCAGAATTTTTTTCCTTTTAATTTTTAATAAAAAATAAATCTGTTTTGTTATAACAAAAAAATATTTTTTGTATAAGAATGTCAGTTAATAATTTTAATTTAATCACATATGTAAGTCGAAGAATGTAATCATATTAAATAAATACAGTTTCCCATAATAAATTA
>JAJVSH010000007.1:2066984-2097907 GCA_021460005.1 Tetramorium alpestre | reverse complement strand
CAGTTTTTCATGACAAATGAAATCTTTGCTTTTCGCGTCCCGAATTTTTTCAGTTTAATTTTATCGAAAATAAATCTCTTTGCATAAGAATGTCATGTTAACAATTTTAATTTAAGAATGCAATCATATTTCATGCAACGATCCTGCACGCGCTGTGTAACGAGCGATAAATACGAGTAAGACTTCCTGCCTAAGGGAAAAACTTCTCGTAGAATCAAGACCGCACGCATCACTGCGTTCAATCGACTTTACCGTTCACGTGATTCTCTTCGTTGGCGCTGTATTTGGTGCGGAAAGATTAGCTCCTTCCTTCGCCCGCTCACTTTTTGCGGATCGCAGGAGATTCCTGGACCATAGGCTATCTTCGGCCCCGGCTTTCCGCGCGCGCGGGTTCGACGTTTCCCCCGACGTTCGTGAGCGTTCGCACACGCCGCCGAAAACATTTAGGACCCGCCATTAATCTGTGCTGACGCGGTACACTTTCGGTATATTACGCCGTCAGTGCTCTCTGGCGTGGAAAGGTGTAAACGATCGCTCGTTATTAATCGGCTTGTCTGAAAGACTACTGGGGCGCGACAAACTAAAATCGCGAGATGAAATCAATGGCATTTTTTAAATAAATAACGTAATAATGCTTAATAATCTGTAATGTATCCAATAAAAATTATATTAAAAGAGAAATCGTATTTTATTTTAAAAAATATAGATTTATTTTTACGGATAAATAAAACAATTTTTATGTTAAAATCAATATAGGTATTATATTGAAATGTCTTTTGTAAATTCATATACCGTTTGCTGTTTTAATTAAATAAATAAATTAGATTTTCGGAATTATATAATACTCAGATTAACAAATGATATAACATATACATTTTTCGTTTGTAATTATGAATATTTCAGTTTTCAAAAATATCATAAAATAAAAATATCAAAAATATCATTAAATTTGGATTTTTTAATATTATTATATCTGTTTTATGTATCACGCGCTTGCATGTATTTATGGCATACATTATATTTACTGAAATATGAAACGTAAAATTATAGTAAATTATAGTAGTAATTACATTTGGCTATATTTAGAGCGCATGTTCCCTTTCTCGATTAAATTATCTTTTCGACAATATAATGTAAATAACAATATCAAAGCAATATCGTTTGTTACTTTTATAAAATATTTTATTTAAAATATATACTATTAATAAAATGTAAATTTTCTTTTGTATTGTGTTTATATCCATGAAAGTGTAACAGACTAAATTTATGTCAATATATTTTAAATTAAGTGAAAATTATTGAATTGTCATCGTTAATTCAAAAAATCTATATATACCAATTATACACAAATTTTGTATAAATTATTAGGAACATTATAATAAACTCATTATTAATTGAATTGATTTTATAACTGACCGTGATTTACCTATTATCTCGTATTTATAATAAAGGTGTAAGAGATAATAAAGACGGCCACTTTTCGTTTGCTACTTTTACAAAATATTTTTATTTAATTAAAAATATATATACTATTAATAAAAATGTAAATTTTCTTTTGTATTGTGTTTACACCCATGAAAATGTAACAGACTAATTTTATCTTAATATATTTTACGTGAAATTAAGTGAAAATTATTAAATTGTTATCGTTAAAAAAATCTATATATATATATATATGTATATATAAAACACCAATACGCAATTTTTATGTATATATTATCAGAAACGTTATGAAATAAACTCATTATTAATTGAATTGATTTTATAATCGACTTGTCCGTGATTTACCTATTCTCCCGCACTTATAAGAAAGGTGTGAAAGGTAATAGAGATTAGTGACGGTCACGATCGTAAGTTAAACGCGAAATCTCGTAATAGCGCGTGCTTAGGAGTCGTTGCACGCGAGTGAAGTACGTTTGCATACGAATGCTTGATGTTTGACGCGGCGATACGCGCCGCCAAAAAAGAATAATCCGCTGCGTTTCGCCGTGCGCAACAAATGCGCAACAGGTGCACACACTCGAATAGCGAATCGAAGGAGAACGGATTCTCACGACACAGACATCCTACTTTTTGTCTACATTAATCGGGACGCGCCCGTGTATCCGATTGTGCGCGGGATGTGCTGAGCCTTTGTACGTTGGGTCTCCCGCGTGCGAAAAATTCAGTGATGAATCTTGGCGAGCGTCGCTGATACGTATTTCCTTGGCGAAAGCTCGGCAATCTGTCATTACAATCCGACCTGTTTTTATCCTAATGCTTCGTACAATATGAGGTTTTTATTTCAACGCCGAAACGAGCCGACGAGAATTTTAATTTCAGATCAGACTCAAGTTTGTGATATATTATCGATAGAATGTAGCATAACTACGGTGACTATCCATCCTATATTACAGAGGACAGTCCTTTATTTTAGGTCTGTGCCCTTCATATTTTATATTTATTTTTTTCTCGAAAACTCACTTTTGTCCTTTATTTCTGAAAAGTCCTATAAAATGTCTTATATGTCAGTATTTATCACCTTTGTACATGTTGTTTTAGTTTACAATACTTTATTTTTTTTATATAGATATATATTCAGGGAAAAAATATCAATGATAATACTAAATTTACATTGCACTTGTGGAAGAAGGATAGATGGCGGTGTCCTTTGTTTTTCTCAAATATGGTCACCGTGAGCCTAACGCAAAATGGAAAAAATGTCTGAATCATTTGGCAGACATTTACGATTCTTTCTGCCGAGTTTGACATTTCACAACTCCAAAGTCGTCGGAAACAACTTACAATAAGTTAAATCGAATTGACGCTGATTAACTCGGCAGTGTGTCGACGAAGGATATTCCATCACGATATCGCAATGGCAAGCAATCTGTTTACATAATCGATAGATGGATGATATAGATGCAAGCGAGAGATAGAGAGGGAAGTAGAGAAGGAGGGAGAGTTGCATGTTTCATAGCGATGGAAATATGTAAATAAGGCCAGGGGTTCATTCGCAACAAGTTTAGCCACAATTTGAATTATTTACATACACTGAAGGATTTAATTTCGCTTTCTCTCAGCACATGTAGTCAAGACATGAATTACATCAGCATTACATTATAGTTGAATTATCGTCGAGTTTCTCGAAAATCAAATCACAAATTTATTTGCAACAACTTTCCAATCTAGGGGAGGCCGGGGCTAAAAGTAACAGAAATAGAATAGCGCTAAGAAAACTGAATATTTAAAAATTATCCATAAATATAAGTAATGATATACAGTGTCTTGTTACAACTAAGCCCCAAGCATGGGGCTGAAAGTAACAATGATAAAAGTAATTCTTATATTTCTAAATAAAATATTCCTTGGAACAATCCACGATTCCGAAGTCAGAATATAATGTCGTACGTAAAGTAAATTAAACCTTAATATAAAATACAAAAAAAAAGTGATTTTTTGAAAAGTGTTACAACCAGCCCCGGTCTCCCTACTCATTTTTCTCTTCGTCAATGTAACGAGGTTTTTTTTTTCAAAATTCAATCCTCCTGTCACGAATAAGTTTCGCTGCTGATGCGATATTCACGGATCTCAACTGGTTGATTCGTCAACTGCCATCTCCATGCACGTCCCTTCCGCGTATCCGTCGTCGTCGAGATATATATATATATATATACATACATATATTTCCTCTCTCAGAGAATCCGCCGATCGTCAGATCTGACACAACGAGAAGCACCGAGAGTAACGACGCCCCGCACAATGGCGAGTGGTATGTCCAAACTCGGATTTCGTCGCGCGTCGCGATAACGCTCTCGTGTGTAATTGGAGCCCCTAAGTGCCACTCAGACTTATCGCAATAATTTCCAAGGCAAATTCGCCATATTTCACTTTGCCGCTCCACGGTCTTTGAGCATCCCCTCGGCCCGCGACGGCCTGAAATTCCTCTTACAACGGCTGGCTTCCGACCGTGAGCTATGAAACGCAAAGCCCTACCGTTATTGGGCTACTTAGTCACCCTTTTCCTGTCTCTCGCCCGCGGCCACGAACGTCAGACTTTCGCAAATGGCGGCGTGAAGGGGGAGGGTGGGAGGGGGAGGGGCCGAAAAAATTATTCCGTCCTTGAAACGCCAATTAACTTTTATACGATCCGCTAATTGATATAAAGCTAATGGAGACGCGGGTACAAAAGGGCCGTCTAATGTTTCATTACGAACATGGGAAACCCCGCGAGCGATCGGACGTGGTTGTGGGCAAAATTGATACGGTGTCTGCGCCCCTTTGATATGGAAAGCGGCCGCTTGCAAATTCTTTGAACGGCCAAAACAGCTTATGCGAAACCGGTGAATACATTGTACTTCCCCGCGATCAGCGGGTTCTATAAAATTCATATTTTTGTTTGAAGATCATCGGGGACGAATACGATAAAGTGATTCGGCATTGTCACCCTTGTATATCGCCAGTAATAATATAAATACATAAATTTACTGGAAAAAGATACGCAAATTTTTATCTGAGTCACTACATCATTAACATAAATGGTGATTAAAAATTATTCGTTTATATGTATCCGAAAGTTTAAAGGATGCTCAATTTGCAAAACAATAATGGGCAGATTTAAACGAAATTAATTAATCGTGACTAAAAGAATATATTTTTTACAATAATAAATCTAAGAAGGAAAATATTAAGAGTGGATCTTTAGCGAATCATTTTGTTATTTAAATTTGGTTCAATTTTTCAAAAAAAAAAGAGATATCGTCATCCAAACTTCTCCGACTAAGTGCGCAAAAGTCAAGAGTTGAAATCTTACTCTCGTTTCCTACTAATACCGCGATAAAATCCCGGTTAATTACAGCCCGTTTAATGAGGCCGACGGTCACCAGTTACTTCCCTCGTACAGCTCGCATTATTTTTTTCACAATGGGGGTTGATGATTGGATCGTGTCTGGTGTGACCCTCGCTGGTAGACTCGTCGAGATTTTATCACGGACGCCACAAATTACAGTGAACTGACGTGAGGGGTGGTCTGACATCCAGCCCGACAGTTTCGAATTTTTCAAGGGGTCTATCCAGCACGCTGGCTGAATGGGATAGGGAATGATTCTTTTAAAATGCAAATACCCCGGCGGGGAAAGCATACGAAAGAAATGTTGCTTCTTATAAAGCAGAGATTGCCGGCTATATCGGCTCGAGGCTAACTTTCGTCGCTTTAACGCGCGCACGATAAAAGTCCGACGCAGAGAGAAGAGAGAGAGGGAGAGACTTCTCTATTATACCCGGGAAAATGTTCATCGTACCTGACTTAAAACAAGTACTAAATTACCTTCTGCTCCGACGCGGATTACTTTGCGAGGATACTTCCCGCGAAGTATATCGAAGGGTCGTGAATAAATTCTGAACTTATGTATCGACGTATAAGCTCCCTGACAATTTCTCGGCTATAAAACATCGCCATACATGTTTAAAATCTTGAGAATATCGGTGATTTTCTTGTATAAAGGTAGGAGATGGTATTCACCGGAAACTATTGTTCAAATAAAACTCATTTAATGAAGATAATTTGAAGACAGAGAGATGGAAAATACGTAGAGCAAATCCGTAAATGAACACTATTAACACTGTTGCATATAATAAATATTATACACATACTATTAATAATAAATCTGTTATAATAAATACTATGGGTATTAAAATTTATATAAACTTAAATATATATTATAAGTAAATAAGTATTTTTCATTCATACAAAAAGACCATATTCTGTTCAAATAAAACTCATTTAATAAAGATAATTGAAAAAAGAAAGATGAAAAATGCGTAGAGCGAATTTAAGTAAATGAATACTATCACAATATAATAAATATTATAGGTATTAAAATTGATATAAATTGAGATATATGTATATATTAAGTAAATAAATATTATGCAGAAAGACTATTTTCTGCACAAAATGGAATTACAGAATATTGAAGCTCTCAAATATTACCGTCTGAAGAAAAGATTCCATTTCAATAAGACTCTACTGTATACAATTGCAATTGCGTAATGCTGAAGAGATATCAGAGATCCGTGATACTTCGTGAAACACAATGCGCGTTAATCAAAATTACGCAACTCACCGACGACTTTTCGCTGCGTTACACCGTTATATTTCATCAGGGGACATCGCACACGTATTTCACGACGGGCGAGAGGGGATTTGGCGAAGTTGCTGAATAAATGCAGACATCCGCGCGCTTATCGGCCCGTTACTCAGTGCGACTTATCACATCCGACTCGGCGACGAAAAAGCCAGGCACACGACGTCCCAACGTTTCGTCGACGAGGAGGGCCTGGCTTTCGCCATTGTTGACACGTTCGCGGCCGATGCGCTTTTTATACGTTGCGAAACGCGTCTCATCGCCGCTAGTTTCGCACGCATTTCCTCGGAGGAAATCTCGGATTCTCTCGATGGATCGTGAATGGATGAGAATGGGAGGAGAGGTGACGGGGGAGAGAGCGTGCCCGAGGGAACGGAGCGGCACGACGCTGCGAAATTTCGCCCGCCGGCGGCCGACAGGCAGGCAGACACGGGCGATGGATGAGATGCTAACGAGACGCGAAACGATCGACTACTCCCGCCAGGACAGGAGCCGCCAAGTCGGGCGTGAAATGGTTTTCCTTTACCAGTACGGGTTACTGCATCGCCTCCGCGCGACGCTCATCGAGATACGCAAAGCGCATTTATTCCCGGCATTAAGGTGCGCGGGACCGAGGAAAAGTCAAGGGAGATCCGGAAGTAATCTTCCCTCGAGCGATAATGAGCGTTTTAATTTTGGCGGTAATCGGCGGGTTGTACAAACATAAAGTGTCTCAATCTACGAGAAGGGATGGTTTTACAAGAATATTAATTGAAATAATATAACGCCGAAAAAGATTCTGGTTGAAAACAAACGAATCAGAAAATCTTGTAGGATCAAATATTCTGGTTATTAAGTACAAATTATAAAGTATATACTGAACAAAAATTCTAGGTAAACTTATGAGATGTATTTAGTAATGTAATTTTTGAAATACTTAGTTATTATTACCAAATATAATAATAACAAAATGTTTGATAACAATTATAATCATTTTTATATGTAACATATTTATATTATATTTATATACTTACTTTTTTTTATAACCAGAATATTATATACTTACTTTTTTTTATAACCAGAACATTTGATCAATTCTACAAGATTTTCTGATTCGTCCGCTTTCAACCGGATTTTCTTTCAGTGAATAAATCTTTCCTTTATTTATTTAACTTCGTTTCGTTACGCTGTTGTAATATATTAAAAATTGCAGGAATTGAAATCCGATGTTAAAGAACGCTGTCAGAAGGCGCGTGGTATTAAAAAATGTACCGATGCGTGAATGCGGCGAAACAATTATTCATCACGGTAAAGTATTTCCGCGGAGAACAGGATGCTAACGAGACGCGAAACGATCTATCCTTAGTAAGACGGAAAGCAGCGAGACAAGTGGAGCGTGAAATGATTTTCCTTTACTACTGAGGCTCCAGTGGCAATCACACTCTGCCTTTGCCTGTAACTCGAGATACACGAGACTCTATCCTCGGTATTAAGGGAAAATTGAAAGTGGTTTTATCCCACCTGGAGTTTTATCTTATCCACGCAACGCGCCGGTTACGGAAAAATAGTTTGCGTGTCGATTCAACTGGAAAGTTAATAAAAATCTTGCCCCGAGTATCCGGACTCTTATTGCGGAAAAGCAAGATGACTTTTCGCTGTCAATAACGATTGCGTGAATAAGCATGCTCCTTGTTACGAGTTTTTCACTTGTACATTGATAAAATAACAGGATGAACGATTGTTTCTTGTAATGAGAAAAATCATCGATTGTATTTCTTATTCTCTTTTAATTTTAGCTTTTCTCTTTTGCGATTGTTGGAGTGATAAGTGTGCGAACTATTCGAATACGAATCAATTCGTTCGAATTTGCATAAAAAATAGTAAACTATAATAATATTATAGTAATATTTTATATGTCATTATATATTTTATATTAAATATTTAAATGTTTTTTATCTTAAAACGAATTCATAATATATAAGTAATATTATTTTTCTACATCAAAATATTCTCTTATCATTTACGTGTTAAAATTCAATCTAATAATAATTACATTATTAATTAAAAATTCTACGATTTGATTCGCTTCGACTTTGATGAAATTTTGTTGATTCAATTTAATTCGATTCCATTTGACATAAAAAATTCTTAACAGGCACATCTTCAATAAAAATCACTTGAAATTATATTTTTTGATTAATTAATATTTCATGCATCTCTCTCTCTCTTTCTTTCTCTCTCTCTCTCTCTCTCTCTCTCTCTCTCTTGTTTATACATTTACAAACGAATATTGCGATGGGAAATAAGTTTCCTCCCGAGAGAAAGACGATAACGGTCCCTACACCCGGATATACTTCTTGTAGGCTTTGATCAGCAATGCTTTACACGCGGTTAATCCGCTAATCTCTCACGTACTCGCAATAAAACGAAGAGGGTGCGAAGTGTGTGTGTGACTAGAGGAGATGTTACGAGAGATGGTAAGGAGAGCCGACAAGGGAAGGGTGCCGGGAAGATGAAGCGGGAAGATGGGCGAAAGGACGAAATCTCCTAACGACTGACGTTATATACTTCGCAGAGATCGCTCGTTACCTCGGCTGGGTGGTGTCAATTTTTCAGTGCTTTATACGCGTCCCCCTATCCTCGGCGCCGCCCCTTATATTTATCATCCATCGCGTTCCATCCATCGCTTGCCGCTGGCAAATCTCTTTGAGAGCGATCTTATTGATGGGGTGCGAGCTCCACGACGTTGAGAAAAATTGACAATTGGCTGTGCGATAGTGGGAGAAAGACCCGGGTGTTTGGGGCCGGAAGGATGCGTGATTTATGTCATAATTTCTGCGGATCTCGCGCGCACACATATACATACGTACAAACGCATGGACTCGTAACAGATGTTCCGAGAGGGAGTAACGTTTCTTCAAAAATTCTATATTTCGCACAATCAGTAACTTCTTCAATTCGTCAAAATTAAATCGCTGCGCGAATATATTAATTGCAAAAAAAAAGTTACCCACATTAGATTGGAAAATTTATTTATATTTCTCAATTATTCCTCTCGAGATAAAATAATAATTATGAATTATTATTATATAATGATAACTCGACCTTATTCTTTTTTAGTACTATTTTTTGTCGTGACACATGGTACACACAATTCTTTTAATCTGATGTAACATTTAAACAGCAACGCGCGATTTCTGTCAATTTCTCAAATCGAAACGAAACGGTACGAGCGTCACGTTCATTTTGTATTTCGCTCACACGCTGCACGTACTATTGAGGGTTTTACAGCAAACTCCCGCAACGGAAATACGTCCATGGGATTCCGCTTCTTTTCACTGGTATACAATGCATCAGTCTTCTTATATCTATTCGCGGAAATTCCTGTATGAGTAAGAGATGCATTTCCAAAGCTGCGATGTATTGCCTAACTAACGTCTTTTCCAAATTTTTACGAAACTCATTATTCAGGTATTTATGTTTTCGTACAAAAGTTAATTTATCTCACACAAACAAATTACGTTACTTTATTATACTTAAGTAGAAAACAGATATTATGCAATAAAGTATATATAAATTATTAATTAAAGAATTATAGAATGTAGATTTTAAGAGAAGACAGTGTATACACAGTGTATATATTATACATATAAAAATTATAGGATACAAAATATTTGACAAAAAGGACGAAAAACTGGCAATACGCGAAAACCAATTTGTTTGCCATATTGCGAATTAATATATTAATACATACATACGTGCACATCAAATTTTCAGATGAAGTGCAGCCGTGAAATTGTCTTTACTTTCATATCCGTTTTGATTTTTCGCTTAACTGAAGATGTGATACTGCTCGTGCAACGTGGTAATAAACGGAAATCAGATCCGTGGGGACCGATTGAATAGATACTCAATACCAGAGGTAGCTTTGGATCTATGTCGCTCGAATTGGTTTCTCGACTTTTCAATACGCTTTCACCTATATGGGCACCCTTTTTAAGCTCCACGGGTGCTCCGATTCTACGGAGAAAAAAGCTTTAAAGAGCGTTACTCATATATGTGCCATCTCTTAAATACTGACAATATTAATGCGTCGGATAAAAATTGAACGAAAACTATATTTATATTACGAACAATATGATAAGCAACTGTCGTTGTTGAAATTGTCTGAATTTACGAATAAGTATAATATCGAAACGAAAATATTTATTTATCAAAGTACTTTAATACTTTGATGAGATGTTTTCCAATACGAATCCTTCGAACAGAATTTATCGCATAAAAAAACTCAGATGACTTTTGCATAAAACCGGGACTTTAAATAAACTATTTCATATCAATAATTAAATCTCATAATATTCGTTTCTTATTTTTCATTTTTATTATATTTTGCGTAATCTGTGTTTAATATTTCATATATTAAACAAAGATTAATTATCAAATGATAGCAATATATAATATAATATGTATATATATTAATGTATTATTGGTTTAAAATTTAAAGTAGAATTTTAAAGTAGAAAGAATGAGATAAATATATATATATATATTTCATATAAAATTTTACATTTTAGGCCAAACTACATCAGAATGAATTTTCAACATGAAATAACCTTATGAAATTAAATAAAGCCGCGAAAAAATACTGGCAAACATTATATTGAATCCGTCGTATAAAACCAACATCACCACTGAGCTCCGCCATCAACTTATAAAGTAGTAAAGCTCACATATAAGAATGAGTAGTATAAGCACGGTCGTTGAGTATCACAAAAGTGCTGAGATTTTCTTGCTTCTTAAAATTAAACACCAGGAACACAGCGGAGATATAATTTGACGGCGCGCTTCTTTTTCCTTCAAATTTCAAGCGAAGGATATTTACTATACCTCGAACACGAGAATATACAAAAAGCACGTTTTTTGCCCTTTTAGAAGACAAATATGCAGAGAATGAATAATGTTTCAAATAATGTTCCGTATCGTTATGCAACCTTAAAAATATAAAAAAAATTCCACAAAAACTCGAGTACATACAATTTGAATTATTCTCATCTCAATTTTCTTCTCAACTCTCTAAATATTAACCAATATTTTTATTAAAAGTATAAAAAAAAATGTCATGCAATATTATTTTAAATATTGAATAATATTTTAAATAAAAAAAATAAACTATTTTAAATATAACATTCTGAAATCTTTTTAGTTTAGTTTAGTTAATTATTATGCCGAATTAAAATGAAACATTTTGTAAATTTAACATTCAGTTTTTGAAAGACCTGTCATTTGATTTATGAGAAAAGGAGAATACGGGTTGGAGAATGTAGATTAACTTGGCCGCGTTACCATCACACATCGTGAAACAAATATGCACGGCCGAGAGATCACGAATGGGATTGCGGTCTTGCTTCATCATTAAATCCTATCGAACACCAGAGATTGTTCCGCAGCTGTTTGCGCGGCAACTGAACAAGCAGCCGAACGACCAGTCCTGGCCAACTAATTATCGCGTTCCTAGCAGGCCAGAAAACAGAACAATGGCATGTGTATTGCGGTGCAAGCCCGTTCCAGAGAATCACCATGAGAGCGGACGCACAATGCGCGCGGGCGATTAATTAAGTTGCCGGATGAAGCGAGTCAACGAAGCCAGTATAAACCATTTATTTCCAAGAAGGTGCAGTAAACCGGGCTCAAAAGATCAAGAAGCATTATCCTACGTCTTGATAAATCTTGTTATCGACTTCGGCAGACTTACAGCGTCACGAAATATTAAGTGTAACGATTGTATCGAACTTCAGCCGTATATCGGATTTTAGTATAATCTGATAGAGAAGAAACAAGATTATTTTCAGCGCACCGACACTTTTAAAATGTAACACGTAACGGTAAGCTAAAATAAATATATGTAGGTATATAACGTAAATGATGAGACGACTACTATAATACAATGTACATTATAATGTTGAAAAAAAAATTGCGAAAGCAAAATTTGAAAAGCCAAAAAAGCCACAAGGCTCCACTGAGAGAAAAATATAGTTACTTTTGGCCTCAAACACAATTTTATAATTTTTTATAATTTATAATTTTATAATTTTATAACATTACCAACAATAAATGTCATTAACTTAACTATATGCATCATTATAGTAATTGCATAATTATTGTTAAAAATATTAAAAAATTGTGGTCGAGACCAAAAGTAACTACATTTTTCTCTCAGTGTTGATTACATCACAATTAAAATTGCGGCGGATAAACGACTAAAATGTCGACTTATGTGCAACGATGGGCAAATCAACGGCCAAGAGAATGTAGAAATAATATGATTCAACACAGAGAGAAAGAGAGAGAGAGAGAGAGAGAGATCCAAGCGTACGCTGGCAGGAAAAGCGCTTGCTCAACAAGCGTTTCCGCGACAGAGGCGCTTTTCATTGCAGATCGTTAATCGCGTCGCGCTCGTGGCAACTATAGCGCGCGTAGCACGGGCCAAAGTGCACTTTCTTTAACACCGGAAACAGTGGCCGTCGCATATCGCTGACCGACGCTAAATGCACACGGACGATAACGTCGTAAAGCCAGGAGAGCTTTCGGTTCGACTGACAGCCCTTCGAGTGCACCGCCGCTCGGAAGCTCGGGGTTATTGACTTACCACTCCACTTCAATACGGACTACCGACACATCTACGTCACGCACACCCTCGAATATGTTCGATGAGATGAAGGCGAGAGAGAAGGGGAGAGAAGAGAGAGAGAGAGAAAGAAGAAAGAGGGCAAAATGAAAAGAGCAAAAAAAAAAGAGAGAAGAACAACGAAAACGCAGCTTTTAAGATAACTGTCTTTCCTTCTCGTCCATATGTTGTGCTTTGCACTCGGCACGTTTAATCGTCAGCATGATTATATTTGATATTTAATTATATACTTTAAACGATTTCATATAGTAATAAAAAAAATTTATTGGTCAGAGGAATGCGATAAGAGACGAGAAATAGAATGATTTTAAAAGACATGAAATTTTTCCCATTAAAAGACGATTATAATATAATTGTATTCCCGCTCGTGGAACGTTAATAATTAATTTCTGTTTTAACTCTGTCGAAGCTAATGCGTGAAAGAAGCCGATACCGAGTATAAAATATTGAAATCCCGCATTACGCGCCGGGCCGTTATATATAAAATGCACGGGGCGGAAATTAGCATAGTATTTAATTCGGCATTAATTGCATTTGAAATTCAAGCTTTGGTACGTTGTCGTCGAAAATGTGAAATGTCACGGGAGAGCCGGCGCGCCAAATCAGTGGCCAACTTAATTACACGATTAACACGGCTGCTCTTTTGCACTACATAAATCACAAGACACACAGCGCCGGTCTTCGGATACATTATCTACCCTATATATACACGTATCGCGACGTGATTGTAAACCAGTCTTTCGAGATAAATGGGCAATTACCTGGTGCATAATGCGTATGCAATTTACACCGATCAATCTGCTACTCGCAAGAACACCGGCGCGAGATAAATGGACAACAGTGGATTTACATACAGCTTCAACGCCCCGTAAATCTTATCGTCAAAGTTGGAAAAAAGGCTCGTACGCGCCGGTAATCGATACGCCGGTAATCGATACGCCAATAATTAATATCACTAATAAAATATATTATTTCATTAATTATTATTTACGTTCATTCTTTTTTTATTAATACGTAATAACTCCGCGCCGTAATTGCAATAACGCTGCAGCAGAGTTTTATTAATTATAAAATTCAACGAGTTGTAGATAACACGAGCTGTACCGATTTTAATAAAATTTTCGTAACTGGGCCACCGGTCTTTTCAAATGGCTGCGATATAATGTAGCGTCGCGGGCGAAGTAGAAAAATTCGCGTTCCCCTGGAAATGGAAAGCCGGCAGAGAGCACCGTGAACATCACGACGCGGCGACAGATCCGGGGGATGCCCCATTTGACTGTTCCATTAATTACGAGGCCAACCTTCAGCTACTCAATGGGTAGTTAGTGGCCAATACTCGGCTCGCGTCAATAATCACTGGGCAGTAGCGCTGGGCTTTGATGCGCTAATTTACTCCACCTGCGCTAATGCCTCGGTCCCACTGTCCCTCCCTGTTTCATCGGTCTGGAACAATGATTGTCTAAGTGTGCGTACGAGTCGCACATCGCGCACTGGCTCCACGAACTCCTACGTACGAGAGAGAGAGAGAGAGAGAGAGAGAGAGCATATTAACGTTGCACTTGAGCATAAAGGCGTTGAGCCTGCGTGGAGAGTTACGAGAGTACGTAACTCGACATAGCGAATTATTCGCGAATAGCATTTGCATCAAATTTTGCGAATTCTACCTGTAGACCGCTAAATTCAGTTTATTAAATCGCAAACTCGAAGCGTTATATAAATGAAGCAATTCCTGGTTATTATTATAAAATATTTACCGCGGCGCATTACACAGCTTGACGTCACGTGTATATGATAACGGCGGTCTTATGATGAATATAATTACAAATCTTAACCGATTAATTATAACACAATTAATTATACAAAATATGTAAATATTGTACTACGACATGCGAGGAAAATAATATGGAATAAAAAACGTATTTACATATAATTGCGGGATATTACATATTGATGGATAAATTATCTTTATGAAAACAAACAAATTATTGATATAAATAATGTAACGAGTTGTAACATAATACAAAATATTATCAAATTTGTTCGTGTCGTGCAGCGAATGTTAATAAAGACATTTTTATATGTTGACAAATTCAACGGTTTCCTTACAACAAGGAATATTTTGCTCATTGAAAATCGGCTGAGATAACAACAATTAGAACATAACAGAATGACGTATTTGCTATAGATTTCATTTTATCACGTGTGTGTGTGTGAAATGGAAACACAACGGAATCATAAAAGAGCTTTTGACTGACGCATTTTCCGAGGGCATTGCCGTCGATTACTTCTAATCAATCATAAATAACATGTAATAAATCACAAACAGCGATGATGGACTTAATGAGAGTATTTTAACAGCACGCAGCGTG
Source organism: Tetramorium alpestre (assembly GCA_021460005.1). NCBI lineage: Eukaryota > Metazoa > Arthropoda > Insecta > Hymenoptera > Formicidae > Tetramorium > Tetramorium alpestre. The sequence goes on along the minus strand of JAJVSH010000007.1, from coordinate 2,082,752 downwards.
TCAGCAAACTCAATTATTTTCGCGCGTGCGCTACAGCGGCATTACTGATTTTATTTAACAGGCTTTGAGTACCTTCACGTCCGACAATTACATTTAAATTACCGAAAATTAATTAATCGTCCCAGCCTGCTGACAAAGTCACGAATAAATCGCGTCAACGCGCGCATTCCCGGCCAATTGTTGAGTGACAAAAAGACCACGTGACCGTTCCCCGTCTATGCGCACGACGTACAAAAGTGACAGCGTGCAATCGCCGTGACGCTGCTTCTTTTTTCAATTCCCACCTTCGAAACTGCACGCAGCCGGCGTGTTTTACACGCACGCGTCTCGCTATGACCTCTGTGCCCCGTTATGAGCGCCTTGTGTAAACGTCGTCCGCCCTATTTGCGACACGCGGTCTTGCATGGTCCTGCACTGTAGGCAGCGCGGCGTTTCCGCCCTTTTGAACAATGACAACGATAGAAACAACGAGCAACACCGGTCCCTTTGGTAAACTCTTCTCTTCGCCGTAGCGCATGACAGCAAAGTGTATGCCAAAAAAAAAAACCAAGAGACGAAACAACCACCTTTTGATTTTCGAACGCTGTCGCGAGAAAATAATGAACGTAAATAATGTCCTGGTAAAAGCGACAAGTAATAATTTGTCACAGAGGCACAGAAGTAAATTTAATTAAAATATTCAGGTCGTTCCAGATGCCTTATTTTTTTTATTATTTTTGCATTCGTATTTTTTTAAAATGTGCGATAAATTTTGTTTCAACCGAGACGTTGACATAGTAATAATTATTTCGAATAAAACGAGTTAAAATATAGCAATTTTTGTGCAACTAATATAGCAACTAATCAATATATAATGTCGATAATAAATTAATTAAAGTTTTATGGGTAAATTTATAAAGCAATTAATCTTCCTAGGATAACAATGAAATATGAATTTTGTATGTACTGTTGCACGCGCGTGGAATGGCAAGAATTTCCGAGTAAACTTTAGCGTTTCATCGACGCTTAAGGACATAATTTTTTTGAAGAGAGGATCGTAAAACATTGTGACAAGGATCTCAATTTCCGCGAATCGCATCGAGGTCGAACATGCTCGAGGCAGCAACGGTATATCGATATGTACATGAATCAAAAAGCGCGGCGACGTCGAGCGCAATCGAAAGACGATACGAGAGAGCGGAATGCCACGAATTTCGTTGACGTAGCTCTATATGTATACCGATGGAGTCCCGCCATTGGCCGGCAACAGTGGAGAGACACGCGTACAGTCAGCCAAAAGGGGAGTAGTTCGATACTGGTCAGACAGTGGAATGCCCTCTGTTCGCGCCAGACAACAAGATTTCTCTGTACCTTATACCGATCTTGTCAGCTTTATAGAGTGGTAGCTCGCAGGAAAAAGCAAAAGATAAAAGGCAAAAGAGCGAGAGGCAAGTTGAAAGAGAGAAAGAGAGAGAGAGAGAGAGAGAGAGAGACGGAAAAGCGGAAGGCTACGAGAGTGGGGAAAGCCGACGGAGAGTTAAATGAAAAATCGAAAGGATCGAGTGATAACGATTGCAAGTGCCGGTAAGCTGCTAAATGTGGACGTCAGATCTTTCCGCAACACGCGCAAACAGGAAAGGATGGCAGTAAATTGAATTCCCTTCAAAAGGGAAAGAGGAAAAAAAAGGATGCGAAGAAAGCGACGAAGAAGAGAGGAAATGAGAGATGCAGGGAAAAATCTATATTTATTACACTGGCGTACGGGCAGAGAACTCAACTCTGATGCCAAAACAGATGTAAATACGTGAACAAAATTTTTTTTTTTTACCTTATGTATATGCGTGCGTCTACTGTGCATAGGTAAGCGCTTGAAAAAAAATAGAGAGATGGGAACACGAGAGCCGCGCGTACAAAGAGGGCTAACGAGAGATCGAAGGAAATAAGATACAAAAAGGGACTGGCATTAAAGTAGGAAATAGTACGCAAGGCGAATGCATGAAAGAAACGTTCGTTATATTCGTAATCCGAATCTCGATTTAATATGAAAACGCAGTGGGAGGGAAGAGGATATGAAAGACGCTTTGAAGAAGAGGTGCAGAGGGAAGATTGCGCGCGTCTGCGGATGGTCTGAAGATGAATCTTGAGAAAGGAGCCCGCAGTCTGCGCGCCCAGCGCGCCGCGCCGGTTAAGGACGAGCGCCTTAACATCCCTGTCTATTTGTCGAATAAAATACGAGGAACCTGGCAACCGCATAAAACGCGCATTATTCTCAACTTTTTCCCGCTCGCGGATTCGGCGTCGAGCAGCCGGGGCTAACGCTAGGCAAATCTATCCCTATCAGCCGCAGACGGACGTTACCCGTGTGTCCCCCCTCCCCTCCCCCTCTCTCTCCCTCGCCACGGGGAATAAAACGACTGAATTTCCAATGATCGGTGAAAAGTAGAGGTGATGATTTTGCGGGACATGCGTTATGATGTTATCGCTAAGGAAAAACCCCGTTTTTCGCATTCTATCCCCCTTCAGATCCGCCGTTTCCCGGAAAAACGACAACCGGGTCGTTTCTGGAAATGGAAGCGGCGGCGGCAATGGTATCGAGGTCACTCGTGAAGTATTATTAAAAACGTGTTTAAAAATTCGCACTGATACGCGCCCTCTCAACGCGCTCGATAAAGAAAATCTGTTTAAATCAGCACTCCAATAATCTGCCTCTGTAATTCGTCTAAATAATCCTTTATAATTTATCTCCGTCAACATTACAGCCTGCAGTAATTATTGTTATTTGTGAATTTATTTTATTTCTACATTTCACATTTGTTAGTTCACTGTAATCCCATTTTATCGTCATGCATTTTGATTAACGTCTCTACGTCGATTTGATGCTCTGCATTTTAAATTAGCAGTAATAAGTTGCAAAATTATAATGGCTCTGTCAACATGCATTTGACAATATTAAGCGCATAGAAATACGCCGTTTTAAATTGACACAGACAAAGTATGGCGCGTGTATTCATAATTGAATATTGTGAGCGCGAAAATATCGAGGAATAATTGAAATTTCTATGTTACAAATTGAGTTTGTACATTTTCTCATTTTCATGGCTTTATGTTATGCAGCTTATAAGCGACGTGCAGTATGCGTTACATAGCCGAAGCTAAGTTCGATAACCGGAGAAACATGATAATCATCAACGTACACCACGTACATTATGGAATTATCGTCAAAAGGTGTCACATTGGCCCGACGTTGCGACCACCATTAAATTTATCGTAAATTGACCCAAATTTTCTGATAATCGATAAAGCTCCTAAAAGCCGAAACAATATCCAACGCGATATTAATCCTAATACTATTAGAACGAAATGAGCATAATCAATTAATACACCATTAATTAATTACTACATGTCATTTATTAAATATATCTCTTTAATATTTTTATTTATTAAATATATCTCTTTAGTATTTTATTATATTTTTTTATTTACTCTTTTATATTTATTTAGATCTTTTTTCCAAATTGTAATTATAATTACGCAGTACTAATCTTTCACAAATTAATGAGACATATAATTTTGAAATTAAATAATTTATAAGTATAATGAGACATATAATTTTGAAATTAAATAATTTAAAGCATTTTCTTTGTTACGTCCACTCTACGGACGTTCGTTGCGGTGCTCGGATGCTAATGTGACTATATATAACTGCGGCAGTATATCTTTCATCTTGCGATTCGCAGAACAGTGTGTATAGCAAGGTATAATGTACAAAACAAAGTATGAAAGAAATACAAGCTATTGCATTTCAATGAAAGCTTTACTTTGCTCGCATTGGCGTGCTGGACGCGCGCTTCCGGCTTGGAACACCCGGGGGTTGATTTGTTTTTCTCGACTTCGCCAGGGTAGACGTTAAGTGTACTCAACGTCTTATCGTGCGCCGCGCGGATTTCGATGCCATATTTCATACGGCAGGCAACTTTTAGCGCTCTTCTTTCGTATTTACTCGACCGGTTTGCGAGAGGCACAATAGGGAAGATATAAATCCGAAGATTTATGAAGTCGGTGCAGTTCATTGAGAGATACGCGAGTGCCGGCGAGTGAAAGAAAGTAATTGGTCACGTTTTCAGAATTTATTTCGAGCCGAAATCCATTTCCCGATATTACGTGAGCGTTTATTTAGCCAGTTATATGTGAATTAAACTTCTCGAGAGGTAACAAGGTAATGTTTATATTATATTTATACTCGTTAATTAACGTCAAGTAGATTTCACTTCTCAGAGGACTACCTCTTTCATCATTCTCATCATTCTCAGAGAAATTTATATTTACGGCTCGCAAGAAATTTCAGTGCCAAAGAGTCGTTCTCGTCGATTTAAATAAGTTTGAAAGGGCCTCATAAAAATCGTATTAAAATTACAGAAATCTTTCCGCGGCGTAGATGATAAATATCTTGGTCTGCGTTAACATTCAAAAGTGCAGTGCTAAGCGGAGCCGCGAGTGCAGCGCGCCGGTAAAGACCGTTGTCACGGCAAAACGCTCGTGCGAGAACCGAAAAATAAACATCAACATCGTGAACCAGAAATAATCAGAGAGAGGATGCATAGAGAGGAAACGCACAAAAATGCACGCGAAGAGAGAGAGAGAGAGAAACCACGCCCGCGTCGCGCCCCGAGCGAGCGTAGCCGCGCTAGATAAAAGCTCGCCATGTTCTTCGTTCTGTTTAGCGGTTGAATATTAAAAACAGGGAGCGAAGAGCGAGACCACGGAACAAAGCTTTATTCGGTCGGAGGGCCATGAAGCTTTCGAAGAGCGTCACGCGCGCGTCAAGCGGGATTGTTTCGCGTAAATGTGTACGCCTCGCTACGGAGACAAGTGCAGCCGGCAGAACGAATGACGCGTCTGTCTAGCGACGGCAAAAAGGAGAGAAAAAAAAGGGGGAAGGTAAAAATGCTTTAGGGCGAACTTTTAGGGCGAATGCATATTCATGTCGTAGTGATGCGACCGCCCCGGTCCAAGTGGTGCGAATTAATATGCATAAATTCTGCCATTACCAGCGGTTCAGGCGGCGCCTGAAACGTCTCTGCCTCCGATTTCTGGAGGTCCGACCTACTTGCCAGAAATTTCTTGAGAACGGCAACAACACTTTTACGATATCTATATCGCTCAAACCTGTGCAACAAGGATAAGAAAATCCAAGGAGCTTCTTGTTACAGTAAGTCGCTCAATATGTTATATAATTTCTAATTAATCGAGCTTTAATCATTATTAAGTTGTTCAAATATATAAATCAAATATCTATATTAATAAAAAAAAAGACCACGCCCAAGTATGAACATAAAAAAATTTTTTTTAGAAAAATTGGAAAAATTTCGAGGAAAATATTTCAAAATTGACAATTTTCGAGCGACAAAAATTCCTTTTCTTTTTATTCTTTCAAGTAAATATCATGATAAAAAAATTTTAACATTTTTTAAATTGAAATAATAAATATCTTTGATTATTTGAATGCGATGATGGTTTTTAGGAAAGGATTATGTGGAATGTAAAAATGAAAAATGTTGGGGGAGCAGTAAAAGTTTGCCTTCTCGATTATACGCTGCGGAAAAATTTTTCTCTCATATGTTATCGCTCCTAAATGTATCCGGCACATTCCTAAAAAACTTTATCAGTCGGAATTTTGCGAGAATTTAATCATTCGCGCGAAATTGAAAGGCTTTATGCAAGATAGGATCACGTTTTCGAAAAAATTCACATACATCTCACTTTTTCAAAGCGCACATAAAAATGTGGTATATCCAAAAAATTCGCCATTTTTTTTGTAAAGCCGAGGTAAAAATTCTCGATATTACATTATATAAAAAAGGAATATTATTTCGATTTATAAACTGTATAATTATTTTAGTTGGTGCAATTGTTAATTGTCAAGCGTTAAATTGTGAAAAATATTCGAGTAATATTGATCATACAAATTGTAAATCAATATATCAATATCGTTAGAAAATCAGTCTGATAATAAATGTATATTTCAAACGTTTTACATATAAATTTTTTATGACTCTAGTAAATATTTAATATATATGCGTCACCTGAGATGTTTTCTCTTCAATCATATAACACGATTCAAATAATTCAGTATTCACAAATTATTTATGCAATGTGAAATGATTAGATCATAACCCGATCATGTTTTATACACTGATAATGCTAATTAATGGGAAATAAGATTTTATAAGATTGACAATACTTATATTCAAGCTATCTGGATTCGAAACTTTCAATTAATTCAAATCATAAAAATTCAAATTCGAATCGACTAGTTTGCACAAAACGTAGATAAACGAGTGGAGTATGAAGAATGAACGACATTAAATTTTCCAAGATATTTGGCACAAAAGGACAAGTCATGTGGATATAACTTTTCACGTCAATAGAAAATCTGACTCGGAAGGATTACACCCCCAAAAAAATGTATTTTACGTTCAAAGTGATTTTTCCTATAATCTCATATTCTAAGCCTACTGTTTTACAGCAAACATATTCCTCTTTCAATAAAGTAAAAAGTATCTTGTTTATACTATTTTTCTCTGAGAAATCCTTTTGAGGTCAATATAAGAATAAAATCCTCTAAGATTTAAAGGATTCCACGTGTATCAAAATTAGGTACTTTTTCTGGGTGTAAATATCGGGAAGGAGATTGCAAGACACTCACCGAGCACGACCAGTTTCACCGGTTTGCCGTAGAGGATCTTCCCCCGGTCGTCCTCCAGCGTGCAGCTCCACACACCGTCGTCCTCTAATCTAACGTTGTCTATGTGCAGCGCCGCGGTTGTCGAGTCGCCGATGTACCGGTGGCCGGTTCCGCTCATTTCCGTTCTCGTGTTTATCGTGATCATGTCCACTGGACTATCCTCGTGCAGCCATGTCGCCGGTCGTATTCTGTAACTTCTGACAAGGGGCGCGGCGTCCGCATTATTAGTTCACCGAGCAAACTTCGTTATACGTCCGATCTTGGAGCAAAGGGCGACAAAGAGACTTGAGCCGTAGACCACCCCGCGTTGACTACCACGGAGCGACTTTTGTTTCAGTAATATGTATCATAATTTCACCGCGTGATGTACGTATGATGTACATACTCGTATCGCGGAAGTTAGCGTTACAATAAAGTGAAGCGGATATTAATATATGACGAGGGAATATATTATTATACGGACATCCGCGGTGTAAGGGCTCACTTTGGACAAAAGAAGAAAGAAGAAAGGGAGATTATCGATTACATATTATGTTACGCGGTTTGTTTGAAATTCAAACGCGATATTTTCCCCACTCAGACGGATTTTATTTGAAATATTTTCAAATACGCCCCTATGCCTTCGACAACTTTAATTGAAATGTTATTCCAACAATTTCGTAATCGCGACAGATCGATTGAAACCGGGCACGCGCGTTACCTCGCTCCCGGCAGCAGTAATCTCGAGTAATTTCCCTCCAGTTCGCAGGGTAAGATGACTTTACTGAGGGGCTTCACTACGAGCTCGAGCGGCGGATTGGACGACGTGTCGGCCATGTCCGAGGATAGAGCGACGCTGGTCGTGGTGGAGGAACTGGTGGACTCTTCCTCGGGGGCCAGCAGGGCCGCGGGTTGTACCACTTCATCAGGTAAAGGTATCAACGTCGAGCTGGACGTCGTTGTGCTCGTGCTGGTGGTAGTTCGCCTGGCACGCCGGCTGCCCTCCTGCCTGCCTCGCAGCGCAAAAACCCCGGCCTCGTTCACGGACCCTGTAACAACGACGGCGTGTCATTGTGACGTCAGCTTCCCCGAACGTTGAAGAAAGTCACCATGATTTCATTTTTCGTCCACCTTTCCATCCCGACGCGCTTTTTTCACGGCGCCTACGCCTTCGCGCGCTTTTGTTTCTCGTTATCGCTGTTTCTCGGTTTTTCCACCGTTCCGAATAAACCGTCGCGCGACCCTCCCTTCCGCCCCTTCGGGCAAGAAACCGCGCTTCAACCGCGAGTTCAACTATTATCGGTATTTACCGCGTACTGCTATAACTGTTTTATACCTGGCCGCGATTGATTAACTGGACGGGCAGGGAGATTAATTAGGGTATAATGTACTTGTACGCCGAGTCTATGTAATTAAATAGTTGCCGTAATTATATGAAAGCGTCGATCGCGCGGAGTTCGCGCTCTTCCCCGCGATACGGATCTTCTTTGAAACTTAATCCCGGGCAAGTAGCACAGATACGCGTTTGGGTAAACGCGACGTATTATCCTACGCGTTGTACGTACTAGCGAGAAGCACGGCGACGCGCCGGATTCAAAGGGCGAATAAATTCTCTAACCGCTTGTCACGGCGAAACAAACAAGCGGCGGGATTAGTCACCCGCCTCTATCGCGCCACAGCGCGGAAAGTAAATATTCCGAAGACTGGGACTTGATCGAGTTAGCGCAGCCCTGGGAATTTGATAAAGCCCAAGAACGAGGCAAGAACGTCGTGGCGAAAGGCACTACTCTCTCTCTCTCTCTCTCCATCCGGTTCCGCACGCTTGGCCGCCCTCGCCTAAAACTGCCTGCCTATCGAGCTCGGTCGACCGAGACTTCACCGGAGGAAAACTAATTATGGTTCCGATGAGCCGCAAATAGCTGCAACTACCTAACCTAACGCAACTAAGAGCTCTTTCCCCAGGACCCCGCCTTCTCATCCCGCAGCCGCGAGTCCCGCAATCCCTCTGTAGCAAGCCCGGCAGTTGAGGGTGACCGACAGCCCAACTTGTTTGCATGCCACGAGGCAATTCTACGGTGGCTCTTTCATTAACGTTCTCTCTTGCTTAACGGCTAAAGCACACACTCCATTCTTTTAACCTTTGTTAGAGCTGCGTTAGCCGCCATACTCTTTCAGAGACGGCCCACTCGTGTGTTCTTTGTGCAGTTTAACGAGTATCTTTACAGTATCATGAAGAAAATTTAATTTTTCTAGAGCTAGATACACGTATAAATATTGTTCTTCAAGAATAAGGCACGCTAAAGAAAAATGTGAACCAGGAAATCTTGTAGAATTAATCAAATATTCTAGTTATTATAATAGAAATTCTGGTTATTATAATAGAACTCAATACTTTATAACTTGTAATAATCAGAATTCCTATTATAATAACCAAAACATTTTATCAATTCTACAAGATTTTTCCGACCCGTCCGTTTTTAACCAGAATTTTTTTTCAATGTGTATGGAATATATTAAATAAATGCACGATTTATTTAGTTTTCTTTTTCAATTTTTTTTCTTTACACTATGATAAATATTGTAGATAATTAAATAATTCCGTTTGCTAATTCTTGCTTAACGTTTGAGCAGTTTCTGTTTAATTAATGTGCAAATGCGCAAGTTAAAGGAAAAGTATTACTATGGAGAAGAACTAAATATTCTACGTAAGTAATAGGGCCCCCAATTCTACTTTTATTAGCCATATAAAACCCTCGCCAAGCTGCAGACTCCGCAGAAGACGAGCTGACAACTAAAGTTCTTCGTACTTCTCGAGAACTATTAAATTGAAGTATATACGAAGAGGCGAAACTTTACAACGAAAGAACGCGAACGCGTTCGTGACATATTTCCGTAACAATTAAATGATTTGTTATCATAATTACGTAACTAAGTCATAAGGAAATACGTTCATTGCTATAAACATGGAATGTAAGAAAAATTGAAGGCTAGTTGTAATTTAAACAATCGCAATCTAATACGTGATATAAATTATTACTTTGAAAACTTATTTTCACATATTACATTTTAAAAACAATTTATTTCAAAATACTATTTATCATAATTGTTAATCGATTTACGATCATATTAAATATATTATTTCAATGTCTTTTTCAATTCAATGAAATAATTACATTTTATTCTTAATGAGTAATAATATTATACAATACTGTATTTATAATAATTGTTACTTCTCTTTTTTTTTACATATACTTTGCTTAATATGAAGATGACGGAAATAAATGTTTCAGAGAGTGTATGTAAAATCCGATTGAACGTACCATGAAAACCGTCCCGTTTCTCGTGCAAAAATTTAACTACCGAGAGCTAGGGGCGACACTTGGACAATTGAAATGAAATGTTTATCGTATCCGAGGACGAACGCGGAAACGATTCGATTTCAGCTTCAGCTGCCCTGGACGCAAAAGAAAATATATCGACCTGCAGTCACGTAGCGATATCATGGTGGCCGGCCAATGGCGAGTGGCCTCTGTTCATCAACGTTCCCAATAGTACACCCGACTAGTTATACACTGCTATCGAGTGGATGTTGTTCGACGTTGATGCATGCATTATTCAAGCGGTGTATCCATTCATTATTCATGTCATGATCAATAGATGTCAACAGACCGCGATCTGTATCTGAGCACGTCGCTATGGCAGAAAGTGAAAGTGGAGGCCAAGCGAAATATACGTCGACGGGGCCGAGGGCCCCCTCAAAGGAACGTTGCGAATAGGACGGTGCAACGAATTTACTGAGGCCGTGTATCCAGTCGGGAACACGACATAGGCGATGAACCTTTGATGACGATAGAATTGACACGCGCTTAGGAAACTTGTTGGCGCAATTATAGCCGGTTCGGCACAAAATTGCCGCTTTCGAGATAAATACTTCATGTACTGTTGGTGGCATCGATTCTCATCAGCCGGAGATTTATTTTTCACACGTATCATGATTACGGTGACCATCCATCCTACATTACAGAGGACAGTCATTTATTTCAGGTCTGTCTTTTAAATTTATTTTTTTTTTTTAATCACTTTTGTCCTTTATTTTCTGAAAAGTCCTATAAAATGTCCTACATTTTAGTCTTTATCACCTTTGTGTATTTTGTGTAATGTTTAAATAAAAATGTGTTCTTTCTTTTTTTATATATATAATTATTTTAGCTTACAAACTTTTTTTTCATATAAATATATATTCAGAAAAAAATATTAATAATAATAATAAATTTATATTGCCCTTTTGTGTGTAGTTACGGTGATCTACCGTCCTTTATTACAGAGGACAGTTTTTTATTTTAGGTCTGTCTTTTATTTATTTTTTTTAAACTCACTTTTGTCCTTTATTTCTGAAAAGTCCTATAAAATGTCCTATATTTTATTGGACTTTATCACCATTTTGTATATATTTTGTGTAATGTTTAAATAAAAATGTGTTTCTTTTTATTATATATATAATTGTTTTAGTCTACAAAATTTTACTTTTCTTTATATAAATATGTATTCAGGGAAAAAGTATTAATGGTAATAATAAATTTGCATCGCTCTTGTTTGTGAGAGAGAAGAGTAGGTGGCAGTGTCCTTTATTTTTCTCAAAGAAATATGATTACCATAATCATGATCGATGTCTCTTCATCCTCATCTGCCGGAATTGGTGTTCAATAATTATCGTCGAGAGAGTCGAACTAAGTTGGCTCGATTTGCATCTTCCTGCGCGTAATTTTGATATATTGGCAACAATGCGAGATGGTAAAGCGGTTAAAAGGATTTGTCATCCCGTGTCACCGGATAAACTCCTTTTCCGCTACGCGCGAGGTACGCCTCTCCGTCGCCACGAGGTGGTAAATTTACCCTCCGCATCCGTGCCGTCGACGTGCCGCCGCCGCTATTCTCTCGTCGTGCATCGCGCATCAAAGGTGAAGTACTGCCGCGCCCGCCATGGGAATTCCGATAATTTGGAAAGAGGAGCAGGTAAACTTCACCAACGGCAACGCCTCGAATCCCCGAAGCGCTAGATTTGTCGAACGTTCCGGACGAGGGCGAGCTTTGCAACTTCGTGCCGCGAAATACTACGCGCCGCATGAGCCAAGTTTCGCGAAACAGCCTCTCTCTCTCTCTCTCTCTCTATCTCTTTGCCCGTTATCTACTTTACGTTATCACACCACTAATTTTACACTCCCACCCCTCCCCTCTCTTTCCCGGCTGGGCTCGGTCGCGCGACTGGAATTCTAGATGATTTTTCTCTCGAGGAGTACTTTAAGCGCGAATATACTCTCTCGAGCGCCGTTACGATCTTATCAAAGATGCATAGAAGTTTTTAGCTCACGCATTTTCTATTATATTCGTACGATGAAACGAGTGTAAAATAGTACATTGCATGGATAATTTTCGTAACCAAGTTGAATTATAGCTTTTTTTTCTAAGTCAGTGGTAGAAAAAAGTGGGAAATCTTTCACCGCTTACTCTTTAATTTTTATGTTTCCGAATAACGCACTGATGCATGCAAGATGCAACTATATTTTCTTTAAGATGGTAGAGATGATACTAAACAGTAAAAGAGTTTCATTTATTACATTTTTCTCTTTGGACTTAGAAAAAAGTGTTACGTATATTTATCTCAATCAATTAGTCCAGTTATTAGATTTCTGTGTATATGTACAATATATACACCAACCAAACCAAATAAATATGACAGCTGACACATATCATTATCGGTACATTATAACTTGAATAAAAACATTATTTTAAAAATTGTTTTTATAATTCATTCATAAACAGAAATAAATTCGTAATGAAACTCTTGAATGTTTTTTCAATAATTTTATCATTGGCAAAGATATTCAATTCATGGAAGCAACTTCGTCACCGGCTATTTTGTCCCATCCCTGAGCACGCGAAATCTTAGCCCTGTCATTCCTTTAAACGTTTATCTTTAAACTTTTTCCTTTTGAAAACTATTAAGTCCCTTGTCCACAATCTTGCTTCAAGAAAATATTATATTTTAGCTCTAAGCCATAAACTATAACCAATCACAGTCTATTATTTTCCTCACATTCGACGTGCGTGGTCACAGCTTACGGCTTAGAGCTAAAATATTTTCTTAAAGCAAGATTGTAGACCAGAGGGATAGTCTCGGCATTTTCGTACTTAAACTTTCGTCTTAAAACGTTACAAAAAATTTATCATTAAAATATTTCTCGTCAAGTTTCGTACACCCTGTATATACATGTATGTACATATATTTAATATAATATACGTGTATGTAATGTAATACTCGTAATTCAATATTCAATTCATAATATTCGATTTTTCAGCAATTTTTGTTGTGAAATGTATAACTGAGAAATGATTGATCACAAATTAATCCAACGGATCTCGCGCAATGTTGTAATTAGGTCAACAGGGAATCCTATCACGCGTTTCGCTACGAGATATTGGAATGGAAGCGGAACGAAAATTAATCCGAACATGATCAAAGCGCGTAATCGGAGCTCGCGGCAGCGACGAATAAAATACGAGGTGTTATCAGCGCAAGTGAGCGGGACCGACCGGTGAAAGACGGAAGACACGAGGATTCATGAGATATTTTATTACGCGTTTCTTTCGCCACCTTGCGCGCTAACACACACGTCGCACTCCATGTTTGTCCGATTATAGTCACCTGTCTTGCGCTGCCCAGGGATAACCCGGGTCCCAGAACGTATCAACGAAACCCGTCTCATCCGGCCGCATTCAGATCCGAGAGGAACGAGAAAACGCCGCCGCGCGGTCCGTCGTTCGCTGATGAAAAGTTTCGAGAGTCCTCGGGAGGCCCTCGCATGTCGCCGCGGACACCAAGGGCGGTCGTACCGGCGCGTAGAGGAGAGAGTGGCGAATGGAATGGGAAATTTTACGTACGTCTACGTTCCGTTGGTAGACGCCGAGGTGACCTTGCTGTGTATACAAAGCGGTAAAGATCACAGGCGTCCCCGGAGCACGTAGAGATGCGCAAGCGAGCGAGCGAGGATGAGAGAGGGAGAGAAATAGAGCAAGCAAACGCGGAGCAAACTGGAGGATTCGGTATCGGCCGGGTGTGTATATCGCCAAGGGAATCTATCTTCCGCGTGGAATTCGCAGCACGATCATCTCTGACGCCAACGGGGAGTGATTCTCGGTCGGGGGGAGGCTCGCTCACTCGCTCTTCTGACCTCCGTGCATCTGTATCTCTGCCTCTCCGCCTTCGATTCTCGCCGATCCCTCTTCGCCCTTTCCCCCCCCCCCACCTTTCACGGTGTCATCCACCGCTAAACTCTCGTAATGCTCTCTCGATGTGGCGGCAGTTACAGGCTGATTGTCGTTCCGACGGCAGCAACGCCCGCGCCAATTTGAATTGACAAGACCAATCTTTAAATGAATGTCGGATGAAGCTTTTGAGAGCCAGTTACAATTAACCAGCGTTCGAAGAAGTAACAGTAATTTTTGTAGGTATAGACGCTGCTAGTATAGACGCAACGTGATCCTTTCAATCTGGTTATAAGAATCGATATTATTCTTTTTTTTTACATTCCTTCTTTCTTTTGTACACTGAGAGAAAAGTATGTGGTATTTGCGACTGTAATTGCATAGTAAAATAATTATAATCAAGAATATCATTTTTATAGTAGTTATTACTATAATTTTGGTAATAATAATTATATGCTCTTTTGTAAGTGATGCCAATTGTGGTTACTATTACATTATTTTATAGTACAACTTACTAAATTAAAATCTCGTTTTGATTAATAATAACCATATTATAAGTCGCATGGCTCAAATTATGATTACGAAGACTTTAATCAAATGTTAAATCAATCATAATTTATTTATTAACTACAAAAATGTGGCTTGATTGAAAAATAACTATAAATTATAGTAATATAGTTACTGAACTATTTTTTTCTCTCAGTGTATGTGTGTGAAAAAGGAATTTGTGAATTATAAATGCGATGACCATATTTCTTTGAGAAAAATAAAGAACATCGCCACCTACCCTTCTTCCACAAACAAGTGTAATATAAATTTATTAATATTATTAATATTTTTTCCCTGAATATATATATTTATATGAAAAAAAGTAAAATTTTGTAAATTAAAACAATTATACATAAAAAAAGAAGCACATCATTATTTAAACATTGCACAAAATATACAAAGGCGATAAAGACTGAAATACAGGACATTTTATAGGACTTTTTAAAAATAAAGAACAAAAGCGAGTTTTTAAGAAAAAGATAAATAATTAAAGGACACGGATCTAAAATAAAGGACTGCCCTCTGTAATATAGAACGGACGGTCACCGTAATTATAAACTAGGAAAACTGCAGAAAACTGAAATTTATGTACCCGTTAAACGCAATCTTATTATCCTCGTTACAAAACTGCAGGCAATTGCAATACGCCGCGATAAGATTCGAGTCATTTATCAGTTTTTGTTCTAAGCCGCGATACTATCGGGCATCGAGCGGAAAAAGGTGGAGGGCTTCGTTAAAGCGGAATCCAGCAAAGAGCGAGCATCGACCTGAGAGCGGGAAAAACAAGAGGCAACTCTTCTTGCGCGTAAAGGACCGCCTCTCACGTGTTGAGCCAGGTGCGGGTAACTTGAAATCGTTACGATCGATACGACGATAACGGTAACCATCGGCGACCGTAAACATTCCCGGGGCACTTGGGAATCCATTTGTTTTTAAGCACCGCCGATATGTTATAAACTGCCGCTGCCTCTTATTGCCGTTGCCTTAAAACTCCAACGGCCGCGCCACGGCCATCGGCGACGACTTTTGTTTTTATATTATCCCGCAGCGGCTAATGCAATCCCGTTCATTCGCGATTGCAAACAACGCGCGAGCGTAATTGCATTGTTGCTAGTTAAGCCCCGGCTTCATATCCCGCAGGGTAAATAACCGCCGCGTTTCGAGAAGCACGCGCGATAACGCTGAAGATGTCGCGGTCTTTTACGAAAGTCGACGCGAGAACTTTCGGTAAAGCTCTCTCTCTCTCTCTCTCT
>JAJVSH010000007.1:2042128-2066204 GCA_021460005.1 Tetramorium alpestre | reverse complement strand
AAAGATGTGCTTCTTTTTTTATATATAATTGTTTTAGTTTACAAACTTTCACTTTTTTTCATATAAAAATATATATTCAAGAAAAAAATATCAATGATAATAAATTTATATTGCACTTTTGTCTGTAATTACGGTGATCATACATTCTATATTACAATGAACAATCCTTTATTTTAGATCTATGTCCTTTAGATTTATTTTTTTCTTGAAAACTCACTTTTGTCCTTTATTTCTGAAACTCTTATAAAATGTCCTATATTTCAGTCTTTATCACCTTTATCACCATATTTTATGCAATGTTTAAATAAAGATGTGCTTCTTTTTTTATATATAATTGTTTTAGTTTACAAAATTTTACTGTTTTTTCATGTAAAAATATTTTAAGGGAAAAAATATCAATGATAAGAGGGTCGGTGCACCATTTGTGGCCACTTTAAGGATTTTCAAAGACATAAACGTGTTTTAATTAAATTCTTTTCGTTATCTAATAACTTTAACTACTTTAACATATTCTTAAGAATCTTTTAGATAATAAATTTAAAATTGGCAAGCAAATAAAATTAAATAGATCTTTTAAAAATAAGAATTATGTTATAAGTTCCAATTTCACCGTTTTTGGCCAGTATTTAGATTTGTCGTAAAACCAATTATACACGCATTCAACAAGTGAATATGATCAGCAGAAATATTGTAAAAACAAAATTCATTTACTAACATAGAGTCAACAAGGAGCATAAACTAAATAATTCGAAAACTGTCGAAGACAGTGTCCAGAAATGAAGCAATGACCACAAATGGTGCACTGACTCTAACAAGCTTACATTGCATTTGTTTGTAGAAGAAGGATAGGTGGCGGTGTCCTTAATTTTTCTCAAAGAAATATGCTCACCGTAATTATAATTTGACTTACAGACTGAAATGTACGACTTTGTCAATTCCTGCATGGATGACATATTTTCTGGGTACGAGTTTGTGAGGGAGTCCGACTTTCAAATAGCACTATGCATGATAAAACCAATTATCCGTGAAATCACCGCGAAAATCATCAGTTATTCTCGATAATACCAGCATCTTGGGCGAACGGATTTATGTATCGGACAGGAATATATAACCGATAAGCTACTTGCCGCGATAAAGCCCTTCCGCAGGATGAGCTCTTGCGAGATTACTCCGCCGCCGCGACGCTCGAGTCCTGCTCGATGTGGCAAATTAGCGACTATCGCGTAGATAGTCGGCGCGCGCGACCGCCGATCGGGCTCCATTAACGGGCACAGCTGTCCGTCCACGTAACGGATCCGTCGGGATTCTAATCTGACCGCAGGGCATGCCTTCTAATATAGATAGAGACTGATTAATTCCGCGGTAACGTGTCGGCTACGCGCGTTCCACGAGCCGTTAGCGATCCCGATGATTACAAGGACGTAACGTTGTTACACACAAGAACTCGACCCGGTAACGCGATCCGCCGCACAGACACAGAGACGCCAAAGGGACGCGGTAATATGTAAAGTAAATCGTAGGACACTCACGTCCCGGACCTCGCTCGCCGTTGTCCGATCGTGAGTGTAAAAATGTCGAGGGAAGGTCCTCGTCGTCGGGGATCCTCTCGTGTGATCGAGTGGACCTACGGCGGACATCGGGAGAGGAGGGTTTCGCACTGATTGGACGGCTTCCGCTGGTAAACATTGCCGATAGCGTGACTATTCCTCCGACAGCAATATGGATATTATTCCAAGGAATCGATAGTATCGAAGTACGAACGTATCCGGCAGACAGTCCTCTCGGATCGCTCGGGATGTGCGAATAACCGACACGCGGTTTAACAAAATAATGTGAATTAATAAAAATAAAAGCTCGACCAATTTTCAAGCATAAATACTTCCAACTAATTTAAAATTACAGACCAATTTTTTTTCTAAATTAAAATGTTTCAACAAGATAATCGAGAAAAGATTTGTCAAGATTTCATCAAGTGTTTAATAAACTTTGTGTCGCTGATTCGGATGAAAAAGAGTCTGCAAGAGTATCGTGAATAATTATAAGATAAAAAAAACGATAATTATAAAGGGAAAGCCGAAGCAATCTGGTTGAATCTTTGTGCCTAATGTTTTATATGTGAATTTATGTACATTTTTATTTCCTCAGCAGAAATACGCGACATTAACGGACTTTAAATGCAGTCGAGAATTAAAATTAGAATAGTGTAATAGTTAACAATCAATTTAATAATACTAATACTTGTATCTTAAAAATTAACCCCCCTCCAAACTATAACAATAAATAACATATTGTTATATACAGTATAACAGAAATATACAACTGTGCGGAGCACGTATAAAGAACAAGCGCGATGGATATCTCCTGCAATCAGAGAGCAATAAACAATCGCTGTTGAAAGCGCCAAGAATTATTCGTCGAGCCTTTAACGACGGATATATCTTTCGAGTGCCAAGCTGGAGCCATCAGGGAAGGTCCATTCTGGCGGCGGGCCACGTTATAGATCCGGAAGAAATCTCCGCAGCGAACAAATCGCTTGGAACGCGTGCGCGCGCGTAGGCCCGGTGTTCGAGAGATACCGAGTGATTGATTCACTTGCCAAGCGAAGCTTACGGTTTCCGCGAGTTTTCTGAAGCCCGGCCAAGAGAGCGGCGACTCTCGAACTTGGAATCTCCGTCGAATGCGCGCAAGTCCGAGCGGTGCCAGACCGGAAGTCCGACCTCCCGCGGTGTCCAAAGCTCTCTTCGAGAAAAGGGAGGCGGCGAACACGATCTTACAACCCACGATCTTAGCACCCCACGAACACTTCCACTTAATTGTTATCGTTACGTTCGATCGTTTTGCATAATCGGCGTGAGGGTTTCCGACCGCCCATGCCAAGTGGGAATCCGTTTTAGCGAACTGAGCAGGGTACAATTGCCGAGCAGACGCAAGCTTCTCGTCATAAATTACGGTCGCACGAGAGAGAGAGAGAGAGAGAGAGAGAGAGAGAGAGAGAGAGAGAGGGATTCCAGATCGATCCTGCTGGCTGCGCAATTTTGGGACTTGAAATTATTGAATGATAAAGCGGAGCTAATTTTCAGATACGTAGAAATTTATGATGGAACCGTAATGTCAATATGCTGCTCCAATTTCTTTTCGACACTTATTCTCACGAGTCCCAGAATAGCTTTGGTGAATTTCGAAATACATACACCGTGGCTACTAAATACACGTTGAAGCTACTATAATACGTGCGGCCGTTTTTAATTTTGACCCGAATTGCAATCTGAGAGAGTATCGTCTTAAATTTAGCTTTAGGAAATACAATTGCGATTGATAAATGTGACTCCGCGGAGGAGCACGGATTTCGGCGACGTGCTCCTTTTATTCCGCTGCCACGGTAGCTGCATGTGTAGCTAATAGATTCCCTTTCCGATACGACCCTTCTGGGATCTGATACACGTAAGAAAGGCACGCCGAGTCTTTGCCCGGTCAGCAGCCGGGGCCATCGGAAGCCATTTTATTTATTTACGAGCGGTAGCGGATACTTTCAGGTCTAGTTGCGAGTTTCCGATAGCAGTGAAAGATTAATTAAAGCGCAAGCCACCGTGTAATGGGAGAGCATTGCTTTCCACTTAAGATTACACCGCGCGGGCACGCTTCTGCTCGCAAGTTTACCCGTTGCCGGGGCGGAAATTTCGCCAGCTGCTGTTTAATAACGGACACACACACACACACACTCTCTCTCTCTCTCTCTCTCTCTCTCTCTCTCTCTCTCTCTCTCTCTCTCTCTCTCTCTCTCTGGCTATTACCATCAATCGCGGCGCATAAATAAGCGCCGCGCTTAATTTCGCCGCTATCGGTCGTTCGGGATGTGAAGAAAGCGTCTTCGTTAATCGCAATTTCGCGAGCGGACGAACTCGGCTTAAGATCAACGTCGGGCGTCATTATTCTCTCTTTCGCGAAAGCCCGTTGATCTACGGGGGAAGGGAGATTGGGGGGAGGGGGAAGGGGACGAGAGGGAAAGAGGGCCCTTGTCGTGTGTCTGCGCGATCCCGCTAAATCACCGGTGCCACGAGTGACTGACGTTATTAATGAGGTACTGATGGTGGCTGCACGGGGCCGTGTTTCGTATTCCCGTTCGAGCCGCTCATCGTCCGTCGTTTAGTGGTAATTGTTATCGCACCGACACTCGATTTTCCGTGTGACACGAAAATCGATATCTGCGTTCTTTGCGAAAAGCTGGATTAGTATATACCTGTAAAGTAAAAAGAGATAGAGAGGAAATAAATAATCAAAGAGTTGGCAAAGGTCAACATTTTTTCAAGTGTTTTTGCATTACTTTCTATGCACTTTTGCTTATATATTATTTCGCGTCTTTCAGCGAGAAAAACTTGTTTTTTCTTTCATATAGCGTGACAACTGCATTTTTACCTATTTGCGCAGCCATAAATGATTGACTCCAAAATCCGACAAGTTGACAGGAACAAAATATGTTCGTGTAAACGTTGACCCGTTTAAAAAAGAATTCACGATTGGCTTTTCCGACGTCGTCGAATGGAGAACGCGAGACATTTCTCCCCTCAGGCGGGAAGATCTTCCCGGGAAACGTTTCACGAATTTACGGATATCTAGTCGGACCTTAAGGAAATGCGGAGGGTATATAAAACGACGCGTTTCTCTCCCAACAGAGATACTTTTATCGCTTACACATTTAGCGCCGCAGAGGGAATTGCGCCGGCGGTGAACGACTCGCCGCGGCGGCGCGGCGAAGAAAAAGCGAGGAGTAGCGCCCGCGTTAAGGGCGAAAGGGAGGTAAAAGGATAGCATCGGGCGTAACGCGGACGGGGCGGATGGGTAATACGGTCGTGCACATCGTAAACCGGCGAAATAAAAAATTTTGTATATCCATCCGCAGTTAATAGAATTGCCGTTGGGGCAGGTCGCTCGCGTACACACACACACATACAATGCGGCGTCGATCAGCCGTTTTGCGATTACTCGCCCGAGGTCGATGCACCGAACGCCATTAATTCATCATGCAGTGCGGAAGAAATCACTTTTAATTTTTTGCCACATATGCTGTAACATTATTTACTGAAACATTATCGCTCCATTATTGCCAGTTACCTTTCAACGACGTCTTTTTCGTTCCAAATGATAAGATTAAGAGGAATATTTGCTGAAAATATGTGTCATAAGAACACATTTGCCGAAAATATTTGTCTTAAAATCAGGATCAAGCGCGAAAATAACCAAAGTTTACAATTAGCTCAAATCAATACTTTAAATCATCCGAAAGTTTTACCGGTATTGGAAAATAGTGAGGCCTTTGAGAGTCGATATGCACATCAGACATGATATTTTAGCAATGAATGCAAGCTATTTACTATACGACTGTTTTTGCTACCTGTGTTGCTCGAGCATTTCATAGCTGCGTTAGTCGCAAAGGGAAACATCAACGCAGAATATTTCATCCAAATATTTTGCAAAGAATGTAGATACTCTTCTGAAACCTTCTCTATGCTACGCGTTTAATTTTTTGATCGATTATTGAAAACAAACTAGAAATGCGTGATATCACGATATGTGTTGCTAACTTTTTTATTTTTTTTATACATTTATTTAAAATGAACAAATGAAACATGCCTTCAGAGTTAAATAAAAAATAAAACTGAGTAAATCTGCAGATTTTTCGTACACGTGGAATAGACAATTAAAGCTTTCTACTTATTTATATTGAAAAAAAATTCTAGGTAAACTTATAATAAGCTGCATTTAGTAATGCAATTTTTTGAAAGATTTAGTTAGTATATTAAATATTAGTTAATATATTAGCTAGTATAGTATTATATTACTAAACTAATATAATAATAATAACGAAACGTTTAATAACAATTACGGACATTTAACTTTTATAACATTATTTTGTCATAATGATTTATATGTTTAGCTGCAACTATTTCACCAAGATTGTTGGTAACTTTTATCAAGACTGGATTATTATAACCGATCTTTTTTTTTCAGAGTAGACTTTTATTAAAGTAATCTTCGATCAACAAACAGATGTATAAAATGTAAAATGAAATTAAGAATGGATATCTGTTTGAACTACATTAACTTTTGACATTTCTTGACAATTCCGGGCAACGTTGGGACTGGTCCGACTATTTGATGTTGCCATTGTCGTTAGGGAGAATTTCTAGTATAAATAATGCATTACGCCGCAGTCGCCGGAAGTTACAACGCGCGCGTCATTTACCCGGGCAACTGTTCCCGCGCTCGAAAACGTCGATAGAGCGATGCACACGGAAATGAGGCCTCCGCCGCGAACGAGGCATTTCTGACAGCGTCTTCCGCCTCTGACATTGTGCCGCGCCGCAACATTCGACGTTGAGCTTCGCAATACGGAACACTTGGCGGAACGTCTAAACAAGTCGCGAGCGTCGTGAAGCGACGAGGTTTCCGGCGTGCGTTTATAAAGTTTGGCCGACGAGAGAGCGCGATGTCAAGAAACGAAGAGGAGGACGGGGGCTATTAATAGATATCTTGTCGTCCTCGACGGGAGAGGAAGGAGGGGCGGGGAAGGGGAGGGAAACTTCAGCCGTGTCTTTCCGGATGAGGAGATTCGAGGAGTTCGAGTCGCAAATTGGAGAGCGGTATCATCGCCGCTGCTCGTTGTTCGAGTCCGTCACGCAAGCCGCGCCGCGTGCGCGAGATCTTCGCCGTAGATCCTACGGGAGACGAAAGCGCCAGGAAATAACGAGGCGAAGTCGCGAGAACACGTTGTTATGGGCGTAATGGAACCGAGCCAAGTCCCATCCGATAGTTACTCCTCGAAGAAAAGCTTGTCCCCGATGAAATGTACGATATAGCTGCCCCGAGTAGGGGCGACACCAGCCTCCGAACCGCAGGGTTCTCTCGTCGCGCTTTTCCGTGTAACAAACGGCATTATTTGCCGATGCGCGGCGTTCGAAGGACATTTATAAAAGCTCGTCTATACTTTTTTTTTTTTAATTATATACATACATTAAAAATAAATGAAGAAACCAAACCCGTTACATTCATTAATAATTTCTTTTATGTACTTCTATGTGCAAGATTAAAAATGACAAAAAGAATGCTGAAAACATATTAATATATTATTAATTATTATTTTATTAAACAGATTGATTAATATAATGACAAAAAATTTTTAAAAGGTAGATATTTTACAAAATAATTTTTGTAGAATAATTAACACGCGATACAATGTGTGAAAATTATTTAGCGGCGACAGATTACATTTTGGAATTTAATTAATTTTTTTACAGATGTATGAACACGTTTCCATATAATGTAACCTTGTAGCTCCAATCACGTGTTCTAACTTGAGAAAGGAGGGGTCATAATCTGTATTGGAAGGGATGGTCGAAACAGAAAGGCTTCCTGTGCTCATCACTGCGCAGCATATTTTCTCGTACTCAAGTTTCGTTCAGAAACTGTATATAAAGGCTCATCGCCAGTTCAGAATTCAGGCACCAGATTAATAAGATTCTGTCTACTGGAATAATTGTAACGTTTTGAAACGAGGCGAGTGTCTGGGGCTTCCTCCGACACTGCCACAGGTCAACCCGATATTGCACTAAATTCGGGTTTGGCCTAATAAATAATTCTAAAAATAAAAAATATTTTGTATAACTAAACATGTGCATACATATATTATACCATGTATCACAGAAAATGTTATACTCTTCTACCAAGAACATCGATAAGACTAAATGCGATTATTGCGAGAAATGCGCATTTTGCATTTTTGCAAGTTGAATGTTTCCAACATGACCAGTCTGCCAGTCACGAAGATCGTATTTATCCTTTCAAGCGAACTTTGAATATTCGCCACGCGAATATAAGAATCATATGCGATTTCCCGCGTTGTATCTTACGACGCTGCCACTTTACCTCGATATTTAGCCGTATCCGGTGGGATCGCGACTTCGAACGATCGATGAATCTCTGCGTTTGTTTCAATCGAGCTATCGCGAATTATTACATGTGCATTTTTATCTTCGCGATACTTAATCCTTTAGTACGTCCGATTCATATAATTAATTGCATTAAATCATTACAGTACATTTTAAAATTATTAAATATCATTTGTTATAAAATGTATTTGGTAATGCAATTTTTTAAATACTTAGTTATTATTACCAAATATAATGATAATGACAAAACGTTTGAAAATAGTTAGGATCGTTTCATTTCTTTTAAATATTATTTTGTCATAATGACCTATATGTATAGTTGAAACTATTTATTCACCAAGATTTTTGGTAACTTTTATCAAAACTGNATTATTATTATTATTTTAGAATCAATCTTTTTTTTTCAAGGTACGTGCAAGGTTAAATGATAAAAAGAATGCTAATAATCTTTTAATATTTATATCTGAAAATATCACAAGTTAATATAATATTACATATTTCGAATGATTGATATATATGTAAAAAAGTACATCTTTCATTAATTGCCAATATTAATTTGTTTTTAATCTCCCTCATAAATCATTCTACGATGTTTTATAGTTAATATGTTGACAAATATCGTTAAAACATATTTTAAAATATCGTTTCACGTCATTTTCCTTTCATCCTGAATGCACAAATCGCTATAAAACGATCGGAATTATTTCGTATGCAAAACTTAAAGAAGTTACCAGCGACGAAAGATCGAAGGAAGAGTCAAAGGAAGCAAAAGAGGGAAGAGGAATCCAAGGAAAAATCACGATTTCGCTTAAGAAGTGTGCATTGATTTTAAAAGCCGGCCAATCTAATTAGCAAGCTCATTTAGGAGGTGCTTTTAAAAAAAAATATGATAACTTGGCACAGAAAGATATGTTTGCTATACTATGGAACGATAATATATTCATTATAATCTGTATGTAGTTTAAATGGTTTATTTATACAAGTAATTTCCTTGAAGGTGCCTTAACTGCAATACTTACGTCATTTTATGGTATAACGCTTAAACACATTTCGCTCTCGCGACACACACTTATGGATAACGCTATTAAGCGAGTCATTAAAAAGCTGAATATGATATCAAAGTTAAAGCGGTGTTAACCAGCAGTTTGCCGGCGCCGTGACATAAGGCTCTTCGTTACTGAAGTAAAATTAATTTACGGCACGACTTTAGTTAACGTGCGAAAGGTGTCAAAAATGTAGTCCGCGCTCTCTCTCTCTCTCTCTCTCTCTCTCTCTCTCTCTCTCTCTCTCTCTCTCTCTCTCTCTCTCTCTCGGCTTTGTATTTTTCAGTTTAAAATTTGTCGCTATACAGAAATGCAAATTCAAAGATGCAAATTTCAATGTAAATGAAAGTTATCTCCGACTGCCTGAAATAACAACGGAGTTTCAATAAAAGTGCTATAAAGGTAGGTAAAGATTGGAGGAAATACCATGCCGTTGCACAGAAGAAAAACGGATGTGCAAACGAAATCTTTTCAGACGACGTTCTTACATTTCGTATTCTTTCTATGCTCACTTCTATGCTGATTCAAATACCTCGAAAATCTACATAGTCGCGGCGCAATGTCCATCAAATATAGTCTTGCGTGACTCAACTTATTTATCATCTGTGTATTAACGTTGTTGACACAATTATTTATATAATGCTAATATGTTGTTTAAAACTTTTAAATAATGCGAAAAGTTTACATCGTAGAGTTATGTCACAACGAAGGACAATTTTTGAAAAATTTTTGTTGTTATTTTAAATTAAGCGTGTTGGATTAGATTTCCGTATTGTACAGCGTGTTTTTACAATGGTGACTATTTACAATGCAAATCCGCAAGGATTATCTTCGATAAGTTGGTCGAAAATAGATTAATTAATAACAAGAACAGAATGCGATAATAATGTAAGAAGAAATGGAGGTACAGAGATCGGAGCAGCGATTGCAACCAATCGGAGAAAGAGAATCGACGAATAATTGCCGCGAACTTTCTTGTAGATATTATCGGCCAAAAGTTTTTATAATTAACCCGTCGCCGATGGAAGCGCAATTGATCGGTACAAAAATTAAGAAATGGGCAACATATATATATGTATATATATATACACATTGCAAGATGTATACATAATAAAATGAAGTCGGTAGCCAACTTTCTTGAATTCCTTAAGCACGCATCGCTGACTTCCGCTTTCGAGAGCCTTACTTTTCTTTGCTTTTCATGGCACGGAGAGATGGAAATTGTTATAATAAGAAAATGGTGCTTTTCAGCAGAATAAAAAGCAAGGAAAAATAAAAGTATGGATTGCATGTTAATTCGGCATTGAAGGAACAATGCTATGCTTTGCGTCATTATAATTACCTTATGGCAGAAAGTATAATTTCTTTTCTTTCCTTAATCAATGATTATCACACATTTCGTCATAATTGTTATAGAGAACCAATTTGCAGCTCTTTTACATTAAACAGAAATAGATATAGAACAGCGGTTTTACTCTGACGTTTCCTCTTTTAGAGTTTAGAATAAAATCGCAAACGACATTCTTCCACATTTCGGTAATGCTTTCAGTCATGAGATCAGCGCAAATTCGGATGTGTTAACAAGAAATTGTTCCATCGGAATACCTATCTCTCGTGGAAAAATAAAGATCTCTTTCCCGTCAACTCCTCGGCTTTCGCTTTGATAACCCCTTCTCTCATTTAACGTGCTGCTGGAAAAATGAAAAGTTCTCAGCGAGGCAAGGCGAGAAAAGAAGTTTTAAAAGCGCCTTTCGGGTACGACCTATAAAATCGTCATTCACACGACGCCGACGTTGGGCTAGACCCACGAGGGATCCGTCGAAAGGCAATGAGAGCGCGAGTCGCGCGACTCTTTTTTCTTCTCTCTCTCTCTCTCTTTCTCTCTCGACAGGGTTGACACCTATTCGCAGGTTCTCGCAGTGACTGAAGAGCGCATTCCTGTGTCCCGGCGGAGCCGCTTATAAGTTCCTCCCGCGACGTCGTAAATAAATACCGACGAAGTAGGTCATTGCGCGGGGAAGGTCGGCGACGACGTGTGCCGGCGAATTACAAATCTGCTGCCGACGAGCGCGAATGCGGTTAAACTCCGCGGAAAGTATATCGCGCGAGCGCGCGCCGGGGGCCGACACAGAAGTTTCACGGCAAAGCGAGTCGTTCCTTCCAACCCCCATCGCTTTTCCGGCCGCCGACCGCATCATCTCCCTGCGGTTCACGGCCTTTCCTTCCCTCCCTCCCGCCGCGGAGCACCGACATCCGACGCCGTTTTGCTCCGTCTCCCTCTCGCAGCGCGGTTCCATTGTTCGTGCAATTTTCACGCTTCAAAGGCGACGGATATCCCGCGTGACGACCGTTCGCCAAGTTCGACAGCAAACTTTAGTAGCTTCTGCCTAAACGGCACCGTTGCCGGCGCCATACCGCAGCTGGTACGCCACGATCGAACGAATCTACAAGTCCGATGAAAAAAATGTCAAGCCAACGAGAGTTCACGGTGTAACTTGAATCTGTCACAGTTGTTTACAGATTTTTCATAAAGTTTACTTCAGAACGTACATACTTTACGAAGTGTATAAACTTTTACCCCCCCCCCCAAAAAAAGAAATAATTTTGATATACGTGAAATCCTTTATCTTAGAGGATTTTATTCTTAAATAGGCCTCAAAAGGATTCCTCTGAAATTAAGAGAAAAATAGTAAAAACATATTTATTGAAAGAGGAATATGTTTGCTATAAAAGCGTAAGTTTAGAATATGAGATTATGGGAAAAATCATTTTTAATGTAAAATACTTTTTGGGGGGAGGGTGTTTCTCTCAAGATTTATTTTTATTTTTATTTTATTAGAAGAAGACAGTAATAAATTTTATTTAACATCCAATTACATCACAAGCGCCATTGTATCAAATTTGTTGTATCTGCTCGAAAAATATAGCGACTTACATTTTATGCGACTCGCACAAACGTCTCATCAGCGCGGAACCCTTTTCTTTGGGCAAACTCAGTTTGCGGGGATAAAAAGGGACGTACGCGGAGTAAGAGGGAAAACCTTTAAAAAAAGTTCGGGGGCTCAATAGCTTTCATCTGGCTGGATTGAATGCATCTTCCGCCATAAACGCGGACCGACTATTTTCCATTCGAGAATAGAGCAACCGCGTGGTGCGCCAGTTTTCCGCCGGCTTCACCTTTTCCATTCTCTGCAAATAATCCCGGGCGCACCTTGCCTATTTCGGGCCCTGACAAAGAGGTGCTAGTAAATCCTGAATATAATGTAATTGGTCCGGTAGAATATAGAGATATAATCCCTTCTCTTTTTTTCCCGCTAGTCTCGCATAACGATCCGGATCTGCAGCGAACGCCTTGAAAGACAGTGAAGAATCACTAATGCCAGCTCAGTACATACAAGAGAGCCAATACTCGTGTAAGTTTTTGAAACGCGATACAAAAAAAAGTGACCGTACTCCGCAAGCGATATTTGGAGACGTAATACGTGGAGAGATGTTAGACGAAAAAATATGTGAAGCTAATTGTAAGACGTATTAAAATAAAAAATAACGATGTAAAAAATGCATTAATATATTGTCAGTAAGAAAGAAAGAAAGAAAGAAAGAAAGATTGTATATACGCAGTCTGATATTGGCAAAATCAATCTCAAATGATGTATTTTGGCAGCGGTCAACTGCGCTACGTTGACGTTTTCTACATTTTAGCATTGCGTTTGTCAATTTTATACTGACGCACACCGACATTGATTTATTTGAAATACGTCATATTCGTGCAGGTCCATTCGATTTTTCGAATGACGTTACATAAAATGTGCTTTTACAGGTGAATCAGTCATCGTATGAACAATGGTCACCGCGGATAGCTTTTAACGCTAAGAATATCCGGGCGCGACGAGTGCTCCATTCACCCCCCCCCCCCTCGCCCCTATTTGGGGCGATGTTTGAAAAATACGATCACAGATCATTAAGCATGCCGCAACACGTGGGATACGCGTGCGCATAGGCCGCGCGCCGCAAAGATTTATGCGATCGCGCGGAGATTGATTTATATGCTGTCGAAGGCTCAGCCGCACGCGGGCAAATAAACGTCCCTGACGCGACGTCGACGGACGGAAACGAAAATAACATCCGCGATTAACGACGTAATAGACTTTGCAGATTGCTGCATTTCCACCTGAAATCACCCGCCGCCGCCGCGCCGGTCGCGGGCATATATCGTTAGGGCTTTATTTATCGGCCGCGTAAAACGCGCGGCCGAGAGGGGAGGAGGGAAAAAAAAAAATAACTCGGGGAATCGGGCGAGATTTGGTTAACAAATATCGCCGTATAATGCCTATAATATATTTATACGCCGCGCGGAATATCGGCGTCCGATTACTATTCATAGCGACGAATATTTCAGCCGGCACGCGTGCGGGAGAGCCGAGCGGATGATGATACACTGTAGAGACGCTGCATCAAAATCCAATTGAACGGGACGAATAGAAATAACGAGAGCGAGAGAGAAAGAGAGAAACGGGGAGAGGGAGGGAAAAAAAGGGGACAAATGAGGGCGCGTATCCGCGCCCTTCCGTGCCTTCGTTTAACGAACGCGTCATTTAAATCGCGCAAAATCAGCTGTTTGAGGGGCGCATGAATATTTCATCGGCAATTTCTACTTGGCGGCGAGGAAAAACAGGATTTTCTGGGGCGTGATTAATCAGGCCCCGGCTTTCCGATAACGGTAATGCCGGGCGGGTGATTTACCGTCCGGCGGGGGGGGGGGGGAATTATAGAAAACGATATCGCGCGGATGGCCGGCGGGTGCACTCTTCAGAAATTACGGGTATTGAAAAATGTATCGGTGCCCGCCGCGCGGTTACGCGGTGACGTTTCAGCCTTGGTTCTCTCGTTTCCGCCCGACGACGCCGCCGACGATTCCCATCGATCGCGCTTAATTTCCTATTTCGTAACGACGTAACGATTAATGCGCGCGGATTTATCGCCCCGCGTGCAATTTCGCGACGTAATTTCTTCGTATGCGCGGATCGCTCGTTACCGCGTCCGCCTCTCCTCCTCCTCCTCCTGCTCCTCGCCGCGTTCACCGCGCAGTCGGAATTACGATCGCTGTCGGGTGCGATTTGGATCGAAAACGGCATATCCGAACGACGCGCGACGGCATGATAAATAGAATCGGGATTGGTTTGAGTAAAATCTTTGATTTCCTCTCGGTTATACGTCCGCGCGGCGCGTCCGAATCGTATACGTGCAAAATTGCGCGGCGGCCGCCGCTGCGATTTTCCACGTATCTGCATAACTCTCAAAAGTTCTATTCTCATATTTTCAATATAATGCCGCCGAAATGTGTCAATGAATATCTCCGCGCCGGTACAATTATCTTGACGTTGCCATTATTCATCGCTACGAATGGAATTCGCTCCATTTTCAATCCCGCGTTCCTATCAAATTCATCTCCTCGCTTTTGTCGGATTTTCTATATTTGTTACGACGTACGCTTTAACGTTAGCCGTTTAACATTCTCTACTTCTTGTGTGTAAAAACTGCTCGCGTATCTGCAAATATTATATATTGAGAGAAAAATATAGCCCTTTTGGCCTCAATTACAATTTTATAATATTTCCAACGATAATTAACATAATAATGCATGTAGTTAAGTTAATCATATTTTGTGTTAGAAATATTACAAAAGCATGATTTTGAAGCCAAAATTAACTATATTTTTCTCTCAATGAGAGAAAATTTTACACTGAAAAAAAAATTGTTACTTTTGGATCCCACTATATAGTTAACTATACGGTTAACTGTATGCATCATTGATTAAAAGTATGCTACACTGAGAGAAAAACATAATTACTTTTGGTCTCAACCACAATTTTATAATATTTTTAACAATAAATGTGATTAACTTAACTACGCATCATTATGTTAACCAAAATTATCATTAGAAATATTATAAAATTGTGGTCGAGGCCAAAAGTAACTATATTTTTCTTTCAGTGTTGTACGACAGAAAGATGTATGACACCAACACGAATTTAACTTCATTCAAAAACGACGATGACGAAACCCCTTTATTTCTCCCTGAAAAAATCCAAATGCAGCGTCTAGAAAAAAAACGGGAACAAAAAAGCGAGAGGGAGGCGGTGGGGAAAAAAACGTAAAACGCGACATCGAGCATTATTCGTTCGTTGATGAGGGAACGAGATAATTAACGCATGCAAATTTATTAAGGAAAATGGCCGGGCGCAATTTTCACGAGGCTCGCGCGAGCGCACCTGCGATTTTTCCGTGCCCGGCGGTTACCGCGGACTGTATCCACTCGCGCGCTCGGTATCAAATAAAATGAATGACACGGAACACGAAGTGCCACGGGAACGCGAGCGATATTTAGCGTTTTCCGATACCCGCGGCTCGATTCACCCGTCGACCCGGACCGGCATGGCAGCGCCTGTTATTACTACGCGAGAGAACGTCGCGTCGGTGCGCAGCGCGCGCGCGGTACAGCTTTTGTTTCTCCTTTAAAAATCATTTCGATTTTCATCGGTCGCGGCGAGAGAAGCGGAAGGGATTGCGCGCGCCGGGTCATCTCGCTCTCTTCCTTTTTGCCCCGGCGAAGTTTATTATTACTGGCGTAAATGAGCGTACGTTTTCTCATTCGAGGTGCACGCTCGTACCTCGCTTAACGCGCGTAACAGCAATTTGCTTATGTAAATTTGATACGGCCGTTATCAATTCGCAAGGAAAATAATGTTTCTCCCGTGGTTTTCGCAGCAAGAAATTTTGCTCCTTCTCGCTAATGGATAAATTTCTACGGAAAACAGAATTTTCAAGATATTCGACGCAAAGTATGTGAAAAATAAAGTTTTCTGTAATTATTAACTTTACAGAACACATGGTTCTCTCTTGCATAAATATCAGAAAGAATAATTAATAAATATTTATTAAATATCAATTATTTTTCTCTCTTAAAAAGGAGATGTTGAGATTTAATTGTTGCCGCTTTTCTGTTGGCGATGCTGCTTGGTTCTCTCGCTTGATTCACTGAATAATGAATGAAAGTTTCTAAAACAAGCGAGCGAGACATTTTAAAAATCAAGCTCGAGTCAGGTGTCAAATTAGTAACAAACAGATCTTAAAAATTACAATTTAATTCCATTGTAACAATAAATACCATTATAATTTTCCGACTATTAACTATTTTTACATTAAAAAAATGGAAAATACTCTATTATCGGCTCATACATGGCCTGAATTATAACTTTATTATCTTCTTCTCTTAAATTTTGTATACCATCGAAAAGAATAATGAATGAATGTTTCTAAAAGTTACAAGCGAGCGAGACATTTTAAAAATCAAGCTTCGAGTCAGATATCAAATTAGTATAACAAACAAATCTTAAAAATTACAATTTAATTCGCATCGAATTTTAATTAAACTCTGTTATCGGAGCAAAGATTTATAAGGTATTTATAGCAACCCGATGAATATATTCTCGCTTGCGTTTAATTAACGTAGTATGCGCGACTGGCTGCGCATCGAACGAGAGATGCCGGTATCTTGGCATGCGCTCACCATTTTTAAGGGTGTGTTTCGCAGCGTAGCGTATTGCTATTCCCAGCAGGCGCTATCAGGCGAGATATACGAATGTCACACCCGTTACACTATTTTTGGAATGTCGTAAAGGCACCGGCGTCGGTTACGTGCTCGGTAAACAGCGGGGGGGGAGGGGGGAGAAAGGGGGGCACGACAGCCGTGTGCGACTCGGAAACTCGTTCTTCCAGCCACCCCCGTGCGTACTCTTAGCTCCCCGAGCTTTCTTCGGTCTTCCAGCAACTTAGCGAGCGCCTTGCTCTCGCGTACGTGACAAAGGTAACAAGAGGCAAATCGCTTTGTCAACGCATCTAGCACCTAAAGCGCCATAAGTCGCGCGACGTGACGCTATGCGATTCGATCCGACTCCGTCTTACACCGATAACTTTACTTAAAGAAGGAAAGTAAACCCCTGCGCTCTCTGAAACGCCCCGGCCATTCGTTCGGGGTGACGCGGACTTTCAGGACTTCTCAGACTTCCAGCGTTCGTCATCAATATTCTGATACAAATGTTCCGATCAAACATTTTACAAAGGCGCTTTGGAGAATCAGATCTGTACGACAATCACCCACGCGGAAAAAAAATTTGATTGGATCAATTAGAAATCTGGATATATTAACCAGAGTGTCTCTGGTGAAAAATAAATTATTCATATTTTTGATTGAGTTAACTTGACAAGTTTTTGGTAACGCGTTTCTGGTGAAGACAAGCAGACAAGTTTGGTTACACGTATTCTGGTGTAGGTAACCAAATGAATATAATTGCATTCTGGTGAAAGCAACAAAATGTTTTGATTGTGTATCAGAATATTTAATTACACTAGAAAAAAAAATTTAGTTAAAAACGGACGAATCAGAAAAATCTTGTAGGATTCATCAAATATTTAGATTATTATAATAGAAATTCTGATTATTATAAGTTATAAAGTATTGAGTTCTATTATGATAACCAGAATATTTTATCAATCCTTCAAAATTTTCTGATTCGTCCGTTTTTAACCAGAATTTTTTTTCAGTGTATAATAACCAGAAATAATGTTCAATTTTATCAATTATACATGTTACGTTCATTCAACCGTGCTACGTAATCGTAATAACTAGAGAGACACTTGGATATTATAACTGCACTGAAAAAAAAAGTTCTAGTTCTAGTTAAAAACGGTCAAAAAATCTTGGATTCATCAAATATTTTGGTTATTAAAAGTTAGAAATTATTGACTTCTATTATAATAACCCCAGAATTTTTATTATAATAATCAAAATTTGATCAATTCTACAAGATTTTCTGATTCTGTTTTTAACCTGATCTGTTTTTAACCAGAATTTTTTTTCAGTGTGGCAGTAATCAGCAGTAATCAAACGTCGATCGTTGTTAGAACTAAATATTCTGGTTGGTTACCAGAATATTTCATTAAATAAACAGAAATTCTGTTTAACCCAACCAAATTTTGTCGAACCAACCATGTCATGTTAATCCAACTCTGTGGTTGTTTTTTCCGTGTACAAAATCTACAATACATTGAACTATTTTACGCGCTGAAACTATTTAAACGTCACTATTAAACGTTACGAATAATGAAGAGTTTATCGAAAATTGGAGCCAGCAGCGAAGGGTTTAACGCAGCAAAAATTTCCTACGTCCAGATAGCAGCCCTTTCAAACGAGTCCCAGCTACAAGCCATCGCCTATGGAAACGGAATATCGGACGGACGCAGACTATCGAGGCGGCCAGTGCGATAAAGAGCGCGCCCGTTCTGTTGACAGAAAATTCAATGGCTCATATTCGCACTTCGCATTCGGCAATGAACGAAGGCCCTTTGTAACGGAGCCTTTGTTTACAGTCGTGTCCGCATTTACGATTCGACACTATCGATGTAGAATCAACCGACTGCATTAACGATTGAATCTCGCCCCGCCGCGGCGCCGCCGCGCGACGATGTAACGTGTTTTGCAGAGCGATGAGCGCTACATTTTTCGCGCGCCGTAATAGCAAAAATTATTCACAGATTATTCACTTATGGCCGTTCGCATGGTGCGCATTTGCATTCCATATACCGCGAATCGACGTCGCGATTCAATAGTCGAGATAAATGAGGGATATTCAGAGCGCTCGACAAATTTCTCTCGCAAAATAAATGAAACCGATGTAAAAGAGACGTTTCGAGGAATAAGGGCTCGGTAACGGGGTTCAGAAATTATTGCGCTAATCGCGGGGGCGTCGGGAAGCCTCGGAAATTGAGCCGTTCACGGGAATTTAAAACCCGCACACACACCCGGGAAATAACGTGCATACAGTAAATCGGCCGCGAACGAAAATTGACGGCCGTCACGCGCCGCAATCGTAGTCGCGTGTTAAATTGCGGGTAACGGTGACGAGAAATGGCGCCGCACTCATGTGTAACGCCGGCTGTCCCTTTGTCCGCGGGATCGATTTCAGGAAGAGCGTGTGTGTCCGCGCGCAGAGTATATAATATGAATCACGGTATAATATCGAAAGCACACATATTACGGACCTCCGAGCGAGCGCGGGCATGATAACGTACGTCGCTTGGAATGCATTTCGTTACGGTTTTTTTTCACTCCACTGTTTTTCCTGCATTATTTTTAAAATATTCTCAACTGCGTCTCCTGGAGATGGATACTAAATTCCAAAGTAAAAGGCTGACGGTTTAATTTAGTCCCTTTCGAAATATAAATAGAGATTAAAATATATACACTGAGAGAAAAATATAGTTACTTTCGGCCTCAATTTATTTATAATATTTCTCATACGAAATACGATTAACTTAACTATATGCATTATTATGTTAATCATAATTATCGTTTTTTATTGAGTCCAAAAGTAATTACATTTTTCTGAGGCGCAAACTGGAAGAGATTTGAGGTAGTAAAAAAAAAATTTATCTGAAACTCGCAGATACGTACGAACTGACTTCAAACCTTACTTTAATATTCTATTTTGAAAATGATTTAATGATTATTAAAAAATATTTAAAATACTGTAACGCAGTAATTGCCTCTCTCATCAATTTATTGGAAATAAAACTTGTAATAAAATATAACGCTCGCTAAACCGTAATATGTTCCAGCTCCAATAGACCTGGGATATCGCGTATACCGCCATCACTCCGCTAAATGGCGGAAAATAATGACGCAAACATAAATTACTCCGTTACCTCATTTCAAGTTTTTACGTTCCTATCGATTCTTGATCATTTGACGTACGTAGAACCGGCGCGAGTCATCCATCGTGGCGCGACTAATGACGAAGATATGGTAAGTTGACTGTAAAATTAGAATAAACGATGTGCAGTCGAGTCATAATAGATACGGCGCAATGTAATGTATCACAGCAATTTTATCGGAAACCGATAATTGAACGGCCATCTGTAGACGACTTCGAAAACCGATACTCGCGCATGCACGAGAGACAACTTTCGCTCCTCGGCGAGAGTACGCGCTAACCGGTCACGGCTGCAATAAGCGAAAATAGTAATAGCATTCTTCGGTTGCGATAAAGTTGGCCCCGGTCAAGGATATAGCGCGGCCTCCTGCTATATATTTCTGTGATAGCACCGCGCAAGAGTCGCCGAGGAATTCGCTTATCACGTTGCGCCACCGCGGGGGTGTTCTCCGAAAATAAATGTCATACCAGAGTCGCTTCTTCGGAGCATCGCGACGCATAAGCTACCGAGATGCATGGAATATCGAAAATGGCAGAAAGAATACGCGACGAAATTTTCGCAAATTACGTCGCGAGTGAATCTTACCGTGTTTCGACGTGGACATTTCGCGAAAATGTAAATGCTAATGAGAAGTGTTGGATAAAAATGTCAATAAAAAATATGAAACTAATAATTAATTTATTATAATTATTAGCCGACAATTTTCGGTGTAGATAGTAACGCGATAAGTGCGTGAAGCATAAATAATTTATTTTTACATTCGTTAGAAAATTTTATAATCAATACTGCAGAATCCAATTAATTTCGGTAAATGTGCTCGTCTCGGTTGCTTAATACGAAGGATTCCGGAGGTATTTGCACAGATTTTGTTCGTAGAACACTAA
Organism: Tetramorium alpestre; assembly: GCA_021460005.1. Lineage (NCBI taxonomy): Eukaryota > Metazoa > Arthropoda > Insecta > Hymenoptera > Formicidae > Tetramorium > Tetramorium alpestre. The sequence goes on along the minus strand of JAJVSH010000007.1, from coordinate 2,045,561 downwards.
CAAATTAGAATATATAGATTTGTGTACCTATTATTCACATCTACGGAATATATTATAATAAATCGCGCGCATTTTCCCTCAATTACAGATTCTCCGGTGCTTTTAGAATTAATTTCTTTACAAGGGAAAGCTTCATTATACAGATTTAATTCTTGATTTAATTACCATTTAAAGATAGCGAGAAATTTTGATGAATTCAGTTTCGTCGGGACACGCAGAGAGGACGAAAATTTGATCTTTTAATTACCAGTCGACATTACTTTCATTAATATTAAAATATATTGAACATATCTTTGCTCTCCGGCATATATTCCAACATAATAATCAGCGTTATTAATATAACGTTACACGGTGAAAGGTCGCGATCGAACGATGGGCTTCGATAAAACTCTCCGATAAAAAAAGTGACATCAACGAATTTGCTATGAAGGAGCCAGTTGATACGCCCAGCGTATCGCGAAGTCCATAGCTTCCATCAGCGTGCATCCTAATCAGTCACGGGCACGTGCGTGCGCTGCGGAAGCGCGTACCGGCGCGCGGCGGCGATAAATCGCACACTTTGCACACGTCACAACTGTGGCCGGGGTCGTTTTCCCGCGGTCCGGGAACGGAAGATCGATTCGCGGAGAACGGAGAACACGAAGGTCGGACCGCGACGGATGGGCATTAATTCGCGTCTGCTTTCGTTTGCCGACTCCATCCGGCGCGGGCGAATCCGCGCCCGCCGTTGCTTTCGCTTCCCGTCAACGAGCGCTGAAAGGTGAGACTCTCCTCCGGTTCCGCCGGGGTCGCCTAATCTTATTTGCACTTTTCTGAGGCTTCCCGACTTGACTTTGCCCGTTTCCCGGACTACCGGCGGCCGCCTACCCTACCCGCTGTCTGGGAAATTCCGCGGCTGCGTCTGGCTTCGTCATCGCGGGCGCATTGTGTTGCAAAATGCACGATGGCAGACGTTAGCAACTCGAATTCGCACATCCGCGCGCTCTTTTTTTCATAGCGCGTTTGCGTGTAAAAGACGTAAGAGACACGGAGGTTTCATGAAGCATGTAAAGTTACTTAAATAATAGAAAAAGACGGGAGGCTCAAACAGAAATAATGTATATACTACCTACGAGTAAATATACTTGTAACTGGCTTTTGATATAAACTTACTTAAATATATTTCAATATAAAAACATAATATACAATATTGTATGTAACATATACATACGATAAAAATAATTTGTCAGTATATTTTATTTTTCTTTACAGAAAAATATTCATGTTTGGCTATAAAATCAGTAAGGAACATAATCTTGACTGTTAAAAAGAATCAGAATTTTAAGTAGTCAGAATTATTGATTGCTTACTGATCTTATGCATAAAATCCAAAATTTCTTAAACCGATCGTGAGAAACGCTACAGTACGATTGAGCGCCACTGTAATTCTACCGCATCAATATACTTATCACTATTTGATGTAGTAATTATACACTGACAATTAGTGATTATATACTGATTCATTTTTAGAGAGTAAGTATTTTCTAAGTTTATACACCCACTAAGCTATCATAAAGTCATCATAAACATCATATTTACTTAAAATATATTCTGAACTTGAGACGAGTATACCTTAAACTGTTATTAAGAAATATTTTTTGCTGAAAAAAACTATTATTTAAACAAAATAAAAGTAAGTAACCGCTTTTCTCGTCCGTAGAATATTTTCCTGTGTGCACATAAAAAACATAGTGAGTGCTGAAGCTGCTTTTCTAAATAAAAATATTACCGTCGTTTTATATTTATCTTTTCGGATTGACTAAAGTCTAAACTGTATTTCACATAAGCGCTAATTAGATGTATAAATGAACTATCATCACAAGAAGGGACGGTAAAGTATCTTCACGTAAACGTCCTGATTATTCCATAGAAAGCTGGCTATCGTATTCTCGCGTGCGCTCGCTAGTAGGATTGGCTCGCTAACCATCATCCCGGAGATCCGAGCTGATGAAACCGAACGAGCATCCGTCTTTAGTGATTACGTTACAAGCTGCTTATACGTGCGATTTACATCGCCGCCGTCCAATCCAGATTCTATTTAAGCGTTTCCCTTATAATCTGCGTTTTATAATCCGCGAGCAAAAGGGTGGTGGGTCCAACCGAGCAAAAGTGGTCCAGCCGTTATCGGGGAACCGTTCAACGACGGAGACTGCAAGTTAAAGTCAAAGTCGAATTCGATTACCCTTACATTAGCCGCAGGTAAGTGCGGTGGGTAGGCCCGATGAAAAAATTCCAAAAGCTTTTAGTGGCCGTCGGATTATTTTGCTCGGGAATTATTCAGCGGCGGGGATATCTCTCCCGCGTGTAATTGGGCGAGCGATGTCGCTGTATCGCGCGCGCAAAAGCAAGCAAGGGGGAAGGGAGGAAGATCCGGGTGGAACTGCTACAAGTATTCCGTAATTCGTTTCCGCCCGTAATAAACGACTCGGCGGAGTCGGCGAAGTTTACGCCCGGGCGAGTAGCTCCGGGAGAATTTACGCGGATAACTTTTATGAGCTCAAATAATTACGTTCCCGCTGTTATATGACATGAACGTGTAAAGCGTATCGTCGCGCGCGCGGGAGCTGCGCTTAGGCAGCCGGCTTACGCTCCGTCCTCGCGGAACTTATTGACACAGATAACATTCCGCGGCGCGCGAAAATGTCTCTCCGCGCGTGACTATTAAAACAAGCGCCCTCGCGCGGGTATCTGCCGTCTTTCCGCGAGATATCGCGATTCAAGTGGTCGTGCTGGTGTCGCTACGTCCGGATAAAGCGTTCAAGTAATGCGTTCAAGTAATGCGTTCAGAAGTTTTTAATATTTGAGACTCGCCGCGAGATAAAAAGAAAAGTCCAGGCTCCTTTATAACACGTGTATCACAGCCGGGTGGGAAGGCGCCCGCGCCGTAGGAATTAAGCGAGATGTTCTTCAGGTCGTTCCGTCGCGGTGGGAAATTACGTAATTACGCACAGGGACCCGTCCTCGCGAGGGAAACGGAAAGTGGGACAGTGGCTCGTCAAAATTATAGCGCGCAATCGCGCGCGGACGGAGAAAAGGTTGTTAAAGCGAATGAAAAGACGCCGGGGCGAAGTGGCGAGTGGGAGAAGAAAGGCCGGGAACACGCCCGACCGCGCCGCGCCGCGCCGGTAGGAAGAGCGGGAGGCAAGCGGAAAGCAATGAGGAAAAGATAAGGGTAGACAGAGGCCGACGCCCGAGGCAGAGCGGCAGAATTTAATAACAATTTCTCAAATGAAAATTACCCGCTTTCAAGCGTTGCACCGCGCAAAGCCATGTTGACGACTCACTCTCTCCATCCGTTCTCCTTTTCTCTCTTTCACATAATAAAATTCTCCTGCGCTTTTCCCTCCCTGATTCTCTCTCTCTCTCTCTCTCTCTCTCTCTCTCTCTCTCTCTC
>JAJVSH010000007.1:2027106-2042084 GCA_021460005.1 Tetramorium alpestre | reverse complement strand
CTCTCTCTCTCTCTCTCTCTCTCTCTCTCTCTCTCTCTCTCACTCACACACACTCGTTTGCAATCCTGCGTTCCACTTCCCGCTCCTCGCATAGCGCGGCCTGCATTTTATTTAATATTAGCCCGGTTACCCGGTTAAATTGTCGAGCGGAGACCCAGCCCCGAATTTACATCTTAATCGGACCCTATTACGGTAACGTCGTTGCAGCATTCACCCGCTCAGCCTGGCTGCATCGCGCCGCGCGTCTATAGCTGCACGCCGAAACGGTCGCGTCGTCCCTATCCTGCCCTGGCGTCCTGCGAATGCAAAATTTCGGCGCGGCGCCGAGTGATACAGATGGCACGAGGGCTTACGGAGCGCCCGTCGCCTCTCTGTGCCGGATAATCGAACTGATTCACCTACGCGAGCACGCCCATCTGATTGACTCCCATTGTCGTCCCTCGCGTTCATCGTTTCCGCCACGAAACCGCTCCCGTCGCTTTCAGCGACCTAAAGTTTCAGCGCGCTTTCGTTTTGCTGTCTTGTCAGCCTCTTTCGCGCTCTCTCCGTCGATCTCTCTCTTTCTCTCGTAGACCCGTAAGATCAGAACTGTCTTGCACTTTCAGAATAATACGACTATCGGCCTATGCGTCGTAGGTGCAGTCTTCTGTGCGGTATTCAAAGACAAAATTTTCAAAGTTCCTCGCAAGTACAGGCGTCAGTAGAATTCAGTACACACGTGATTTTGCTTACGTGTATTACTGTCTGTGCCATGCCAAGTATTAATAAATAAGTATCCAGTATTTAAGTATTAATAAATTTAAGTATTAATGAATAATAGTTAATGAGATATTTCATTATATTTCGCTATGTACTTTACAATTTTCATTATTTAAACATTTCTAGAATTTCTTGAGTTAAATGCTAAAGAGATTCATTTTTATATAGATTTATTTTTTATTAAACAGATTTTAATTTAAGTATTAATAATAGTTAATAATATTTCATTATATTTCGCACATTTGTACTTTACAAGTTTCATTATTTAAACATTTTCAGAATATCTCGAGTTAAATACTAAAGAGATTCATTTTTATATAGATTTACTTTTTATTAAACAAATTTTAATTCTGCAAATGTTTCAGAAAATTTTTGAGAATAAAGAATATTTTCAAGCGTGTTAATAATTATAATAAAAGAAAAAACACCTTCACGTATTTCTATAAAAAGTAAAAGTTTCATGCATGAATTATCTTTCAGTTTCGTTGTTACATCTTTTTTAAAATTAGATTATTAACATGGAAATGCATGTGATATCTTGCGTAAACTGCGCTGCGAAAATGAAAGAGTTCTTTATCGTAGCAAATAGAAGTACCGTCGTAAATAGAAACGGTAAATCGAAGTTTATTTTCCCTATACGATGGGAATTTACCTTTTTTATGGAAATGCAATTTTCATATTGAGCACATGTACGACCTTTTTGTATTTGGAGCGAATACGTGGTAAGAAGTGCCTGAGACTAGGTCAAGTAGGGATGCAAATGCATATTTAAAATCGATATATATGCGCAAAAGAACGAAGCATAGTTTAAAGGAATATTTACTGCTACTTGCTTATTCGACCCAAAATTACATGTGCTCAAATTAAAATTAAATTTTTACATTACGTATTATTATTAATCTACCTAAATATATCTTAACAGAAAAGTAATCGAGCATTAAAAAAATAAAATAGTGTAAAAATAACAGGTAATTACGAATCTAATGTTGATTTTATAAAATACGAGAATTTAATTATATTCTACTCGATAAATAGATAATATAAATACATTGAAAAAAAAATTGGTTATAATAGTCCAGTCTCGATAAAAGTTACCAATAACATTGAAGAAACAGTTTCAACTAAACACATAAGTCATTACGACAAAATAATGTTATAAAAATGAGATGTTCATAAGTGTTATCAAATGTTTCATTATTATATTTAGTAATACTAAGTATTTCAAAAATTGCATTACTAACAAATGCATCTTATAAGTTTACCTAAAATTTTTTTTTAATTGTATTATGAAAGAGAATAAATTTAGCCCTAATGCACATCCGTACAGGCACACGCAAGATTAATTTGATCGCAACAGCCGAGCTCCCAATTACATTTCCACCGATCCAAATAATTAATCGAAATTGGCTAGAATTTGGCTAATGGTATATCGATGATTCTTTGCTACCGGATGGGCGCGTCATGTCGCGCCCGGCGACGTCATCGAAAATTGCTCACCGAGATATGACGCGTCGCGTCGCGTCGCGTCGCGTTGCGTCGCATCGGGTACGCAGCAAGGAGACAAGAGACAAATTAACGTGTCGTCCCTTCGGGCAACTCCGTCTGTACACACAGTAATACGTGACGATATTACCCGCGCACGAACGCGCGCTCACTCGCGCGGGCATACGTGCGCGCGAGGCTGCGGCCGGAATTACTCTCGATGAACCGGATATAATTGGCGCGCGAGTCGACGCAATGCGAGCGCGGGGCTGAATCCTAAAAAGCGCACGCGACTCTCGTCGCCAGAGATAAAAACGCACGACGCATTGAGTGCACACGTTGCCTCGGACTGACATTTGATACTAATAATGAGTTTAGAGCTCGAAGAAATCCCTAAGAAGCGAAGCGACACTCCCTTTAGAATACTCCCTCTCTCGAAGAAACTAAAATTGTTATTAGTTGCAAGATTAGCTTGCTTTTAAAGCTCGCTCGCATACTTTCTGAAACTGAAATTATCTTAAACTTAAATTTTAAATATAATATAAATTAAACTACGACAAATAAAACAAATAATGTAACAATAATGTTTATTTTGAAAGCCGAGAGCTAATGTTTATTTTAAAATTTTGCGAAACAAACAGATTGTTGTTTAATGAACAGACAAAAGTATTTCAATTACCTATAATTATTAACTATTCGTCATAATCATAAATTTTTAATAAAATTCGCAGATTTATTTAAAATTGCTTGAAAACTGGAGTTTTATGTGTAACTGGAGTAATTTTTCATATTAATAATTGATAGTTATCGATATAAAATATTAATTGAACATAAATTATTAATATGAATTATTAATATAAATAATTATTAATAATTTTTCATATTAAATTTTCATTTTAATAATTTGTTTCGGTAATAAATATTGAATTCAAAGTTGTATTTTAATTAAATTATATAAGGAGTAACAAATTTTGATCTATGACATATAAAAGTTATTTATTACAAAAGTTAGTTGTTAAAATAAAATTTTAATTGCTTTGTTGTTATTGTCGCATTAAATTCTCTTAGCTTTTAAAATAAACATTATTGTTACATTATTTGTTTTATTCGTTGTGATTTAATTTATACTATATTTAAATTTTTAATTTAAGATAATTATAGTTTCGGAAAATATGCGAGCGAGTTAAAAGCAAGCTAATCCTGCAACTCCTTCGATCACTTTATTACTTCCATTATCAAATAATTTAATTTCATTAAGAACAACATATATCACTATCCGAGTTCTATCACCAGACGTAATGGATTAACGGAAACGTCGGATTTTGACGTCGATAAAAGAAGAACTGAAGGAAAGAAGGGAGGAAGGAAGGAAGGAAGGAAGACGTCGAGAGAAATATCGGCCAGTTACGTCGACGTAAACAACATTACACCTTTCGGATTTATCACGAATCAATCTCACGGATCGTGCATATCTCTCTCTCTCTCTCTCTCTCTCTCTCTCTCTCTCTCTCTCACTCACTCACTCTCTTTCGTGCGAGAAATTAACGAATTTATCTGTTCGTCAGTATGCGGCCGATGGAGCACTCTCTCTCTCTCTCTCTCTCTCTCTCTCTCTTGGTGCTCTCTTTAGACCTCTCTCTAACAGGTTGCCTTCCCGGCGCTGAACAGCTCGCGCACACTAACACCGTTGGCTGCGAATTAAACGAGGCGCCGGGCGCTTCTCTACCCTCTTTCTCCCGCAGGCATTCGTATCGGAGAATTCTCCTGCGGAAAGCTCCTCTTTTACTGTTCGCCGATATTCCCAGCCAGGGATACAGCTGGGTATTCCCGGCCCGAAGAGAGAAGGAGGACAGTAAATTCCGGCGCAGCCTCTTGCCTCGTCTTCCTAGGGCGTTTTTCAAAATCACGTCCAAATCTTCGTACCGCAATCAAAATATCGGTAATCCCCCATTTCATGCGTAGACTTGTATATATAAATTGTTTGCTTAAATTAAATTCGATATAGAATTCACAAATATGTATAATATAACGTTGTTTAATTTAATAAATTTAATTTTCTCAAGATCGTCTATCAATTCCAAGCACATGAGTTATTGATACGTTTGAACGTGAAAGCGCCAAGATTTTTCAATATTGCGTCCCTCAGTAATCGGAGCAATTTTGCAAGTTCGGTCGATTTCTTTCTGCAAAACGTCGAAGAGTGGAGTTTTTTTTATATTAGAGTTACGTTATCGTATATTCAGACACTGGAGTAGTCCGTTTCAATTCGTTTCCCTTCATTTCAACTTTGTCCTAAAACATGAACGGTGAAATTAAACGAGGTCATACTCGTCCATATTTCAAAATCGAGAATTGGAGCCATATAATGGATCTCTATTATCCTAGCGCTATTTGTTGAATTAACAATCAGTATTGATACACCGCAGATTTGGAGCGTCCTCTCGTTGCATAAATCATTTGATCATCATATTGGGTGGCGAGTAATTATTTACAAATTGGCATTGCTAATGGTAAACGGTATTTACCATTTATTATCGAGATAATTCTTCTCGCTATATTTTCCAAATATTGACTTTTTAGGATAGTCACTAGCACGTAATGCGACTGTACTACAATTATTATTTATTAAATCACAATTAATAGCTGAAACACAGAAATCTAACGCTGTTTGATTTTCGCGAGGGGAATAAAATTCCGGATCATATCGCGTCAGAATATTGCGATACAAAGTGAAGCATGAAATGTGTGTGTGTGTACACGCGTTTGTTATACACACGTACACGTGTCGAAAGAATTTACTGCATGACGCGAATGTAATAATTTCGCTCGTGACGTTCGAACAAACCCGCACTGCGTTATTCGCTCTAAGTGACGCGCGTAATAACGCTGTTTCTCCTTTATGCGGCAATATCAAAGCAATAATATATCGGTATTATCTTTCATTTTATCTTACCGATACTTATGATGAACTGAATGACTGAAATGCAGTGCTGCACGATGTAATGCATACGCCCGGGTCGAGCAATAAAAATGAAACTCCAGTTTCCATATCATATCAAATTGTTGCAATACGTAAAATTGTTGAATGTATCCGTCGTACGTGCGTGCATAAAAGGGCCGCGTACTATCACATATTATTATATCATGTCCACGTAATATTCGCGGAATGTATATATATATATACATATATATATATATATATATATATATATATATATATATATATACATATATATAATAGCTGAAAACGGTTTTCTTTCTTCTCTTTTTCGAAAGAAAATCTCCCGACGAAAAAAAGTTATTCTAGAAAAAAAAGGAAAAAAAAAGTTATTCTAGAAATTAAACCGATTGTATTACATCGCTTTACGTTCCTTTGTAAAAAGACTTTCAGAATTTTCCGTCGTGATAAAAAAATTATTAAAACTAAAGAGTCTCCTGTAGATTGCAAACAAACAGAAATGAAATAAAGAAGAGATTTAATTGACAGCATTTAGTGCTGTGTTTTAATAACATAGTTTTAATTAATGAAGACGGAGTGGCAGATAAAGGGGGACAGATGAGGAAAAGTAATTCTTGTTAATCTCTGAAAGAAAAGACGGAGAATTTCCAAGTGCTTTTGTGCCACGAAGCAAACCCGAGCTTACACTCTACGCTCCCCGCGCGGCCGCTCTCTCTCCTTTAATTGTGGCGTCCGAGCGGCCGTATTTTGCGAAAGATCGCGTGCGGTATGTGAATCGATCTCAAGGGTATTCGGATGGTGTATTTCCACCACGCTTTCACGGTGCACACGCAGCACCACCGCATGCGGCGCCAAACAACGTCTCCGGAAGCCATATCGTCTCATTAATCAGGGCAATCCCCCGGCACAATATTGAAAATTCCAGTGTACCTTGCGCAGTCGTGGCGCATTCTCGACCACGCCGTTGCGACGCGACACGATTTCAGGTATTCGCGAAAAGAGCAAACTCACGCTTTCTCGCGCCCTCTCTCCTCTTCTCTCAACCGTCTGACGCGCTCTTCTCGAGACACGAGTACACGCGCATTTGCGTACACGTGCATATTCACTTGCATATTTACATGTGTCTCGTACAGGATATTTCAGACAAGCGATTTCGTCGCATATTGATATTGAATAAAAATAAAATTCACGCAAAAAAATAGCTTAGTAATAATAACTAAATGTCATTAACTAGCTCAGAGTTTGCTGTTATTGCTAAAAATTAGATGTTAAAAATAAAATACATTTGCTTGAAATACAATTTTATTAGCTAAAATTAAAAGTGTTCTTTAATATAAATAGCTAAGAAAGTAGCGGCTATTCCTCATTATCTCAAGTGAAACTGAACATTCAGTTTAGTTACAATTGCAAAGAGAAATTAGCATAATGATTTATCTAAACGTTAATTGGTTCTCTAGCAGTCAATATTTTTTACTGTAGCGCCAAAATTTTAATAGCTAAAAAATGAGCTTTGATAGTAACAATATTAGCTGTCCCTATTTTAATGAAACATCTTAATTGCCATATTTTAACTTTCTTGACTAATAACTTTTTTGCGTGAATTCTTGACGATAATAAATGTTCAAGAAATTTCTATACTAATATTGTACACTGAAAGAAAAATATAGTTACTTTTGGACCCAACCACAATTTTGTAATGATAATTATGGCTAATATAATTGCATATAATTAAGTTAATCACATTTATTGTTGGAAATATTATAAAAGTAACTACATTTTTCCCTCAGTGTAGCATACTTTTAATAAAAATTATTTTATTGGGACAAGATATTTTACAACAATAAATTCTTCCGAAATAACAGTTGCTAAAGATTTAGGATAAAAAATAAAATATCTTTATTTTTCTCTCTCAGTGTAGCATGTAAACTGTGTGCATAAAGCAATGCCGAGAAGATGCGGAAAAAATGTAATAATGGATTTAAAAAGATGTGCAAAGGTCCGGAGGAAGATAGGATACGCGACTATTTTACGTGAAATATCCTGTACGCAGACGCATGCAATTGTACATACATCGTCGTGGCGACATGCGAAGCGGGCACCGTCGCTCTCTGTACTTTCGTTCTCGCCTCTTTCTGCGAGATCCTTTATTTACCGTCCTTTGTGTACCGTGAAGCGCGAGGCGAGAGAGAAGGCGCTCCCGCTCTCTTTTCTCGCCCGGCTCCTTTTTACGGGCGATTTTCTTCTCGCCCGTATTGCCGGGCTTAATGGCCCACTTCAAACGACGTAATTGCTCCCAATTTATATCGGGAATGCAAAGCGCGACACGGCGGTGCGCGCGGCGCCCGCAATCGTCTAACACGATTTCCAGCCCGATTAAACAGCACCAACGCCAATCCTCTGCGCCACCCTGAGAATTCCTCGAGTCCTCGAGGCCCCCGCGCGCTTCCACTTTGTGGCGCAAACTCTCGTCGCGTTTCAATTGCTCCATTCGCGGCGCCGCCGTCGCGACGTCGGAATGATAAATCCTAATCCAGGTAATCGAGATCAATGTGCCACTATTTTCGGTAAGCTGGACCGATTTATAACTCGGCGAAATTATTTTTAGACTTATACTTTTCGAGGTAACGCTCTTTTTTCGTCGATAATCCGTCATTATTATGTAAGGAAGAAACTATTTTATACTAGCTACTAGAGTTTAAGCTGGTAGGAGTGAATTATGTAGATGCGGCGAGATTGATTATGTTAATAGTTTATATCTATCGCTTTTCCGCGCATACATAATACATAGCTTCACCCCCGAGAAAATAAAACGTATTCTACTTTTTTCGGAGGGATATCTATAAAAAGCTGCTTTTAAAGATATATTTTTTCCGGTGATTATTATCCCGGGCTGCCGGCACCGATATTATGCTGTTATTTTATATTTGAAAATAAATAAATTGTACGCCACTCGCGCATACATACGCGCAAAAAAAAAATATCAGTAAGATATTTAAACACTGAGAGAAAAGTATGTGGTACTTGCGATTATAAATGCATAGTAAAATAATTATAATAGTTATTACTATAATATTAGTAACAATAAATATATGGTAATGTCAATTGTGGTTACTATCACATTATCTTATAGCGCAACTTGCTAAATTAAAATCTCATTTAGGTTAATAATAGTCATATTATAAGTTGCATGATGAAGACTTTAATAAAATGTTAAACCAACCATAATTTAGATTGTTTGAATAACTATAAAAATGTGGCTTCAAAAATAACTCTAAATTGTACACTGAGAAGAAATATTTGTTGAAAAACGTAAAATGTATTTCATCTAACTAAAATATTTAGTCCGATACGTTCAACTAAACATTATTACAATGATATAAAGTATTATATGAATGAACTATACTTTTTTTAGTGCAACTAAAAAATTGTTGAATCAACCATTGGGAAGCAACTATTTTTTTTTCTCTCAATGAAGGTGTGATTAAAAGTCGCACTTGGTAAAAAAAAAAAAAAAAATCTAGCACTACGCGAGACCATGTAGAAGTACAAATTCAGTTTTACAAATTCAACACATCAGATAGACAGGGAAGTCTGGTATGTTATGTTATTTGTAGTGCCATTCATTTGCGCACCAATGAAATGCTACTGTTTGATCGAGCGCATTTATATATTGTATTTGACGTGTACATTAAAACACGCCAATACAAATATGTCAAAGTGAAAAGTAGCGATGATTATATGTATATTTGTGCGCGCGCTCGACAGAGGCAGCTGCACGCATAAATTCCATGTCAACTGAAATGTACAGCGAGAGAGAGAAAGAGAGAGAGAGCATTTAATCTATAAAATACATATATATATACATATAATGTATATATACGTGTACATTATGCGAATAGCTCTATCCACTGGATATCAGGCTCCTCCGCGAGCGACCAGAGGCGTTTTCGGGCATTTCGGATTTGCATCGGCAGCTCGCCGACGAACGTCAGTAAATACGTCCAATAATACGTGCCGTATTTCCATAATATTTCCCCCGCGCATTACCGGTGGCTTTCGTGCGCGCCCGCTCGTGCGGTGATTATTATCCCGGGCTGCCTGCACGCCCGGCACCGATATTATGGTGTTATTTTATATTTGAAAATAAAAGCCACGTCTTTTCGCGTGCGCGGCCCCGGGATTACGATTCCTGTAACAAGCCGATATCGATCGGCCGGCACAATGGCCGCGCGCGCGCTTCGCCGTAGAATTTCAGCGTTACGCTATATACGGAAAAAAGGCGTGCGCCCCGCTCTCCTTTCCTCGTTCCTCTACTTTTTTTTTTCTTTTTATCCGCGTCCGAGAGAGCGGGTAAAACCCGTTCGACGAATTTGCGAACGGAGCAGGAAGAAATGATCATTGCGCCCCCTCGGTATCCTCCCCGCCCGCCCCCGCCTGTCTGCCTATCCGCCTCCGGAGTCCCTCGGACTCGGCGGCGACCGCCCGCGGGCTCGCTCGCTTGAAACAATTGAATCTCTCTTAATTTATCACCCCGTTAGAATGCAACGAATTCCACGGGAAATAAATTATTGCAGGTAGGTAGGTAGCCGCCGCCGGGGATTCAGCAAGGTGAGTAATTCACGGACGAATTTGTTCCTGCTTTTCCGACTCTACCGCCTCGCTGCCGCCGGACGCTATCGACTCCCGCGGACTCGATCGTGACCTGAAGACGGAGGAACAGCGGGAGGAACAGCTCGCATTATTCTTATTATCTTATCTTTCCGATCTGCGGAAACGTGTCGGTACAGCGTCACGCGCCGATATAATTATACGCGAAATTGGGGATCCTCTAGTAAGAGATCCGACACCGTTTAGACAACTTTTGATTGGTCCGCCAGTTTCAGGACGCTGCTTAAGATAGAATGAAATAAATGCAGGACGAGTACGAAATAATATTTATGATGTACTTAAATCGTAAATGAATGTAATAAATATAATTAAATAATAAATTTATTTTTTTAATTGCAAATTATTAAATAATAATGTAATTATAATTACTTAAATTTAAAAATTATATTAACGCTTAATGTCCATTTCTATTCCGATGCGGATTAACTTTAATCTCGGTTTAACTTACTTTTCACCTTTTTCTAATTCGTAAGGCTAAAAAATGGCAGAAAGTAAGTCGAACCGAGATTAAGGTTAATCCACATCGGTAGAAATGGACATAAGACAATCCGAGATATAAGATCGGACTGTGAATAAATTTATTTTTCTCGGCACTAAATTTATTTTTCTATTAATAAACTACACTAAACAGACTTGAACCGTTTTCAAGAAGCGCGCACCATCCAGTCCGGAGTATGGCGAACGGTGTCCAATCTCTCACTAGAGGATCTCTACGCGAAGCAATCGCACAGCTCAACGACCCTTCGATGGCTAATAAAAAGCCATTGACCGGGGCACGTTGCGACAATAACGAAATTAAAGAAATGAAGGCGAGGACGCGACAGATGTTTACGATGGGCGGCGAGAAACGAAACAATTTTGCGCGATGCGCCGATGAACGGTTGCCGTATCCCTAGATTATCCTATAAATAGCCGGCTTAGACGCGGGAACATTAATATTATGACAAGTTAGTAGGATGGAAGGCAAGTTCTTCACCCGCGGCAGGTTCTCTATACGATCTGACAGGCTCCATGATGGATAATCTGCTTATCGCTCCCCGACCCCGAGACACTTCACCAAGCACTCCTTCTTCGTGCTCGCTCGCTTCCTTCCTTCCTTCCTTCCTTCCGTCCTCTTAGCCTCTCTTTGTGCATCTCCCTTTCCGTTCTTTTTCCCCGCTTTCTTCCCATAATCCAAGAGCGACGTGAGAAAAGGAAAAAATAGAGAGAGAGAGAGAGAAAGAAGAGCGAGAGACCGGGTGATCGTCTCTTGGCTGTGCAGAGTTTATTGGAAAAATGAAATGACGCCGGGCAATCACGACGCATCGTAGCAATATGAGAATTTTATCCTTTCAATAAAGAGCGCAGGGAAAAATGGCGACGGGATCATAGAAACGTGGCATCAAAGATAGATATTACTCATAACTCTAATATTGCGTGCGACATTTATAGCGCGCGCACCGACGCGACGCGACGCGACGCGGCACGAATCGAGAAATGCCGTTACGAAATTTAATTGAGTGCGCGGATCACAAAGCAAAGCTTTCTCTGTCTATCGCGCCGAGAAACGGACGGTATTTTTCAGCGTCATTTACGTTGGCTTGATTGAAATAAAAGTTATTATTAGCGGCATATGATACACCCTCGCAACACTGAATTCCCGATACCGGCGATGTTTTGCTGAAAGATACATACGAGTACTTTTACGCAACCATCAATCACGAAAAGTGACACGAGTTATAATTCAGAAAAATCGTGAAATGATAGAAGCAGAAATTTTTTTAGCGTAAAATAAAATAATTTTACAAAGGTTTATAACTTGCGTAAATAAATTATTTATCACTTTCGTTCACACAGGCCCTTATACATTAATGTGAAATTTTTACAGCGATTAGAGTGGAAACAGATCAAACGATTAATTTTATTCAAGTACTCCGAATCCACGAATCGTGATTAGATGTACAATGTAGCACGTCGGCGTTAGATTTTCCATACAAAAGTTCATAAGCCACGTAAATTATTTATCGCACGCGGCATATCCGCGTTATTTATTGTTATTGTACTGTCCTATATCATCGTAGAATCCAATTTTCGTAACAGCGAAATAAAAACCGACAAGTACCTCGCGCATATTTTTCCGGTATGCATTAAACGCGCGGCGCGGCGATGTAAGCCGCGAGTGGCTCTCCTGCATTTCGTGTGCCGCGCTATTTTCACCGGCAGCACAAAAGTATATTACTTTAATTTACAAGTGTTTGTACAGAGTCGACATTTCGCGCCACGTTATACGCGATGCGTAGCTAACGCGAGGAACCATTAGTATCTCCGAAAATGCTCTCGTATTAAATCGCACGCTGCAGTCGCGCCCGCTTCTCCTCATTGAGATGCTCATAAAGCTGTTCAACGGCACGATCAAACTCTTGATAAATGGCATTCACATTTTCCGTTTCTTTAGAAATCTTTTAATTATAATTTATTACATACGAGCACTTTTACGCAACCGTCAATCACGAAGAGTGACACAAATTATAATTCAGAAAAAAATCGTGAAATGATAAAATTTTTTTTAGCGTAAAATAAAATATTTTTACCAAGGTAATAAATTATACGTGACACACAAATAAATTATTTATCACTTTTATTCACAAGCCCTACATTAATATAAAATTTGGCAACGATTAGAGCAGAAACATTAATTATACAACATTAATTATAACTAATTAACTATAATTTTCCATATAGAGTACTTGAATAAAATTAAATCTTTTCATCTGTTTCTCTAATCGCTGGAAAAATTTTACATTAATGTAGGTGCATAAAAATGATAAATAATTTATTTATACTCGGGATGTCGCAAATGATTTATATAAGTTATTTGTAAACCTTTGTAAAACTATTTTACAAGATTTGATAAAAGTTGCGCATGCTAAAATTCTAATTTCATCCCTGCTCCAACGATTCTTTCATTTAATCGTTTTAGATTGTTCTATCCGGGATTACCGTCAAGTATGAGCCGTGTAAATTTATCTTTACTACGTCTAATAGCCAGACGCGTGACAGGCATTGCGACGATCGGGGGTCGATGCGCGCTGTAATTCGGGGATCTGCGGGAAGTAATCAATGGCCTTACACGATGCGTGACGATTCAATTACAATCCGGCAGCGTAGACTTCCTGGAATTAACCATGGATAAAGCCGGATCGAATTGTCGCGATCGGAGCCTCACCGGCGAGCATTGTCGGCGCAACTAAACCGCGACAGCCCGACAAGAGCATAAATATCTCGCGCGCAAATCCGAACGGTCGTAAATCCTTAAGTGGTCGACCAGAAAATGGCGAGGTCGACCCCGAAGAAAGCCCGAATCAACGGGTCCTGCGCCGGAGATTTATCGGGCATAACTCACGTCGACGTGCGCACACGCGTGTTTACATGGCCGATAGCATCACGCGTCGTCGTCTAATGGCATCTATATCGGCCTGTGCGCGTCGGAAGCAGATGAATTGCACGGCAAGACGCGCCGCGGCGCGTCGTATGTACCGATGAAACTGATGGCAGCATAAATTTTACGTTTGTTACTATTGACAAATGTAAGGCTACATGAATCCATCATTTTTTTCATATAGGTATGAAAATTGTACGAAATATATATATATATATATATATATATATAAAATTATATTTTTATATTTAAAATTATATTTTTATTGAAAATAATCAACTTGATAACTATTCAGCTTTTAATTTTTGTGAGAAAATCTTAAATGTTTTCTTACTAATAACTACACTGTATAATATTTCGTGTTAGAAATATTATAAAATTGTGGTTGAAGCCAAAAGTAACTAATATTTTTCTCTCAGTGTAATTAGTTAGTTGGATGGAAATAAAATTGAAGAAACAACAAAGATGCCAGAAATAACCAAAATCCACTTATTAGAAGTCTCTTCCTTTCCGTTACAAAACTCTGATTTTGCCAGCTGAAAGTTCACTTGCTGTAATCCTATCAAAAAGTTGGTAATTAATAATTCATGATTATCCCATTGTAACGAAAGCAGCAAGAATGTAGTAGATAAATTATGTTGGCTTTAACTTTTTACTTCTTTGTTGCGAGTTTTTCCCAAGAATACGACTGGCCCGGGGAGTTAATGGCATAATTCGTTCGCAAATGATGGCGAACGAATTAAAGCAGCCTTTGTATTGTTGGGTAAATACTGCAATCTCGAAAGGGTGAGCGTGATTCAATGAGCTTTATATATTGATAGTTCGCGACAAACGGAAGTTGCATTGTGGTAGAACTGCGGCCCGGCTTCGAAAGCCGTTCATCCGCTATTCCATGCGTTATATAGCGGGATTAACAATAGTCTTGACTACTCGATATATCAATCCTTGTATACGAAGCGAGCTACAACTACCAGGTCATGATAGTGCTGTAGTAATGTATCATTTTTGACCGATAATCGTTTCAAAAAGCTCGTCTCCTTTGCAAAGTTTAATATAAATGATGAATCGCAGAACAAGATGAAAAAAAGGACAAAAAGATACATATACGATAATAATTTAATTAAAATTTCGAAACGCTCGCGTCACAAGTATATAAAAACGTAAGGCGGAAACAGCTTCCAGAGAAAATATTCATCGGTTATTTTATAGATTGTCGGGCTAGCGCTCCCCCCAATCTTTTCCCCCTTTTTACGATCAACTGTAAATGGATGGATTGACCCATAAAGCTTGAATCTTCTCGCGAGAGTCGGGCCTCGACATTAGCCGCGCTTTTTCGCTTCGAAAATTGTCGCGGAGTATACTCGGCATTATTATTCGCCGTAAAAGGCGACTATCCGCCGCCATCGCGGCCCGTGTAATTTTATGCCCAAACGTAACGTTACAAATCGAGCGGCTATGCCGCACTTTACTTTATCGCGCGCGGACGAGGGCCGAGAGCTCATATCTGCTGATCCACGTCCCGCTATTCCGAGAGTCACGCGTCCTCTATCTGCTTTTTATTGAGTTTCGCATAAAAAAAAAGGAATGACACCGGCTTCTTTTTATCGCACCTCGCTCGAGCCTACGCTCGCTCCTCGTCCGCCCGCTCTCTCTCTCTCTCTCTCTCTCTCTCTCTCTCTCTCTCTCTCTCTC
>JAJVSH010000007.1:1978678-2023684 GCA_021460005.1 Tetramorium alpestre | reverse complement strand
TTTTTTTTTTCACGTAATTCAAATTGTGCAATTAAAAATCAATCAATTTTAATATTCTCATGTAAAACGTACAATAAAAGTCATGTCGTCATGTATAGGATTTACATGGCGATGCTTATCGTAAATCTTGGAAACAGTCAAATATGTATTGTATATGAGAGATCACGGAGTGCAGTAGTAAAACGAAATCTATGTCAGACGTAAGTCGAGCGTTTCAGTGGAATCCGGCGAATCAGGTCAGACGCATGGAGCAATACCGAGAAAATGCTCGACGTGAAATGATGGCGAAAGGTATAAGGACGAGCATCCGAGAAAGAATGCTGCTCATAAGTGTGTCAGCATCTAAGCGTCAGGTGCAACCGGAACGCGCGATATTAACCTTGGAAGGATCGATGGACGCCTAGTAAAATGATAATTTCGTTTAAAGCAATATATGTGGCAGCGTATATGTGTTTTGCGTGTATAAAATCCTCTTCCTCGCTGAACGCTTAATTATCATACTTTGATTAACCGTGATCGCAAAGCAAGCAAAGCACACAAGAAAACGTTTTGTGTGCGGATCGATTAATCTTAATTAACACTTTCAAGAAGATAATTTCTCTTAATATCCAAAGGCGGAATTTATATACGACTAAATGAGAAAATATCTCTGAATGGAACTCCTTCAAATAAAAATAATTTTCTCAGCTACAGTCTATCTCTTAGTTTTATCAATGTTTAATTATTGGTACATTTTTCTAAGTAAGTAACATTTGACGTTAATTAAATTTTAATTAATACTCTAAAAAACAGTGTAACGTGATCAGTTTAAGGACATCAGATAGTGCCCGATTTTATTATTTATTAATCATTCTTTCAGAATTTCCTTGAAGCTTCGGTCTAATTCCGGTTCCGGTTTCTCGCGCGGAAAGCGAAATTCGCCCCGCGCCATCGCAGCTTCCGTAAACGTTTGACATAACGCGCGATACGTGGAGACGGGGACATGTTGCCAAGCGACAGCGAGTGGATTGTAGATAGGAAGATTGAAAGAGAGAGAGAGAGAGAGGCCAGCCGGATGCACCTTATGCAAATCGCAGAGTGGGATAGTGAAACGGCGACGTAAATGCGAGGTGGCCGCGCCTTCCCTTATTCTTATACCCGGTAACTCCCATAAATTCGTTCCCTGGCCTGTATCAACGAGACGCCGTTTCCCGTCCTACCTGTTTTACGCGCGCCATTGTCAGAGGAAGATGGGCCATAGACCAGCATTGGAACGAGAGCTCGCTCGCTCGCTCGCTCGCTCGTTCGTCCTTATCCCGTCGCACGTTCACGGACATATTGCGCGAACGTATGGCATTCACGTTATGTACGTAGCCCCTCCCCCTCCCCCGCCGGACACACGTGGCTCACGTTGATATACGTATGTGCAGTCCCGACGCTATGTGCACCGGCTGGAAAAGGAGGGCTCTTTGTTACGAGAACGGTGAATTGCGTTATCGGATCTTCTCCCTCGCTCCCCTCCCTCTCCCCCGTCACCGTGGTCGCTATGGTTATCTTTGACACTATATGTATAACGTTGGTCGCTTATTACTGGACGGAGGCGAGACTTTCCGAGTGACTTTTAAGCCCCATATCATCCTCTCCCCCCGGCTCTGCAATTTGGCAGACGCGGTTATATCGCGGAGACATTCGCGTTTTCCGTAAACGCTGTTTTTAATTAAATTGTTATTGTTGTTATTGCGTTTGCGTTTGGATTTTCATTAAAACTTTATATTAATAGTTTTTCAAAAGCTCGACGAATAACGAATACGCTTTAATAACGAATCAACTAACGCTTTTTTATTTATATTATACATATTTAAGTTGTTGCGTGATAGCAGCTTTAATTAATGTACTGTAACGTGTCGCTAATCTATCGATAAACGCACTTGTTTTTCCGTAATTTCACGTTTTTCCCCATAAAAGTTTGAAGAAAATCGAAAATATTTTGATATCGTCATTAATATTTATCAGGAAAAATACTGGTAAAAAAAGGAGAAGATAAACACAGTATAAAAAAATTACATTCTACATAACGCGGCTGGTAAAAAAAAAAGTGTAACTTATATCTTTTACATATTCACGATTTTTAATATTACATGATATGATATGTAAAAGGATTTCTTTTGAAATCCGGCAAAAAACAAAAATTTGTTTTTAGGAAATATTTATATGCGCGATATAAAAAAATTTTCATTTCGAGTATTAACCCGGAGTAGCAAAAATATTTTTCCTTTTCAAAGATCTTTTCTCAATGTACAAATACAAGTGTGAGAGAAAAAAGAAGGAGAAAGAAGAAGCTTTGATAAAAAATAGAAATGTAATGTAAATAATACATTTATATGAAAAATTCTGCCTCTCTTCGCTGTTATAAATACTACTAGAGTTGTAGCTGAATAAAACAGTAAGACAATTTCAAAATTCCATTTGAAATTAAGTGGCACATAGCCTGAAGATTTGCGTCCTATTTTTTTTTTTAATTGTAGTTACTGATAAACAATTCCATATACACATTTTTCCAACACATTATTATAAGATTATCATGTGAAAAAGAATACAATGTACGTACATTGCAATATAAGTTCCAATAAAAGATATATACAACGTAAAGTAGGCTTGAGAGTAACACCAAGTTTTTCCAAATATTAAAAAGTCGTTATGCATTTAAAAAGAAAAATGGTCCTTATCAAATGTGCGATTAAATTCCTCGTTTAACAAAGTATAAACGATCTTTTCAAGCGAAGATACGTAACTTACTCACGCAAAACACGTTTCCAGAATGGAATTCCTATCACGTAGGCTGTGAAAAGCTGCCGTCACGCGTTGGGCGAACGCAAATTCGGGCAAAGTTTACCCTGCTCGATCGGAGGGTGCCGCTTCCGCAGGGGTGTGTATGGGGCGTAGCGCGCAATAGCCGGACGTTGGCGCAATTAGGAAACAACTGCGTTGGCGGGCAGCCACTCGCTCGGGTAGATAATTGGTTTCCTCTTATTCCGTTGTCTCGATTGCCGCTCGAGCGACATTCGCGAACTGCTAATTGGCGCGACGTGTATCCCGCACCTATTCCGAAGCCTTTTCTATCCGCGTCTTTCTTTCTACTTTCAGACAATAGGAACCAGAGGAAAAATGTCTGTTTGATTGCCTTAAACGTAGTGATATTCGCGCCCGTTACTTTCTCTCTATTTTAACCTTTTACTTCGATAAAATTCTTCTTGTTACTTTTTAAAATAATGCGAAATTAAGTAGAAACAATATAGTCATGAGCTTTAACGATATATCTCATTTTTTACTTAATTGATAATAATAACACAAATCTTGAGAAGATTTTAATTTGGAAAAGAAACGTAAGAGACTTCCTTTCTACAATTTAATGTACACTGAAAGAAAAATATAATTACCTTTGGACCCAATCACAATTTTATAGTATTTCTAATGATAATTATGGTTGACATAATGATGCGTATAGTTAAATCAATCATATGTTATTGTTGGAAATACTATAAAATTATGATTGGGTTCAAAGGTAACTATATTTTTCTCTCAGCGTATCCTCCTCCCTAGATTTAAATTACAGAATTTGCGGTAGCGATACTGATTTTCGATTAAATGACATCCAAGAAAACGTATAATACAGTTAGGGATATTAATCACACTTAGACCCGTTGTCGTAATTTTAATATAAAATCTGTCTTAGTGCTAGATGATGGATAGAGTTTAATAAACTTACATCAGGTGTGCCCCAATTTTTCTCACGCGAGAATATCGCTGTTTATCGTGCCGCTGTATTCAATGCAACAAACACCGCGGGGGAAACTGCAAAATTGGAGCGCGATCCCTATAGGATCGAAGACAATACAATATTTTTACGCGTCCTTTTGCTAACTGGGACCACTATTCCCCGCAGTAAACAAGGGATTATCGTTCGGGGCACGGTTCCAACTTGGCCAGATTTATTTTACAACTAATATTTGCTAAAGGCGGTGGAGCTTCGTCGTTCGGCGGGGGCCTCCGTTATCCCGGAACGCATGTCGCCCGGGACGGTAAGAACCCTATAGAGACTCGCAGTAAGGAGAAAAGTAAGAAACTGGCCGGGCATCGCGCGCTCTCGCTGCGAGACGGGCTGCGATAAAGGAATTTATGTCGACGCGAGATTTACGTCCCCTTACGCTTTTACAACGTACGCGCGGAGGAGCCGCTGGCACCAACAGCACGTACGGTACGCTCTATTGTATATATATATATACACACGCACACATGCACGGGGCCACACGTACACGGGGTGCATCTAGCGTAATCGAGCAACTATGCAGCACGACAACATCGCGCGAGTTTTGCGGACAAAACCACCGTCGCAGGGGTTTAGTCGTACGCCGTTGCATATGATACACGTATATATGCCGTTTTGAAACGTCTTCTTTCAAAAGTTGGCGTTGACATACCAAATATCGGGGCGGAAGCGAAGCGTGACTTCTAAAAACGCGGCTCTTTTGACATCGTTTTGACGACAGCGTGACGCGAGGAATCGACAAAATCTCCGAACGGACAATAAAAATACGAACTACTTCCCGTTCTTTCGTTCTATCGAACATGTCTTGTCTTGAGCAAATGAAATTTGTAAACAAGGTTCTGATTTTTGTAATATAAACTAAGCAATATAGATGGGCTGTAGAACCAAGTTAGGTGTTAGTACTGAAAGAAAGAAATAGTTACAGCAACTATAATATCACTATATTTTATAGTTATTTTTGGACCCCAACTACATTTTTATAGTTATTCAAATATAAATTATGATTGGTTTAACATTTTATTAAAGTCCTCATAATTATAATTTGATCTATGCAACTTATAATATGGTTGTTCTAATCAAAACGAGATTTTCATTTAATAAGTTCTATTATAAAATAATATAACCACAATTGGCATCACTATGAGCATATGATTATTATTACCAATATTACAGTAATAACGACTATAAAAATGATATTCTTTACTATAGTTATTTTACTGTTGCAATTATAGTAGCAAAAATCACATACTTTTCTCACAGTGAATAATTGTATTATGAAAATCAATGTTTTTAAATTATACAAAGATCAAAATAAGCCGCACTTTATAAAGAGTGCATGATTTTATAAAGATGCGTTCTCTATAAAACGCGTCTTATCTTGATCTTTGTATAATTTGAAAACATCGATTTTACAATACAATTATTGCCACCAACACCCAGCTTGGTTCTACAACCCATCTATTATTGCTTTGCTTTTATCTTGAATCCATGTTTTTAGAAAACGCCGAAAAAGATTGTCTTTACTCGTCAAAAATTAGTTTAGTATCATAGCGGTTTTATCTAAATTACCAGTTAGAAAGTAGATTAAAAGACAGAACGATGTGCAACGTAAAATTCTACTATCGTAACGTAAGAAACAGTTTACGGCATATGTTTTACTTTCGTACGCGGCAACTTTATCACGCTTTACGACGACAATCCGTCGAAAGCACCCTGTACACCTGTTCCCGCGCGTAGTTACGTGCATGCAGTTTTATGTTCTAGACAAAAGGAGAAAGAGAAATGGAGGAAGAGAGAGAGAGAGAGGAAGGGAAGGAGATGACGTGAACGGTTGAATTCTTTGGAAAATCGCATTCATCCACTGCACAAGCAACAACCAGCAATTCTTTCGGGCCACAGCACCCACGCAGAGGGCCGCAGGGGGCGGGCGACCCCTTAACCGAGTTTACTTCCATCTCGGAATCCTCCCCACCGTTCCAGCCACTCGACTTCACATACATGCATGCATCCACACACACACACGCACGCACGCACACGCCTCATTCTCACTCGATTTTCCTCGAGCACCGTTGGCCGCCTCTTGACTTCGCCTCCGGCACATCTCTCTAACACGTCGGAGGTTTTGAACTAGCAGACTTAGGACACTCACATGATGAAATGGGATGAGACAGAGGCGAGACAATGGGCTGAAGAAAGTGGGGTATAAACTCATATTCAGGAAACGGCAAGTATAACCTCCAGTTTTATATGAATAAGAAAGTTTATTCACAGTTTCTGGGCTTTACCTCGTCGTCAAGATGTGTGTTCAGATGAGGAATTCACGTTCAAATTGGGTATGAATAAAATGTACTACACATTCCTCTGTATAAGCGAATGCTCAAAGTCCGCGCCGTGCGCATGTAAAATGCTTTTATTCGCAGATGCGAGGAAAGTCAAGTTGCATAAAGTGCGTTATATAATGTTAATGAAAGAGACATGTAATACGAATTCAGATCCAAAAGACTAACAAATTACAGTGACAAGTAAGAATGAATTACATTTGAAAAATCTACGAAAAACGGACTTCTTTGGAATTGCTTTATTTCAAGCGTTTCTCAAAATAACAAACTCTCGTTTTTTAAAAACGCTTTTAACAGGTCACGAAAGGACTATCAAACTAACGGGCGTGTTAGGCATGTTGAAGCCCGCTGGAAAAGAAGAAAATACCGTTCTTGAGAGTCGCCCGGCGCACACGGTCCGCCTAGAAACGTCCTTTAACCACTCAACGCGGCAACGAGCGACTTTCACGTAAACGACTACGGAAGCGGAAGTGCGACTAAGAGAGCCGGTTTCGCCGGCGGAAAGTGTTGGAAAGGTTGGTCACGATTGTCGTGAAAAAGACAAGGCGGGTAAGTAGAAACAGAAGCGAAACGCGGGGTGGGGGTGGGGGGTGGGGAACAACGTGGAGCTCGCGACGGAACAACGCGCTGCTTGCAAGCGGCGTGTAATGCGTTGGTGGCCGGGGCAAAAAGAAGAAGAGCCCTCGCGGGAAAGCTTCATTAAGCAGACACCAGCTCCGGAGAAACGGTGGTGAAGTGGAAGGCGCGGAGGATGAGAGAAGGGAAAGAAAAGAGGGAGAGAGAGAGAGAGAGGAAGAAGGGCCCCAGCATAAACTGTCCCGCTTTGTGCGGGAAATTGCGTTTTAATTCCCACATTCAAGGAGGGGAGGAAAGGAGGAGGGGGGGCCTCGGTTACCAGCCGGCGGCGCTCGTATACACGCCGTACACGACCCTCATGCATTTTACATGGTCACCACCTGGCAGCGCATTGCGTCGCGCGGTGTAAAGGAGCGGTCGCGGAGCCGCGATGCGGGAAAGAGGCTGCTTATCATCGGCGAGGCGAAGGGGAGCCGCCTCCCTCGGGACCCTCGTCGCGGTGATTCACCAAGAAGGAAGAAAACTCCAAGACGGAAGCAGCTTCCAAGAGAGCAAGCTTTTATTTCTGCGAGGACGGATTAACGCCGACTTGAAAGTAGCTTCTACATAAGAGAATCCCACATATCCTTTCAAATTTACCGAGAGATTAATAATAATAATTTATTATGCTTACATATTCATTGCTTACATATTCTTGCAATAAAATATCGACTGCGTGATATTTAACTGTGTTCGCTAAATTTAACTGTAATATGTAAAAGTATGTACAAAAATATTCACACAAAAAATTCACGAATTTCAAATAAATGTTTTCAACTAAAATTTGATTAGATACTTTATAATCATGTACGTTGTTTACATTTTTACAACTTTTGATATTAAAAAAATGTTCTGATCATTTAGAATTATATTAAAATCTTATTCAAAATCAACTCGAAATTAGCTGAAGATCATTCAAAAATAAGAATCTTTAATCTTTTCTATATGTTTCAATTTTCAAAGTTTGTTTCATTCAAAATCGACAATTCTTTATGCCAATCCTCATATTTATAAAAAGAAATAAACGGCTTTACAACGCCACGTGCATCATAGAAAAATGTAGGGAAAATATCTCGCTATGAAACTGCTGCTCATTATACTCTATTGCTTCACGGACTGTCGCATCTTAATGAACGCGACTTTTATTTCTGCATGCGCGAGGCCGATTTATCGATCGCGACCAACTTTTGCAACCAAACCGCAAGTTTTTCATCTCTCGCTCGCGGTGATTTACATAAAAAAAAAAACCCGTCCGTATTCAGAATCGCGCCTCTCACGAGAGAAGGTGAGCTCGCGAGATGTAAGTCGAACATAAAATTCCTAAGTGCGTCAGAGACAGTACGACGTTTTGCGAACTTTGCAGTTACTCTAGCGGAAATTACATCGGACTTTTTGCGCCAGTTTCCGCCCCGGCTACGCTTGCCAACGAAATTATAAATCCGCCGCCGCTTTTTTTTTTTTTTTTTTGCGGTGCTTCATATTCTCGGTCATTTAATCGTACACGGCTACCAGATATACATCATTACCGTCTTTTCATCACCCTCGTGCGCACTTCTTACCAGCGGTAAAATACAGCAGAAAAAGAGCACCGCTCCCCTTCATCCTTTAATCTTTTGAACAAGTGCATCTAATGATTTTTTATTCATAAATCCGTTAACAGCAATTGCGTTTTCTCGTGCTTCGCTGTAAAATAATAATAATCATAGTATAATGGAAAGCACGTTTCTGCATTAAATATTTCATACGTCGATAATTGTGACGGGCACGTCAGAGACGGAAAACTCACGTCAAATCGTGCTAATGACAAGAATACGTTGAAAAGCGAGGCAGGTAATTCCAGAATTGTTTACAGAAAACAGTTACCGTGTTAATTGCGTTTGAGTTGGCTGATCCATACAAGCTTCGTTAATTCCACTGTCTAAGTACTTAGCGAGAGGTGCCGAATTAATTTCACCGCGCATGTCGAAGACGTGCGCCTCGCTTCAACATTGCGTCTGTATGTGCTCTCGCGTTCTAGATTGCGCATAAAGCGCAGATCTAATCGACTTTCGTTTGCCAAAGGCAACAAACAAAGCCTCCCCCTCAACGAAGCACGTAAATCGTCACTAATGACAATCGTCATCGTCTTTTAAGGATGTATCGGAGCTATCTTCGAAATAGTACCGAGTCGATAAGAATTTGTGAGATTGTTCTTTCAGCCTTCCTGATGTGCTGCAAAAAACTTTAAACGGCTCCACTAAACAGTTGTTGAGTAATAACGATTTTTATTCTCACTGATTTCACACGTGTTCTTATGGAAAGAGACGGTCTTGAAGGATAAAAATATTGAAGAAATGGTACCAATGTCTTCAATTCTTTTTACATCTAGTATGCGGATAGATGAAACTACGTACCAAGTTTCAATTACCTTATTGTTTTAAAGAAATAAGTTATAAACTAACAAAAATTTGTGTATAATGTTATCAGTAAAAGTGTAAAAAAGTGTAAAAATGTGTATAATGCTATCAGTACTACAAATAATGCTGGAAAGAACATTTGTAATATGAAAAATACCTTTCTAGGAGTGAAAATGAGACTCCAATTATAGTTCGAGTTCCTTACATCTAGATTTACAATGCGTAAGGCATAGATATTCAAGTATTTCATATTTCACGCACTTTTATCTAAGATTGTACCTCCGATATATCCTTAAAAACACATTACAAATTCATTAATTCATTTTCATCACATTACAAACAATATGAATGATGTAAAAAATGCTAAAATGAAATACTTGCAGATATATATATAACAAAATGTTTGTAACGGCGAATATATTTAAATTTTTCTCAATCATTCTTGAAATTCCATCACAGTTCAGATAACACGAGAGGCTCTTAGGAATCAATATGATTGCATAATTTCAATAATGCTTTACGATTTTCAAGTTACGCGATATGCCTCCTCGACTTTTTATGAGATCTAAGGGAGAGAGACTGGAGAAAAAGGATGGGGAGGAAGAAGCGCTCGCACAAAGACGATTGTGCATCGACAAAGAGGTGCAATATTCTTAGTGCCCCGGGGAATGTAGATTCGACGAAGCAGACTGACCCGCGGGCGAAACCTATTCTGGTATACTAACACTTTCCTATATTACTTCCACATTTCTTATATTACTCTTTTTTTTTGCATTTCTCTCGCACGCCTCATTCTCTGATTTTATCTCAAAAGACTATTTTGAATCTTACACCGCGGAAATTATCGCACTGTACATCGACATATGATCTACATTGCAAAAAAATGTGGAAAAAAACGTGAGACGTGTATAAACGATTATTTTTAGAAAAATTTGTCTCTCTCCCTCTTTTTTCTTTCTCTCACTATGAACGCGATGCATTGCGATGCTATTAACCATGGTTATTCGTCGAATATGAAAAAATCTTTGCCGCGGATTGAGCAAACGGCGATTGTGGATTCCCTCTTTTTTTTAACTCCCCCCTCTCCCCCCTCCCCCCGCCCCTCGCGTTTAATCTTTCGCCTCTCTCGCCATATTCTGTCAATTCGACAGGCGGTGCCAGTTTTTTTCCGAGTTTCACACGGCAGAGCGTGGAATCGTTCTCGTTTACGGTCCATTCAAACATTTCCGAGCGAAGTTTTCAAACGCGGCAAGGGTAGGAAATCAAACATATTCGTATAAAGTGCGCTACACGAATTCAATAGAGTATCGCTAAAAACTCTTGCACGTTCGAAATATCGCGGCTGCGAATTGTGGTATAGCTCGCAAATATTCCATCGTCGCAAATATTCTGTCAGTGCCATTGCGTTTTTTTCGTTATCACACCCGATTTTCGGTTTACATTAGTTTTCTATTTTTCGTACGTCTCGTGTAATACGGATATACATAGACATAATTATTTATTCATAAATGTTTAACATAAATGTTTAACATAAATGTTTAACGTATGATGTAACTTCATAGTTTGTTATTTTGTTTAACAGCTATTAAGCTTGAAATATTACGTGACAACATGTTTTCGGGAAATTTTGTCATGAGGATATAGCGAAACAAAAATATTCTGCAGTAAACAGAATTTAATTTTTCTCCTCTAATTTAATCAATTAAAGAAAAAATATTTATTTATCGTCATTGAATTCTATTTTGACATTTGAAAATCTACTAATGCTTTTTATCACGTGAAATATCATCGTGAGTCATGACATGTTTTAACAGATTTATAATTTTGTGCAAAAACATTTTCATGTTGGCAATGCATTTCCATAGAAGTCATTCCAAGCACATTTAAAGAGACCATTCTTTCAAATATAATTAAAACAAACATATATATGTATATATCATTTTTAATTCCAAATTTACTTTGCACGTATTTATCACAAATTATCTCATATACGGCAAGTTTTTCCAACTTCTAAACTAAACTAAACTAAACTAAACTTTCCAAACTAACTACTAATTAAATCATATGTCTAAATGATTTGTCTAATTTGAAGATAAAACAAAGAATAAACATATAATTTAATTATTACACTCCGATTTGCTAAGAGACACCATTGCTCCTACTCAATATTCGGTTAATTTGACTAAAACAATGAGACAAAATATTAAGTAAGCCTTACTCAATATGTTATTAATTTACTTCATTTAACTTCCATGTTAGTCAAAATTTTACCTTCCTAAAAGTCAAAATGAATGAAATATTGAGTAGGAGCAGCGGCGACCTATGGAATAGTTAAAAATGACTCAAATTGAGTATAACTTGACACTACGAGTTCAACAGTGTAGTTAGCTTACCAAGAAGTTGGAAAAACCCTAATAAAACATAGATTCACTGCGTCTTGTATCACTTACAAAGCGCCGCGTAAAAAATAATAGAACGTCTTACACTGATCATGTTGGGAAAATGTTGGAGAGTCATCTAGATCGACGAAAGAAATCCCGCACGAGAAGTAACGCAATGATTTATCGAAGCGTAAGCTAAACAACGTCCAGCGGAACGTCACCGTTCATTAGTAAACGCGCAAATCTTTCCGAGTCACTTGGCGAGGGTCAGTTTCTTCGTTCGACGAGCCTCACGGGAACGGAGGATAAGTAAAGACGCACGAAGAGCGCTAAAGCGAGCAAGGAGATAACCGAACAAACCGTAGATAAGGGTCGGCGGTGATTGTCCTATAAAATATGTATCTCAGCGCCAACCTTTTCTCTTCCGTGCGTCCCTTCCCGCTCCCCGTCACATGTGTCTTCTTCCCTCTACCCTCGTAACCGACGTGACCATCTTCGATCCCCCGAGCAACAAGCTACTGACATGGAGCTATCGTACATCCAGCCCTCTGCATAGGGCGTCCCAGATGCGAGATATACTTTGCATTATATAAACAACAGAAGTCAAGCTCGGAAAAAAATGTCACTTCCGTATGAATGAAAAATGTGAAAAAAACTTGTCAAGTCAAATTTTAGGAAAGCAAGCGGATGAAAACTTTTTTATTTTCTTTACAGTTCAGAGTTTCCCTAGGTATACCATTACATTAATTGTGAGAGAAAAATATAGTTACTTTTGGCCTCGACTACAATTTGGTAGTATTTCTAACGATAATTATGGTTAACACAATAATGCATAGAGTTATAAAGTTAATCATATTTCGTGTTAGAAATATTATAAAATTGTGGTCGAGGTAAAAAGTAACTATATTTTTCTCTCAGTACAGAATTTGAAGCTACGTTAGTAAGATAGAAAATGTTGCAAGTTAAATTTCACAACGTGACGTCAAGTCCAGATTCCCGACAAGCAGCCATTCGATTTTGTTTGAAAATATAATAGGGAAATGTAATAAGCTGAAGAGAAGGTATTCGCGTTATACGACAAACATACTAGGTCTTTACGCGCCATACGAGGCGCCCTTTTCGCATCCTTCCAGGATCCCTTCGGCCCCTGTTTACGATTGTTTGTTTCTGCCCGCCGAATCTCGGACCTTTTACACCCACGTCACTCTTTTTCCTTCTTCTTGCCTTACCCTCGTGCCGCGTATATCGCCCCCGCGGCGCTCTTTGTCGGAAAAACTCCGCGGAGAACAAAGTGGATGGAGATGCCATAAAAGAAAGTGGCAGTTTCGATGAGAGAACGGAAACTCCGATGGAGGAAGCGACGGCGCACCCCTTTGCCCTCTTCCACCCTCGTGGACGCAACGAAAGTTTGTATACGCGAGTTCACACTCCGCCCGGCCGAAAAAAGCACGACGTTGGGCGCCGAAAAATATTTCGCGGCCTCTCGGTTTCCTTTTGCCAATCCTCTGGCAAAAGGCGAGTGCCGCCGGCTGACGTGATTCTCAGAGAGAGAGAGAGAGACGCCTCGTGGGACAACATGCCGAAATTATTTTTGGCCCATGGCCACGATTCCCTCGCAGCATGCGAGGAACAGCATCCAAATCTGTGACAAACTCTCGCGTTCGCGTATTGCCGGCCATACAAACGTGCAAATGTATACAAATGCCTGACTAAAGGCCTGCTGGAATTCAGCTCGGCGGAAATGATACTCTCGACAGTTTAATTATTTTACTCCATTGCCAAGTGCGCTATTAACAATGTTTATTTTACATTGATTTCTACACAGTGAGAGAAAACTACAGTTACTTTTGGTCTCAACTACAATTTTATAATATTTCCAACAATATATATGATTAATTTAACTATATACATCATTATATACCATAATTATCGTTAGAAATGTTATAAAATTCTGGTTGAGTCCAAAAGTAACTATATTTTTCTCTCAGTGCATGATGAATAAAATGTAATCAAATGTGAAAGTTATTCGTTCCAATCAATTTACGCGGACTTCAACATTTTAAATGAGAAAAAATTTTATAGAAAATAATTTTATAGAATTTTATAGAAAATTTTATAGAAAATAAAAATATTATGCAAGATCTACCGAAAGAGATGAGAAATTTTTGACGCAGCGCCATCACCCCGTCAGTGCCGATAAAGTAATTTGATAGATAATTTCTTCGATAGTCTACGGTGAATGCATTTATCGCGCACAAAGACATGGACATAATTTCGTTACATTTCTCTCCAGAAGTTTGAAATCGTATTATTTCAAAGTTCCACACAGCTGTGACATTGTCCCGCGCGTTAACACGCGGGACAATGCCTCTAATTGCAGTTAATAAGTTACACGGTCATCAAATATGTCGCAATATTCTCAATCCATTCTCACGTGAGTCAGACTAGTTATCGCGAATATTGAGTATTATTCCGTCAGTATCTATACGCAGATATTATTTTAGACATTTAGGGGGATCGATTATTATAGTACGATTAAATATTGCAGAATGTCGTCCGGAGTAAATTCGACACGTCATAATTTATTGAACTTGATGGAAGTTTCTTGACATTAAAATTGAATCGTCATTATGACAGCGGCGGCTTTTAATCCTTTGTCCCATATCGAATTGCACATAATGCGTTGCGATTGTTCTTCAAGCATTCGATTATAATTCGCGTGAATTTATATTTTGATTTTCATTTAAATTCCTTCGGGTAATAAAAGTTCTCCGATTCACGTTAAATGAACTGATTGGGTGAAATTGAGGATGAAATATTTAATCTTCACTCGTTTACGACAAATAATCGCAGGTTAATCAAAGCTATTGACGGCTCCGCAGATGAAAGAATTCACAGCGAATAAACGTGACGTTCGCATCACCCTGCGAATCGTCCTTCCGCCCTGCGCTGCCGTAAATTTTTCGTGCCGGTTATCGATATATCACGTAAGCAAATGACTGCCGTCACGGCCGAACGGAAAATCTGTTTAATATTAACGAGAGGTCACGAGCGGCGGAAACGAGTCTTACCGAGCGACGACGCGACGTGGCCGCATCGAATTTAAATTCACGCGAATTTTGCGGGCGCCCGTGGAAAATCCGTAGGAAAAATCGACGAGGAATATCTACATATCGACAAGATGCCGTAGACACAGGCTCGCATACTGAGAGACGCCTCATACGATATTCTGCTATCTCCTGTGCGAGCCGCCTATTATATGGAAGGGAAAAAGAGAGAGATCGCCGGGGCACTCATCGGAATATTCCGCCCTGGAGAACCCTGCGCACCGTCGAATTTTCCCCCGGACACGCGCGTTTATTTTGCACGATCTTCGGAATCGACTCTCATCAAACATGGAGCGGGAGCTCGTCAGTTGTAAATAATGCCCCCGATGCAGTAGATGAAAGGACAAATATCTTCACTGCAGATAGATCCTACGGGGCAAAGGTCTGTATTTGCAGAGATCTTTTGACTCCGCGCAAAAATTCGTCCGTGCCGTTCGCCAAAGCGCGCCAATTTTTACGCAGCGAATTTCCAGTGATGAATGTTTTAATGCCATCGGATAAATATACCGGCGTGCGAGTTTAGATTCTTAAAAATCTACTCTATAATCCGCCAATCGTGCCTGTCATCCGGACGATAAATGATGCAGCTATTCCTGCAATTTGCATTGTTAGTGGATCGACTCGGTAAAGTCATATTTTATACGTTTCGCGTGTGAAATAAAAACGCAATGACAAATCGTGGAATAAAACTTATATAAAATATTTATACAACTTCGGTGTTACGTATTCTCTGTACGTAATATTTGATCAATACGTATTGCGACTACTAGTTTCAAATTCAACAAACAAGGCTACATTTTCGTGAATTTTTCTTTTTATTATTTTTGGAAATAGGTATGTCAATCGTTAAATTGAATGTTACGGAGAATAAATTATTACAAGTGCTAGTATTTTTTAGCGTTACTATGTTTACTTACAAAAGTACTTCAATATAATAAAATAAAATAATCAAACACCGCTTTTAGAGCCAGAGCTGGTCGTTGGATGCTCTCAATTTAATAACAAATTTGTATTTCATACTTTTTATTTAGCCTCTGTAAGATACTGATTGTATGCTGTTAGCGACAACAATTGTATTGCGGACACACCATTATGAATACTTTTTCTTGTGAAGATATGTGAGAAATTTATACACTAAAGATGGCCGAAACGTCTGTATGAAGTACTAATTTGTTATTAAATTGAAAGCATCCAACAACCAGCTCTGGCTCTAAAAGCGGCGTTTGATTATTTTATTTCATTATATTGATTAAATAAGAACTTGCTTTTGCATTTTGATATTGTTGTTATTAAAGTTACTTCAAATTAAGCAGCGTTTTTCAAGTGCATTAAACATTCTGGAACCTTTCGCAACGATAACACGGAATAATAAAGTCGGTAAGAGAACGGAAATGTGTTTTGCGGATGATGTGTGGACGAAGAAATGCATTTCGTTACTCCACGCGCAAACAACGGGCGGTGATCCGGGATACGTCGGAATAATGCAAACAAATTGCACGTGCCGCCATTTGGCACTAATATTTGTCCTACCGTAAGTATCAGACACGCAAACTCTTAATAAGGCGGATATCATGACGGATATCCGGAGGACTTGGCACGTTCTGACGCGTAAAGAGGGTAGAGCTGGATTCATCCGAGCGAGTTAGATCGGGGGTAATGCCTTGACACCGTTCTCCTGTCGCAGGAGAATATGCAGAGCGCTCAAGTTCGCATTTGTCGAGGCGATAAACGTGAATATTTTAGCATTTGACCCGCTGACGATATCACGTCGTCCTAAGAGAAGATTCACATCCTAAGAGATTCACTTTGTCTCCGACGCGCCGCCCTAGGTAGGGAGGCGAGCAATTCTCGCGGGCCGAGACACGCGGAAGAAAGTGGACGAGCAAACATCGTCA
Organism: Tetramorium alpestre; assembly: GCA_021460005.1. Classification (NCBI taxonomy): domain Eukaryota; kingdom Metazoa; phylum Arthropoda; class Insecta; order Hymenoptera; family Formicidae; genus Tetramorium; species Tetramorium alpestre. Next base: position 2,007,146 of record JAJVSH010000007.1, on the reverse strand, counting down.
AGCAAACAAGAGAAAACAATTGGTAGCGACCGAATAATCGAGTTTGATTTGTTTGAGTACGAAATACAGGGGGATTAGAGTTAACACTTGTAACAAATCAACAATAAATTTATACAAGTTTAAGGAAAATTTATATACATATACGTCACATTACATCGCACTGAAAAAAAAAGATTGATTATAATTTGTCATTATAATGTTTTGTCATTATTATTATTATATTTGGTAATAAGTATTTCAAACAATTGCATTACTAACTACATCCTTACTTAGAATTTTCTTTCAGTGCCCGCTCGAATTGAGAGATATTAATTCATATTCGGAATATTAACATTCAATTTGTGGAATAGCGCGCAAGTGCGATTTACATTGACACATCTGTTGAGAATAAGACTTCGGGGATTGCAGGAATTAATTTTTAAGGTCTTATTAAATAGCGCTTATTAAAAAGATTATTAAATGATCGTTTATCGCGCGAAGGGATATAAATGCAAGCAATTTAAAATTGCCGTTGAAGAATACGTTGATAATGCTAGAAAACGGCAGTGAAATATAACTGGCCATTAATTCCAAATGCCCGGACCACCCAGAGCGACCGAGCTAAGTAGTCGTTCTTTCTTGGGAGTATATGTCTTTGTCTTTGCAGAGTCGCGATTACGAGACTAGTTTGTCACGCGATAGTCGAGAATCACGGAATCCCATCGGTCTTCAGAAATCCTGCTGCGTCCAACAGCGTCCGGGGCGTCATGTATCATACAATCCTGCGCAGATGTCACCGGCAATGATTACAGTACATGCTCGCATCACAGTTCAAAACTCATCTGAATCAATTACAATCTATTATAGGCTTTAAAGAATATGTCAGCGTTAATTAATTGATCCTAACGAATATCTGAATATCATATTACATCCATAATGAAGTGCATAATCCATATAATCAATATATTATCAACGTAATGACTATACATATGCATGTGTAGCGTCTCGTCATGAATACGGTGACCTTTGAGAAAAATTAAGAACACCGCCATCTACCCTTCTTCCACAAACAAGTGCATTGTAAATTTATTATTATCATTAATATTCTTTTCCTGAATATATATTTATATGAAAAAAAGGACAATTTTGTCAACTAAAACAATTATATACTATAAAAAAGAAACACATCTTTATTTAAACTAGTGACAAAATCAAATTTAAAAGAGACAAAGTATCTCGACACTATCTACTAGATTTTAAGAGTCAGACAAATCAACATACATTAATCAATAGATTCAATTCTCTCTAAATCCTAATTTAAAGCCGCAGGGCCACCCATGTAAGTTACTTACTGTACTCAAACAGATTGTAACGTTGCAGAGATGAGAAAAAAAAATCTTTATTTAAACATCACACAAAATATACTCTCTAAAAATGAATCAGTGAAACTCACTATCAATCAGCGATTATCAGCACTGAAAAATTTACTGCTATATTTTACACTGACAGTCAGTGTATAATCGCTGATTGACAGTGAGTTTCACTGATTTTTAGAGAGTATAAAGGTGATAAAGACTGAGATATAGAACATTTTATAGGACTCTTCAGAAGTAAAGGACAAAAGTGAGTTTTCAAGAAAAAAAAAAGTAAATCGAAAGGACCCAGACCTAAAATAAAGGACTGCCCTCTATGATATAGAACGAATGGTCACCGTAGTCATGCATGTACATACTGAAAATCTCCGTAAACGCGTTCAAACATTACGTCGGGAAAAGTTGGAGCTGGACGGTCGCATTGATCTCTCGAGAGGAAGCACCTATACGACACAAAGGGATAACGGCTCGGTAGTAACGATCGGGGTCGGCCAGCGCACATCTCGCTTCCGATGTCTTCTGCGCGCCAGGGTTCGCTTTCGGGGAGCGAACTTTATAACGCTGAAGGAAACGCCGTGGGGAGGTGCAGGAGAGACCGAGGCGCCGTCGTATTCGTTTCACGTGCTCCTCGGTGGACCGAGGTCGGTATACCACCGAGATCGGTTGTCGCGTGAATTGACCTTTGGCTGGTGCGCCGGAACAGCGTCGATGTAATTTCGTTGAAACGGTCAAGATGGGACCGCCGGACCGAAGTAGGACTTTCGTCGTATCAATTATTAGTTTCGCCCGTCAGACTCGCGTAGCTTCGTCAGAATCTATCTAAAAGCGATTTATCATTCTCGTGAGTTACGTAGACGATTAGTCTTTGCTCATCGGGATTATTTTATATGGTTGATTTGTATTATAAACGAATTGGGAGGCGTCTTATAGTAGTAGTATTTAGGAAGGGGATATTAAGTAAGATGTCATCTTTGGCTTTTTGATGATTTATTTTATGCTCAATAAATTTTTCTTTTCCTGTTTCTTTAAATTTTGTTAGGGAAATTTTTATTTTGAGTATAATTTTAAATTGAGATATAATAATGTTAGTTTATTTAATAATAGTTTGTTTTTTTTATAGTAGAGATTGAAATTCAGTTTCTTAATTTTCAGCCTCCGATCTTTCTCCAAAATTAACGTGAAAGAATTATTAAGATGACGAGTCGGGCAAATCCCCGGCACAATTTAAGCGATACGCGATACGCGTTAATTTCTTTCGAGTAATTTATCAGGAATATTTAAGCGAGAGAAACGCGATATTACGTTCCGCGATAAGGTTTACTGCTTTCGTGTGCCCTTTAATGGGCCATATCGCGCAGCAGCCGCGATCAGATATTGGAGATTGTTAGGAAAAGGAGGGCCGCGAACCGAAAGATCCCGCCAGCTGAGCAAGACTCAACTACGTCTGGACATTTAAGCCAGGCTTAATCATTTAATCCATCGACATAGATCTCTTTGTGTCAGTACAATGGGTCAAGCCTGGTTAGAACGGGCCGTAACTACTTTCGATGCCGTTCAAGTAACCCCATGTAGCTACCGCTATCCTTAATCGGATCTTCCCAACTTTTGTGAGTCGAAACTAAAATCGGCTCTCGAAAGAACCGAAAGATTCCAAAGTGAGCAAGGTGGAACGTGAGAAACGCGGGAAGTCTTGATTCTACTTAATTCAAAGTCAACACCAGCGCGCTGAGTTTGCAAACGGAAAGAAGAAAAAAAAAAAGAAGAATATGTTTTTGCCGGGATATGCATAAAATATGTGATTAGTAACGCATTATATGTATACGCAGTCGCTCAAAAGCACGTATATGCGTTATTTAATTTTTTTTTTTTACCTTTCGCGGCAAAAGTTGCCGCATGAAAAAGTCATGCAATTTCATTAAAAAACATCAAAGTTTGCCGGACAAGCTCGCCCGTACATTAACAAGCCGTCTGCAACGGCCATCTTTTAATCCTGTAATGCTGTCCCATTTAAAACACAGCGGGCGATTTAATCATAGGAGTCTCTTAAAATAGACTTCAATCAAGGCACGCTGTATTCCGAGAATTTGCAATTTCCCGAAGCGACAGCTGCAGCTGGAAAGAGACGGGCGAAAGTGAAATCCAAATGGGACGGTCGCGCCGGCCGTCCTAGATTTCCGATGCATGCAAAACTTGAAAAGCGCGTCACGCTGCTAACTGGGACACGGGCTTGAAATACGTCCAATGTCAACGATCACAACGATCCGCGTCGCCGATGGAATCGACCCGGATAAATAGCGCCGAACTTGCGCCGCGAGAGGGGAAAGTACCGTCCAATCTCGACGATACGCCGTAAACTTCCGACGCGATGGAAGGTCGGTTGAAAGCGTTTCCCCGTGCCGTTAATCCGCCCAACTTTTTTACGATGCAACTGCTGCTGTTGGTCCCGCCGCGTTTGCGAGTCTACAGAAAAGCAGGGCGAGTGAGCGAGCACCGCGTCCGTGACACGTCGCCGTTATATAAGAGAGGAATTAAAATTTTCCGGCCTTGTTTCGCCGCCGAAAATCCATCTGTCGCGCGACTCCGCGTAACAGATGTTCGATATACACACATACAGTCACGTTCGGAGTATTGTCGTGAATAAGTGATAGAGCGAATAACAAATGAGCCGTCAATTGACATGCATGGGAAAATAACGTTAGCTATTTAATCACTTATGCAACGTTCTACATGTCGTATAGCTTCCTACGAACTATGGCCGCTGGAAGTAAGAATTATCGATATCATATAAATAATTTGCGAGACGAAAATTACAAGAATTTGATGAGAATTCATAATCGCGAGCGAACAGAATTATTTATTTTCTATTTAAATTTAAATTTGACTTTAATTTGACTGCTGATCAAGATGTTTTACGTTCAACATCAAAAGAACGCTGAGAGAGAAAAAAAAACGACAAAAAAATGTACGAGAGATACGTGACATTTAGCGTATTCAGGCATAAGAACGAGGTCGCGTTGATAAAAATAGACAGCAGCGCGAAACACATGTTTCTCAAGTACATTACAAAGTGGAGTATCTCGTTCTATAATGCTACATCAAACAAACGTAACGTTTTGCGCCGGTACGGCAGGGGGGGGGGGGCTGCGTCCTAAATTATTCGGCAAACGCCGATGACTGAACAGAGAATTCTCACGAATGTTCCCTCGCGCACTCCCGCAGTTACGCGGAACATATCGCGCGAGTTGCCTCTTTGAATGTAATTACAACTTGTAGTTCCTAGTATCTTAGTTCGCGAAAGTAGGAACTGAACGAGTAATAATAATCGAGAGCAATTCGCGAAAACGGCATTCGCGTATGCATCCTGTCCTCGACAACCGGTGGAAAATGTGCTCTCGCACGAGCGAAGAATAGGACGAGCACGAGCGAAAAAAGGACGCGAGAGAGAGAGAGAGAGAGAGAAAACGCAGACTCTCAAAAATGGAAAACCGGAAATTTAATTGTGGTCAAAAGCGGCTTTGTGCCTGCGCTTTAAACCCGTTAAATTAAAAGAAAAGACAAAATTGTTGAATCGGGATAAGTGCCTGAATTCTCAAAAACTCGGGGATTTACCTTTAAAAAGCAAATTAAATCGCGATAACGAAATGCCCGCAAGTACATTCAATTTCTATGTTGATTGCTTTGATTATAAGAAACTCTACTGTAAATTTTGTACGCAGTTACGTTTCAAGATTGAAAATTTCGCAATTAACGGAAATAATTATTTAAGCGGGAAAGGTTGTGGCAATTCGCGAAGGGTACACACGAAAGTAATCCTCGACTGAAATCGACTTGAACGCGGTTAACGAAATACATATGTAAAGGGGCATATGTATTATGTCATTATGTTCGCAGGCGACGTTTTCCCAAAGGTGCACAAAGAGACGGCGAAAAGGGCAGCGGAGACGCGAGGGAGGAACTGACGGAAGTACGTTCCCGCTCTTTGAACTCTCGTTGAGCCGAGAAATCCTTCGCGTCTGCCATGTCTTACTCACACTTCATTCTACACACTGTTAACCAGCGAAAAAAACGAATGTCACTTAACGCGTAAGGATCTAGGCGGCTGCGAATTAAGAAGTGAAAAGTGAGCTTTCAACAATTAACGACGCTATTGAGAGGCATCGGCTAAATGAGAGCTACGCTCTCCGATATCACGCGAATTATAAACTTGATATTTCTTCGTTGCGCCGCGCCGGATTAAATTCCAGCGAGTCAAGTATTGCTTTTACTAATTCGTTAGCCTAATGCGACATTAGGTAACACATTCGGAGAAAAAAAAAGTTGCAGTAACTATAATTAATAGAAAAAACTGTAATTTATAGTTATTCTTGGATCCAGCCACATTTTTATAATTATTCAGACAATATAAATTATGATTAATTTAATATTTTATTAAAGTCCTCATCATACAATTTGTAATATGATTGTTATTAACGAAAACGAGATTTTTATTTAGTAAGTTGTACTATAAAATAATCTAATAGTAATCACAATTGGCATCACTACAAGCATATGATTATTATTATCAATAATTAGAATACTAACTACTACAAAAATGATATTCTTGACTATAATTATTTTACTATGCACTTATAGTAGCGAATATCACATACTTTTCTCTCAGTGTAGACTCGGAAAGAAAAAAATACCCGATTATCACGATGTAGCGTATTCATGTTTCGACTGCATCTAAATTCTATCGTAAAAGTCGCCTATTCTCGAAAGCATAAACCAAGCGGATGGATAACGAGAGGCGTGGTCGTCGAGAGAGAGAGAGAGAGAGAGTAGTTGATATATTTTCTCAAGTGCATCCTCGACACGGTCGTTTTCCGGCGATGAGCGTCGCGGTTGGCTCATGTAAGAGAGCGAGATGTGCAAAGCGACCCCTTGTTAAGCGTCACGAATTTTTTCCGCTAAATCTGCCAGCATGTCAAGGTGCCGTCGAGATTTATCGCCGGGATAAAAAATAAAGGAGAAACAACGGGGTTTCTCTGCTCTCACCCTCGTGCTTTTTTTTCCTTTCTCTCTCTCTCTCTCTCTTTCTTCCTCGTTCGATCTCCTTTCACATTCTGACATGTCTGAGCGAATTTATCGAATAACAGGAAAAATGATTGATGGTTGATATTTTATCCCACCGTCTCCTCTGTAATGCTTTTTTGCATCACGCTGGAAGAAATCGCGTTCCAAAACGATTGTAAAAGTAAATTCTCCAAGGAGTTTATTCGTTTAAGAACTGAAAAAGAGTATCACTGACGTCTTTCTCGATACGTCGAGATTGGCGCTGTACGTATCATCTTTGTCTCTTTGTGATAAGCGCAGCACAGAATTGCACAATTACTGAAGAAAATTAGTAAAAATTAGTTATAAACCACAATTACACTGAACAAAAATTCTAGTCAAAAACGGACGGATCGGAAAATGTTGTAGGATCGATCAAATATTTTGATCATTATAATAGAAATTCTGGTTATTATAATAAGACTCAATACTTTATATAACTTGTAATAACCAGAATTCCTATTATAATAATCAGAATATTTTATCAATCCTACAAGATTTTCTGATTCGTCCGTTTTTAACCAGAATTCTTTTTCAGTGTAGTCAATCATAAACGAAAAATAAATAATTTGCAATCTCTTATATTGCAGATTCTTTATAATAGACAATATTTGTGATCCCCTCCTCTCATCCCCTCTCCCCAGTCACAGAGAAATCAATAAGTGCGTACATGTAATGACAGAGATAAGAGAATCCCTTTTTTATCTCTCCCTATATTCTCTTCCTCCCGCTTTATGCACGCAGGATGTTGCATTGGTTTTGATCGGCGCGAGAAAAATTGCGATTACAGAGGTCGCAATGCAATACCGTAATAAATTGCAGCGCTGTTTGTTATTTAGTCGATCGCCATTTACAAACAATATAATGCACGCGGGTACGATACGTCGCTGGAATATTACATTTGCGACCCATATCCCGCGCGTTTAAGCGCAGCTGCGTTAACGGAATTTAAAATAGCGGCCGACTTTGCCGTAATGCCGGCGCTTGAATGTTTAACGTACATCCCGCGCGCCGAGCGCGTATTTAAATATCGCGGCCCGCTAATTATAGATTAATATTACACGGCATCGGCGGCAGCGCTCTTTGAAGACATAATGGAAAGCACTATGTGATTGCCACTTTTCACTTGTTTGTCCATTGGCGCCGCGCGCCGAGTAATTGACAACCGCCGATGGAATAAACGACGGCGTACCGTAAATAAATAATCAACCTGATCGCGAAACCCAACGCTCGGCATGCGTCCGACAAAGTGTCGATTTCAATGCTTTTTTCCCCGGCTAAATTTCCGCCGCTCGTTTTAAAAAGTTCATTCAACAGATAAAAGATGACTTTTCCGGCTCTGGCGAGTTAATGAGTTTTTTTTTCCATCAGATTCGTAAACACGAGAAAGTATTAAAAGGGAGAAGGAACACACGCTCTTTTCAATAGAAATATTAATCGACGAATATATAAATTGTTACGGCACAATGCGTAAAATATACGACGATTCCTGTCAATGTAAATCGAGATTTAATGTTAATGCAAAATTACGAGAGTGAAAAAAGCGGGAAAAAATTTATTAAAAGATTTTATAATATTTCTAATAATAATTATGGTTAACATAAAATTGTGATTGAGGCTAAAAGTAACTATATTTTTCTCTCAGCACGAGATCGCACTTTTCGCACGGCGCTTTTTCTCACTCTCGTAATTTTGCATTAACATTAAATCTCGATTTATATTGACAGGAATTGTCGTATATTAATATTGTCATTAATATAGTTAAGTCAATCATATTTCGTGTTAGAAATATTTCAAAGTTGTGGTTGAGGCCAAAAGTAACTATATTTTTCTCTCAGTGCATCATTGACAAATAAATTGAACCCGTCGCACGTGAGCGAGGCGAGACCTTCTCCGACGTGGCTTTTATAACGCCGCAACAGCGATGCGGTGGTCTGTTCTGCGTAATTTCGTCGTAATTGCCAAAACAACCCCGAAACAACTCTCGTTAAAACTGCCCCCGGCTAAAGCGGGAGCCGGAGCGCGGAGCTTTGAAGATGCGGGAACGCCGCACCGGGATACATTGCGGAGAGAGAGAAAGAGAGAGAGAGAGAGAGAGCGAGAGAGAGAGAGAGAGAGAGTCACGGCCAAAATTGTCGTGATAACCGCCCGGTAACTTGAGGAAACGTCTCAATTTAAATGTACGCGCGGCGAAACATCGAGCCGGGACCGAATCGAATTTTGGCGTATGCTGCTAAGCGGCCGGCGCGGCGCGGCGTCGCGAACGATAATTAACATTGGAATTGTCGGTCTCGTTACGTCTAGAATTCTATTATTTCGAATCTGGATAATTGATTGAATCCTTAATTGAACCTGACGAATAATTATGAATAAATAACGAATGGAATCGGACATCGAAGTAATTATTGTTAAAAACGTTAGTAGCAGAACACTTGACATTATCGGAGAATTTCTGGGAACTGTGTTCAGCGAAACGAATAAATTGAATTCGGCGTTTAATACTTCAGTAATCAGATAATTTGAAATGCAACCACTACAATGGCATCAAATTTACGCTCAATATGTGTATGCATCATTTATGAAACAAATAAAACAACCTTTAAAATACTCAAATGTATCTCTTCCATATATAATTTTTCCGTTCTCCAGAATAAATTTTAAAAATTAATCTCTCTCTCTCTTTCTCACTACATTTATCTCTCTATCGCTTCTCCATTATCTTTTCGTATTTTGTAAAATTGCTTTCAGAATATTGCATCTAAATGTCGCATAAAAAAGATATACGGTGTTTAAAAAATAATAATTTTAAATTGAGCGATTCAATTCATGTTTTCGATTATCATCGCGACAACGTGTCGGCGGGACTATTTGTTTTCCAATCAAATCGTTCCAATGAAAATGTTAATTTCGAAATTCGGTTGGACATTCGCCTCTCTATAAATAGCAAGCAATGCATCCACGTTTCAGAGTTACGCTTAGCCGCGATAAGAGATTCGCGCACAATAAAACCGAACGAAATATGCTGACGGCACGGTTTCGTGTCAATAAAATATCGCAGCTCGGAATCGTGTCGGACATATCCCGCCGTAATAACGGGACGATTAATCGATAGCAACTGCATAAATTTTCATATTTGCAGAAATGAATTCTAACAGCATTATATTTTTATTATGTCGAATTATCATTTGCCCGCATTCGTATTTATTGCACGATTCATATAATTCGACCTTTTCATACGATTCAACGTTCACATTATCCGCGGCATATACAGTTTCGTTAAAAATATGCAAATAAAGCTCGATTATGAAATGAAAAGTCGCATTACGAAACGTTAAATTATAATCGCACATTGTTAAACATCTGGTTAATTGGCGGAAACATGCGGTGATATTATCGATTCCGTATAAATTCCACGATGTATATATATATATATATATTCTGTCATTATATCACGCGCTATACCTACTTCATTAATTGTTCATATACACAATTTTATCACAATATAATGAAGACAATCGTTCGTATGATCATTTGTTTCGCTTCTCTCTATCCTGCAGCTATTGTAAAAATACTCTAATCACGTAGTTTTTAGACTGATGAATCTCAAAACGAACAGCTCAACTACTCCCATTTCCGTTGCTCATTAAACAATGCTGGCCGCTTCTTCAAATGCTCGAAGCATACTCGAAAGATTCGATGAAAAGCTCTCTCTCTCTTTCTCTTGTTCCGGTAACCTATTTTCGCCGTTTTCTATGCGTTGTTCCGAGATGAAATTTAGGTCGAAGGGAGAAGATCGCGAGCGCGCGATTTCTCGCTGCACAATTCTATTCGGCGGTGGTTCCAGCAGACTGTTAAAAAAAAATCTCCAATATCAACCGATTTCGGTGGCTTAACAACGACGAAATTGCCAATTTTAGTGCACAAAAGTCTGAAAATGAGATCTCCGGAAATGAGAGCTCATCTTCGGCATTTTTACCGGCTATTGTGCGGCGTATCGTAAAGCACAAGATAATATGAGAAGAGAGAAAGCATCTACATGCGATGTCGGGAGATCACGAGAGCGTATGAATGGAATTTATTTTTAGATAAGTTAACGAGACCCCGAGACGAAGAAGAGACCGACTCTCTGTTGCAAACGCAACGTTTCAATTAATGCTACATAATTAATAAAGTTTTGTAACACACTTGTGTACGCCTACATCGAAAGCATGTGGCTCGGAATATTACGAGAGCGTAGATCAACATTTACATTACGTATGTACTTCAAAGAAAATCGATGCAACGAAATCGACGTTCGTTGACGAAGGCACATGTACAATAATAGTGTGATGTGACTTAATTCTTGTATAAATAGACGGAATAATTATTATAAATGACATTCGACCGTGTAGAAAATACACATGTAATTAATTACAGGTGCATTAGTGACAATTATATCTCTCAATTAGGACATAATTCGTAGAACATTGAGTTTTTGTTAAAAGCATCTGTTAAAGAGTTCCACTTTATTGGCTCTCTCGAGCCTTCCGGGAACATAATACGACGTTAATATCGCGATTTAATAACGATCTGACAAAAGTTGAAAGGACTTGTTCAACAAGGCACTAACTCAATTGTAAAAAAGAAAAGGTGGCGAAGCGGTGATAATATTGACAGCTAGTAGTACTTTCGCGCCTTGAAAACGCGGAATCGAGTCTTCACGACCTCATTTCGAGAACAATTGCACTCGGTGCTATTTAATCTCGAAACATAGTACAGTTATTGTTGCTGTAATATCGATATCGGCCGCAATTAAACGCAGCATGACATGGTCTTACATAAATTACCAATTATCTGTCACACTCATCTCTTTGTATGCATTTTTAAAAGATAAATGATAATTACACATCATTTTGAATTGATTTACAAATTTCGATGCAACAACTAAGCTTCAATGAAGTTGCATGTAAAGCATTTTAACATTAAACAATATAAACTAAACAATTCTACGTAATATTTATGGAATGAAACACTTGTTAAAAGTTGTTAAAAATCATCACAACCGTGTTTGCAAATAATAAAAAATAATTTTAAAAAGCTTGTTACTGCATTGTAAAATGCTTGATCAAAATATAGCTTACACGATTAATTTCGACGAACTTCAGAGTTATAATTCTTTATTATGTTCTTTCTATTTCAAACGCCCTTGTGGTCTTGTATCCCAACGCTCGTGAATTCTGCAGTATTTCAGCGTATCGGCAGCTATAAGCAATATAGCGGAAATCCCACGCACAAATCGCGAAATTATGGCAGACTAATAAGATTAGCGGTGCGGTCCTCGAAGCGATGCGATTTCTGCTTTCGCGATATTCGAAGGCCTATCCATAAAGCACCCGTTCAAAGAGAGATTACACGATCGTTTGACGGCAAAGGCAAAAGGGAATATTTTCAAGCTCGCGCAGTGGAGACGGCCATAACCGGAAGCGTCACGATGAAAGAAACGAGTTAGAGAGGCGAGAGGAGACGACGACGACGACGACGACGGTGGCTAAAATGTCCGTCTGGAATTGTCTGAAAAAGCGACGACGAGAGGCGCTCTCTTGCCAGACCAATTACCCTCTTTTCTATCACAGTTCCTTCTCTCCTCATTCCCCCCTACCTTTCCCTCTTCCAGTTCCTTCGATCGCGCCCTCCCCGTGTCGCAACTCTCGTCCTTACAGCAGAAATTTCGCCCGTGTTCAGTTTTAGCCGCAGAATAAGGGATAAGTACCAAAGTCTTGGGCTTGCCTCTCTCGACTCTCTCTCTCTCTCGGCCGTTCGCGTGCCTCGTTCTTTTTTTTCTTCTTTTTTTTCTTCCCTCCTTTTGCTCGCCCTACGTTTTCGCCGTCGACAGATTGACTCGAGCAGCCCACAGCCACTCTCGAGATAGCCGTTAATCGATAAAGTGTAGCGCGAAATCGAAATAAAACCTCCAGACCGTCTCGCTAAAGTACGCCGGACATGACCGAGCGGGATATTTAACGACGACGTCCGCGCTCGTGAAAAACGCCCACGTGCACTTAATTTCAGAGGATCGTTAATGTCAAGGTGTATTGTGCTATACAGCGGGAAGCGATGGCGTAAGAAGTCGTATGGTATTAAAGAGCTAATCAATCTTCGATTTTCATAAAACGCGAAATTTTTAATCCGGTTTTTCGCGCAGGTTAATGCGCGCGATTATTCTTTGTTTAGACACCGTTAATAGCTCGCTGTCTCCCATTTTGTTGCTTATAAAAATAACCAATGTCGTTAAATAAATTAATACCTCGAAATTTTTAGAAAATTTTTTTTGTCTACCTTGCAAAATAAAATTAAAGATAAACAAAAGTTAAACAAATTTCATCTTGAAAACTCTTGAGTTCATTTCTTTAAATTATATATGGACTCCAATTGTCCATCACTTGTTTAACAATAAATAATACTGTCTACTGCATTCCTTTTTTCATCCTTTTTGGGGATATTAAAATGTTTTTCTAAATTTTCTTTCAAGTTTAAGTTAGTTTATTATTTCTGACGTAAAAATTTAAGATGTTAGATAATAATTTGCTGGAAATTACTTTACTTTATGCTACAATCGGAAACCATATAAAGAAAAACGCACTTGGGGGTGTTAATAATGAAATTTTTGTTTATTTTTAATTTCCTGTAAGAGGGACGAGAAATGATTATTGTGGACAAATGCGGACAATCAAATGTCATATCAATTTTATAAAAATTTTCCAATTTCATTGTTCTGCTGTCATTAAGATTACCTGCGGCAAACGATATCCCTGGCAATGAATATGAAGGAACTTTTTCTCATATTCTATGCACGTCTAACAATATATATCATGTATAATTGCGAACGTGTATTGAAGTTTCTTGAATATGTGTCAGTGGCAGAACAAGCGAATAAAATAACGTGTATGATACAGAGTATTCCGCGACTATCGTCAGCCCTTTTATCCACGGATCCTTTGACTCATTTGCGATAAATTTTTCCTGATCAAAAGCTTTTGATTGGATGTAATTCCTTTGAAACTACACGATGATTTAAATAAAAATTCCATTGTATATATACGTGGGGTATCTTTCAACGACAACAATTGCTCAACTCGATATTTCGTTTTAAGGACAGATTAATCTCGGAGATCATTTGAAAGGGAACACGGAATTCGTACGTTTTTTTTTTTTTTTAATCATCCTGCAAATGGAGTTAACAACTTTTCGCATGGCGCGAGTCAGCGTGCCGAGTTATTACGTTACGAGTTATTCCAGAAACGGGCGATAAACTTTTAATTCCGTGATGCACGCCTACTCTCTCTCGTTCCGTGCAGCAGAGATCGATAACGAGAGTGAAATTGAAATCGTTCGCCATGGTACGGGCTCGCGTTTCGGCTGACCCCATCGGCAAGATCGAATGAAGTTCAGCGATTCGATATCCGCCGATTTGCGCGTTGCATGTCGATGACAGGTGAGCCCGTACGATGAAGAAATTATTCAGTCCGGAATATCAGAGTGTGCGCATCACGCTCCTGTAATAACCTGTAATCGCAAATGGCATAATAACGTGAACGCCGCGAGCATAAATCGCAATAATGCGAATCACACACTAAATATCACAAATACAATAATAAATATACGTCCGCATTAACTGGACAGATGACAGCTATAATTCCTCGATATTTTGAAACTGAAATGATTTCTCGCGAGAACGAAGTCGCGAGTCTCGTCTATATGTATAATAATAAGGCGCAAATCGGATTACAAAAGGAATTAAAAGAAGGACAAGGGAAAAACGAGAGAAACCCCCCCCCTCCCCCCCCCCACTTTTGTTTCTGTCGCGTAATCCCGTTTGTTTTCCCGCGCACGCGTTTCACCCCCGTCATTTTCCGGTCTGACGCGTCGCCCGAACGCGCCGCAAACCGATTTTCCGAGCGCAATTAAAATCACCGCGATGTCGGAAACTTCGCGCGCACGACACGCGATACAAAATGCCGGGCTGCCGGTGGCGGTAGTAAACCGGCGTTGGCCCAGTTCGCCCCCGCAGCCAATTAGCTCGACACACCCCCGCGGCTGTATTCAAGAGCCAGCCTTACGAATTCCGGCTGTAGCAAATTGCGACTCGCAATCCCCCCTGCTAACTCTTGCACGCGTACGTATGTAGACGTGCATATGCGACCGTGTGTGAGCGCGCTCGCGCGCTGCACCTGCAGTTCTCTCTCTCGTCCCGTTGCCATTGACAAACAACATCGCTTGGCGATGCATTAAAGGTTGGACGTTCCGCAGTTCGTCCGTAGCGTCTATAGCTGGTACGACTGCGGTTGCGTTGTTTGCACGGTCGAGATAATGATACGAGCATCCGAGAATCACTACTCCGCTACGCGCCATCATTGAGGCGGAAGCAACAGCACGCCCGTTTCGAGAGGAAGCTCTTGTTAGGATAGAAATTTCGAAATATAAATTCTCTCCAATTTTCAAAATAGTTATTTTAGCTTTGATTTAAAAAAAAATGCCATTCTTCGCATTGCTACACTGTTAAACTCGTAGTTGTCAAATTATACTCAATTTGTGTCGTTTTTAACCATTCCATAGGTCGCCACTACTCAATATTTCATTAATTTTGACTAAAAGAAAGGTAAAATGAAATAAAGGTAGATTAAAATAAAATAAAATAAATAATTGCTTTTCTCGTCTGGAGAGCGATATTTTTCTGTGTGTAGAATACGTATAAGTTTTAACGTACACTATTAATTCTTGCAAAATTGCTCATCATTCGACCCCACGACAAACTCAAATGTGAACATCTATCATCGGAGGGGGAGGGGAGGCAGAATTTCGCAGAAGATTTGCATACAAAGAACACCGGGGCGAAATCGGAGCAATCCCAAACGAATAAAAGCACGAATGAAGAAGACGTAAAAGCGACGTTGGCTCGTTACATGTCAAAGTTATCAGTCGTGCTGACGAAAGCACGATTTCCAGACTGGTGAGCTCGTCTGGTGCACGATTATGCGGTAAAATAATCGTTTCGGATCCCCCTCCCCTCGCTGTGTTAATCCGCTGCTTCGCCCAGTTTCGCTCCTCGTTTTCAACCGATTTCATCCCGCTGCACATCTCTTCCGTTCTTCTTCCGCGTTCTCGGTCCACGATCCGTCGCTACAACGATTCTTCTCTCGCGTCGGGAGAAAACGCGAGAGGCGACAGCCGTTGTACAGCTCGCTCGGAAGTTGAAAATAATAAATTGTCTCCATTAGGCAGCTGACCGTCCACGTCCGTTTTCCCACGGTCGGGCCAGCTGGACACGACTTCATCGCTGGCCGCTCCGTCTCTCTAATTGCAAATTTCGAGTCGTTGTCGTCGCCGATGACTCGCGTCCATCTCGCCAACGAGCCGCTCACGGAGGAGCGAGCGACCGCCGCGCCGCGCCGAAATCCAGGAATTATTCGACTTAATTAATCGCGAGGGAGAGAAAATCAGTCGAGGAACGGAGACTCGGGCTTTTCCGCGGGTTTTCGAGACACTTCCGGGAGATGAAAGTCGGAATAGAATTCCGCGCCAAGTGCCGTCTACTTTGAGCCTCGAGCTCGTGAGCGCACCTGTCGAATGTGACGGAGGAATCCACTCGGCGGTACAAAGAAGTTCTCCGATCCATCGAGAGCCCCGGCGGGTGCTCGAGCCCGCCTCTCTCCTACTACCTCTTGTTGTCCGCCCTTTGAGAAAATCTCGCGAGTTTTTTATGCAGCGAGGTGCACGATGGGGGTTCTTCTCACGCCGTAAAAATAGACTCGCGCGAAACGGAACAATTCAAACGTTTGAATTACCGAGCCACTTGCGCGGAGAAGAGGCATTCGAAGATATTAGAAGTTGAACTGAACTCGAGGCCCGCGCATACGTCTGTCGAGTTTTCCCTTTGCCCTTATTTCACCTAACGATTTTTGCCTTACGAAGTCAATACGGCTAACCACATCGCAGCGGAGGAAAGGAGAAAGAAAAAAAAAGAGGAGACCGTAAAAAACGTGTGTGTAAAAATGTAATGTGAACAGATACACGTAGCCCCTGCCGGCGACAGGATTATCCGGTAATCGTTCCTCTGTATATGCCGACGCATTCGCTTCACGTCTTGCCACGCTTTCGCAGTAACTTAATAAACGTTAAAAGCAAAACGGTCCCCGTAAACTGTAGAAACAAAGATAAGTGTATTAAACGGATTTCAAGTGCTTTCCGTTGCTGCGGCAACAAAGATAAAGTGCATTAAACGGATTTCGCTTCGACGCCGGAGACGATGACGAGCCACTTTGTTAATTGAGTTTCGCCCCCTACGATCCCGGGGAAATACTTTGCCGGTCCGGCATTAAATAGCGCGAGTTGCATTACCAGCGAGTATCGACGGTACTCTCTTCCGCCGCGCCGTTGGGGTGAAGAAGAGTGCAGGAAAGGCTGACTTACGCCTCTATGAGCACAGCCAGGCGACGCAGGCGATCCTTAAAGCTTCGCACAAATCCGCGCTGGCTCGCCTTTAGTTTGAGATCGAGAATCTCGAGAAACGCCCAATAAATCTGTTATTCTTTTCGGAAATTATGAGAATTAACGACCGAGTACTTTCACATAATTGTTTGGAGGAAAAACGGCGAGTGTAAAAATGAAGGGAGATTTATCCGTGTAACTCAATTTAAAATGTCCATCAAGGAAGGGAGCAAGAGGTAATTAAATCGCGAAACAAACGAAAGAAAGCGCAAATAAAACTACGAAACTGCATTAGTTCCACTTTAGTGCGCAGCTAAGTTAACTAGGTCCTGTAACTGTTTTTGTAATGCGTAATCTGCTTTTCCGTAAGAATAGCGCCGTAAAGACTGCAGCATCATTATTATTAATCTGCGCAACAACGTTGCCGGGCTTCTTCAGATTTATTCAGATACAAATAATGTTTCAACTTCGTTCAGCGTCCGCGAACAACAATCAATACTCATTTCTCACATTTTTTTTTCGCTCGGCTTGTTCCGATTTATTTTGATGAAAACTTTGAATCAAGCGCCTCTATGAAGATTAGCTTCTTCTATAGTAAAAGCTTTAAAGATGTCTTCTATTTCGAGAAGTATCAAGCATCTTCAACCGTAATAACTCTTCTCCGAGCCTCCAAAGATTTTTAGTACGGGCGCCATTGCGAATTTAGGAGAAACTTCGCCGTTATAAGATCGAGATCGAGATGCAGAGACGTTCATCCGAATGGCGCCGTCTAACATCTGGTACTGACGCTACTTGCTGTTCGAGCGAATTAGCGTGGAATGCGTCTCGGTGAGAAGCAAGTTCGCGCGCTTTCCTCGCCTCGTTATCGCTCTTCAGCAGATCCAGGCCGCAGAACTTTGCGAAATCTACATGAGAATAATAATAGTCGCGCACCACCGTTCTTCCGCGTTTGTCTCTAAAATTTCCGCGCCTCTCGCCGCCGCTCGCGTACTTGCACCGCTGGTAAAACACGTCCTTTGTACAATACTTCAATCGCAATAAAATTACCAAGCCTCCTCGACTTCCACCTTCTGTATTAGACATTTAAATACGTGGCACTATTCGATAGCAATGATATCGAATTAAAATTAAAATAGTAGGCTCTTCCTTAATAAATCCAATAAAATAAAACAATAAAAACACCGCTTTAAAGCCAGAGCCTGGTTGATGGTTGCTCTCCTTTTTAATAAAAACTAATATTTCTTACAATTTCAGCAAAAACAGTATTTACTTTATCGTGTTCATAATTACAATAGATGTTTATTTCGGCGTACAGTCATTGTCTTTAAAAGTAGCTACTAAAAGTAGTCAAACTGAATACTGTTCTTGCGGGAATAATTTGTATACTGAGAATGGTTGAAACCAATGTGTAGAAATATTAGTTTTTATTAAAAAGGAGAGCGACCATCAGCCAGCTCTGGCTCTAAAAGCGGAGTTTTTATTGTTTTATTTTCGATAGAATTTATGTCATATAAAAAAAATTGTAAGATTTATTAAAATTGTAAGAATTATTTTTAAATTGCGCACAGCTAAAATCGAAGGCAATTAAAAGTAATATTTACAAGCCCGCTATCGCGCACAATTATCTTTGTAATAAATTTACACGAAACGCGTAACTCAAATCATCCTTAACTTTATTAACTTTCGATATCAATCTCTAATGAAATTTTTTATCAAAAAAAAAAAATAAGTTGATGCAAGGGGATACATCGAAACAACGTTACCAAAATTGAGTAACGTTCCGCAACCGAAAGTTAAATCTGATTCTGCGATTAAACGTCGAAAAAAAAAAAAAAGCATAAACCGATTACGAGAGATGCAAAATTTGTATGCTTGTATGAGCATCTGTTGTGTCGCGACTGATCGGGACATGATGAATCGCCGAAAGTAATCCAGCAGTTTTATCCTGCATCCCATTTGCCGTGGCGATCCATACAAAAGGGAAACTCGCACCTCTCGCACTCTCGCCCTTGTGGCCGCTCTTTGATGTATACTCCACGGTTCGTTGAATTCGTTTCATTTCCATCTCGTTTATTTCGTCTCGATGTTTTATTTTTCCCCGCGTTTTCATGCCGCGCCCTTTCGAAGGGCGGCGGGACCGGCGGGAGGGACAGGGCGCACCATCTGACATCGGCGCAGCGCGCATTTTGATACGAATGCAATCTCGTGTCAATCCTAACGCGCCTGCCCACCCTCGCCACCCTTGGAGAACGCATCCCGGCGTGAGCGCGCGCGTTAGGGAGGACACGGTCAACGTAATGCCATAAATATTAATTCGCGCGATACACATCAACGCGGAGAGATATGGAACGTGATTTACCGGAAGCGATAGTTTATGGCAGCGGCACGACGCAACCGTCGCGCCAGGCCTCGATCCAGGTCGTCACCACAGGTGGCGGCTCCCTAGGTGATCATTTCGCATTACACGTTTTCGCATTACACGTTTTCGCATTTCATGTACATGCATGGAGCACTTAATTATTACCCTTCATTTACCCACTTGCATGATGCATTTAGTCTTCTAAGGCTGCTTGAAATGTATTAAACTTACATTGAAAAAAAATTCTGAACGAATCAAAAAATCTTGTAGGATTAATATCAAATATTCTGGTTATTATAAGTTATAAAGTATTGAGTTCTATCATAGTAACCAGAATTTCTATCATAACAAGTACAATATTTGATCAATCCTACAAGATTTTCTGATTCGTCCGTCTTTAGCCAGTCTTTAGCCAATTTTTTTCAGTATAAACATTATAGAACAAAATGATTCAGGACTTTTTAACTCAATTTTTGATAAGGAATAACACTATGTAATTAGTGGACGGTTTTTAAGGCACATCCTGTAAAGTATTGAGTTCTATTGTAATAACCGGGATATTTGATCAATCTTACAAGGTTTTCTCATTCGTCAATTTTTTAACCAAAATCTTTTTTTCAGTGCATTTATATACATATCATATTCAAATTTCCAT
The DNA here is from genome assembly GCA_021460005.1 of Tetramorium alpestre. NCBI lineage: Eukaryota > Metazoa > Arthropoda > Insecta > Hymenoptera > Formicidae > Tetramorium > Tetramorium alpestre. The sequence goes on along the minus strand of JAJVSH010000007.1, from coordinate 1,987,222 downwards.
TTAGACAACTTCTACCATTTGCAACTTTCAAGACAGAATAACGTTTCCATTCATCACGCCGCGAGCTCGTGGCAGCTATTTTCTGTTAAAGAAATTTCCAGGTGATCATTTCTGCCGCACGAATATGCGCATTAAGGAACTTCCGATGACTTGGTGGAATTCCATTTGCATTATACCCCGCCACTTTGGAGACTGGATTCAGAATTTGCTGTGTATATCGTAGGAATATCCGCCAGCTGATTAAACCAAGCCGACCGCGTCTCTCGGGAGATGGGTTCGAGATCCATAAAGCCGCTTCTACACCTTCCGGGCGTTCATTATGTGAATTGATACGAGCTTCCGAAACCATCGAGATGTTAGTCGGGAGAGGTTTGATTAAACAGAAAGCGGGGGGAGGGGAGGAGAGGATCGTCGTTATTCCGCGGCTACGCGATACGACGCCTCGCGCGTTCGTTTTAGAAGGTAAAAGAAGAGCAAATGTGCGTGAAGGGAAAAGACGCGGGAAAGCGGAGACGGAAGCTGAGGAGAGACCCGAGGTGAATATGATACTACATCCGCTGGCACTTCCCGCAGTTTCCGGTTAGTTCGGAAGGAAGGAAAGCTGTTGCAACACCTTGACTGGATGCACTACTGCCAGTCTCTTTAGTCTAACCCGATAGTTACCAAACTACGGAAAGGACGAAGACACGAAGAAAGAGAGGGAGAGAGAGAGAGAGATAAAGCGCAGAGCAAAGTAGGGATAAAACGGGCGCGGGACCGCCGAACTAATCAGACTCGACCAATCCGAGTCGCTTCCTCGCGAGAGAAGCGAGACGCTTCCTCCCGGCGGACAGGATAATTTAAACTTTCCCACAAGCGGGCACACCGCGAGGCGGTGTGACGCGGCGTGGTGCGCGGCGTCAACGTATCTCGGTCACTCCGCTAAACAGAATTAGATACGAACGTTAGATTCAAACGTTACCCACCGTGAAAAGCCAGCGACTCCGAGTCTCCGAGGTATACACCACGCGAACGCACGCGCCAAGTGAACCGTTAGTGCTGGTCTACAACTTTGATTTAAGAAAATATTTTAGTTCCAAGCCGTAAACAGTAACCAATCACAGTCGATTGTGATTGGTCACAGCTTACAGCTTAGAGCTAAAATATTTTCTTAAAGCATTTTCTTTGTAGACCAGAACTTAAGGATCCTGCGCGAAAGTAGACTGCGCCGGCTGAATAGCGTTTATTTGGGGATAATTCAAGGGAAGATCCCAGAGTTTTGCCGCGACGGTTAAAATTCGGCGGCCGAGATGCGCCAAATGCAATTTTTAAGAATCACATTCTCGCCCGAGCGTAAAATGGAAGCGTGTAACTTTTTCGCTTTACACAAGCTGACGTGTTTGCGCGAATTATCCTGAATTGACGATAGTAATAGTTGCTAAAAGTTTACTAAAAGTTAACTCTTCATACGGCGGCGAATGTTTTCCAGCTAAACGCATGATGAGAGCCATTACGGTGGCATAATAGAAGCAAAGTGGGACAGCGAGACGCGTTAAAATGTTCGAAGGGGAGAAATGCGAGGAAATAGGATGAATTTGAAAAATTCAGTCCTGGCGTACTTTTGATCGATGTGTCGGGGAAAAAAAAGAAATCTTCTCGAGCGCTCGAAAAATTCTCAAGCGCGCGCCACTCGTGGCTCGGAATAATCTCAACTCTAGCGGCGAGTATTGTTCGGTCTTAATTACAGCGGAGTCACAGAAGAGAGACGTGTCGCATCAGAAGCGAGCGTGACATTCGCGCACCTTGTGTCGCACGATCCTGTTGTGGATGCGAAACAAAACTTTGGTTGTCACGGTAATTACGCGGGGGACTTCCTCACGCGCCGCTGCTTAGATTAAGCCGCTCTGCCGGCGGATGAATCGATTACGCACTCGACAGGATTTATCCTTGACGTTTTGACGTTATCTTATCTACCGCGGATCTAAATAAAATGTTACGCTGCGGTGAAGGCTGCGGCGCACAAAGAATGAATTAAGGATGAATACGAGCGAAAGGAGACTTAATAGCGAGCGTTTAATAGCGTTTTGCGCGCGGCTATAGAACAGACTGAATTGAAGAGTTGCCTGCGATTTAAGTCTAAAAAAAGAATATGACGGGAGCGACGATTACTTTTGTTGGAATGCATTATTTTCTGCGTTTTTGAAAAGATGTTAATATTTCAGTGATTTTGTATCCAAAATATCGCATTTGTGATGTAATAAATACTTAAAAATTGATACAAATATTAAACTTTGCCAGTATGCATGAAAATATTTTTTTCATTTGCATACTGAAAAAAAGTTCTAGGTAAACTTGTAAGATGCATTTAGTAATGCAATTTTTTTGAAATACTTAGTTTAATTGAAACTATTTCATCGAGATTCTCGGTGCCTTTTATCAAGGCTGGATTATTATAAGCCATTATAATCAGTCTTTTCTTCAATGCATACGTGAATAAAAGAATTATTTATTTCAAGTTAAAATGATAAAGAAACTAATTTAGTTTGATTTTATTACTATCTCTTTTATCTTGTTTTGGATGTAAGAACTTAGTTATGCGAATTTGATCACCACTTTAAATAGTATTCCCGTGTACACACGTAGAAAGCTCTTCTCGTACTCCAGGAAATATCGAACATTCAGCTGAGCGTCTGATTTGTCAAACGTTAGCGGCGACGGCGGCATCGCGGGCGCGCAAATGAACGTGATAGCGGAACACTTCAGAAACGAACTAAAAATTCAGCGGTGTCGTCGGGGAAAGACGGGGGCAATTTAGCTTTGCATGAGAGAGCAAGAGCTCGACCCAAACTCAAGAGGTTTCCCGCTTCCCTCATGCCGGAACAGCTGCAGGGAAGGATACGGTATGCGCGTGTCCTTTGACGAAAACATCCGTACGAGCCGCTGCATAAAAGGGCACCCCCTTTCTCGTCGGTATTCCGCCCGTCGCTATGCCGCTAACGGAATACATTACTTTTTAACGACTCGCGCCAGAGATGTCCCTGGCCCTCTCTCTGATAAATAGCGAATTTCGCAGCGCGGCGCGAATTCCGACTCCGAGAAATCAGCAGAATAGCGTTATCGGCGGCGGCGACGACTGCGAATCGGTACGAATGATTCAATTTGAATAATGTCACGCGCTACATTACTGTAGATTGCCGCTCACGAAAAACGTGTATGGCGAAGAAAGAACATCCCTGTCAGTCACTTCGTGGTGAAACCGCGCTTATTTTCTACTACCAGTTTTATTATTTTTAGACAAGATTAAAGAACAAAATCACGCTTTCCATCTTTCAGATAGATTATTGGAGTATATATATATATAATATAATTATAATTAATATATTAATGTTGTTTTACACTGAAAAAAATTCTGGTTAAAAACGGACGAATCAGAAAATCTTGTAGACGTAATCAAATATTCTGGTTATTATAATAGAACTCAATACTTTGTAACTTATAATTATTCTGGTTATTATAATAGAACTCAATACTTAATAATTTATAAAGTTTTATTGAGTTTTATTTATAGTAACCAGAATAATTACCAAATTTGATCCATCCTACAAGATTTTCTGATTCGTCCGGTTTTTAACCGGATTTGTTTTTCAGCGCAGTAAAATCAAAAGTCACTTTTATCCGCCTTGTTTAACTTCATCGGTATCTGAGCGTGTCTACGTACGAAGCGACCCGGAATTAATTATGCACAATGTTAAAGCTAAAAATTAAATTCGTTTACGCCGTGCAACTGCACAATCAGAAAAAAGAGAGAGGCAAATATCGGCAACTTGATTAATAGCAATCTGAATTAGGGTCAAAATGGAGGGTGTGTTTACACGCGTGCGGAAAACTCGATTGATCTCGTGAAAGAGTAATGCCGCGAGCACCGAATAAAAATCAAACTGAAACTCATCGGAAATAATTCGCGTGCCGCAGCACCGGCGGTCGTGTATTTTTTACGCGTTGCCGTCGAACGCATCGCGCAGCAGTCGAAGGTCGAAAAACTGGGGCGTTTTAGCGACCGGGGAGAGATCGGCCCCGGCCGCGTCGAAACGAACGCGCGAAAAGCCGCTAACGCCCCGCTGCAATTTTCTTCTGTGAACCCCCGACCGATCGTAAAACGCGAACGGGCGTAATGTAGCGATAAAGCACTCACGGGACCCGCCGTGAAATCTATAACGTATTCTCTTCGGACGCGGATCATTTCGCGCGATGCTCAAAAGCGCGCGATATTCCTTTTTAAAGTGGATCTCGCGCGCAATTACGACGCTGAAAAAACAGCTCGAAATACGCGGAAAACGCGACTGCGTTTCCTCGCAATTGGAGGGTACAATTTACACAAACTTTATACAGGGTGTCCCAGAATTGTCGCGCCAATTTTCGTGAGCAGGTAGAGCGGACCAAACTGAGTCGAAAATTCCTTTACCATTTTGCAATTTTCGCAATAATTAACGAGATATTAATTGTTAAAAATCGCCGTATTAGGCCGGCCCTCCGCCAAATACAAGCACGCGGCGAGATACGACCGCCCAGCGTCATTGTTACCAAGACCGCGAATTGTTTTCAAAAATGGCAAAAAATAGGGGGACAATCAAAACCGTCGCTTTTAGGCATTGCCGCGTGTAGTAAACAACTCCTCGCGATCTTGGGAACAATGACGCTGGGCAGTCGTATCTCGCCGCGCGCTTGTATTCGGCGGAGGGCCGGCCTAATACGGAGGTTTTTAACAATTAATATTGCGTTAACTATTGCGAAAATTGCAAAATGGTAGAGGAGTTTTCGACTCAGTTTGGTCCGCTCTACCTGGTCACGAAAATTGGCGCGACAATTCTGGGACACCCTGTAGAATCGACGCTCGATCGGGCGATGAAGGGAAAAACAAGGCGAATTTAACGCTACTTTAATCACGCTTTAAATCTTTATTTCCATATAATTCGCCGGTTAACGAAGTAATGAACTTGTCCCGCGTCCACCCTAGGCCCGCAGAACGTTCTCGTTAATCGAGAGGCTTACGCTAATTACGCTAATGAGCGCGGCAGAATGTACTACAAGCGGTCGTGAGTTTTAGTCGCTCGCGTTTAGCGCCCGAGCGCTTTCAGAGCGTTCCGCGCGGACGCATTTCCGAATTAAATTTTATGCCTGTAAAATCTGTTGAATCGAATCGGTATCTGTATTCTTTATCGCGCGCCGGATTACATACGCTCGATGTAGCACACGGTCCGCGCGCCGCAGTATAAATCGCATGGTTACATGCTCAATCGGTACTCGTGATGAATAATAAACATTATTACGATAATAATTATGATAATATTATTATTTTACGTTAATACAGTGATAATAAATGTAATTAATATTGCAACGTAAATGTAATCCGCGGAACGCAAATGATCGAGTAGAAACATCCTTGGTATAAACGAAATAATAACATATTATATCATTATTATTCACCCTTCCTAAAAATCCGAGTTTCTTTTCTAATTTTTCAGAATTTTAACACGGTAATATTAAGAAAACGAGCGTATATCGTTCTAGGTAAATTTCACAGTATTATTTTTAAAAACTGTGATTGTGTTTTCGTCATTTTCTTTTTCTTAAAAAATCATTAGTTAAATGAATAAAACTCACCTCCTCTCGGAGAATCCGTAGGTCCGGGGCGCTGTCTTAAGCCTGCAATTCAAAAAATTTCTTTTAATCTAATATAATGATGACTCTGGTACAAAAAAAGTGATTATCTATCATATCGATAACATTTTCTGATAATAAATAACTTTATAATATATAATAACATATAAATTTAATAAATTACTTTAAATATATATGTACATTGTATTGCAAAGTACATAAATGTGTAATTGCTACCTATTAAATTCTACACGCAAACTGATCTCGTTTGCAAAAAGAGGTAATATTAATAATAAAGCAGTTTAGTACAATTTATTCGAAAACAATTTATTTACGCTAAAAACAAAACATTTCGGCTAGCCAGTGGGTACATATATCTAGTACATATTGTGGTTTTACTTGGTAAATAGTCGCACTATCAATTTCATGCTCAGATAAAAAAATATTTATCTTCGGTGGTACGAGATTTGCGTTTCAAACGCAATAATACAAACAACTTGTTTCATGTTCAAGTAAAAATTACTTAAAGTGTATGAATGTGTATTTTTTTTTAAACTGGATGAAGTATTCAAGCTCTAAAGTTCGAAAATTATTTCAAATTATTTAAAAATATTTATCGTTGTCTTATTGACATATTTATTAAGATAAATTGTGTAGCAATTTTTAAATTGATTAAAACATTATTTTTAATATACATGTAACATGTATTAAAGAATCTAAAATATATAATTTCAAAGTTAAAAATTATTTTAAGAAATATATTAATTAACTGCAAGAGGAACGAGATGAAACTAAAAATTAATTATTTCTCAATTCTCAGAGGGCGATTTAATAATTAAACAATATTCGTAAGACAATACGTATATTTCACAATGAACGATTTTAGTTAAAGTAAACGGAATAATAAAATTTATTTGAGATGCCTCAAGATCGCCCTTACGACCAGTGCGCTCTGATTCCGACATTTTCCACCATTGTTGTACTGGTTGAAACTACTAAACCAATTGGTTGGGACCAAGGCGCGGAGGTACAATCTAAACTTTCGAATTCTACGAGTTGCAGCCCTTGAGGCCCTCGTAACCCTTGCAACGGCACTCTCACAGCCGCGTCCTGAATTGCACGCTCAACTAGATTAATTCTACGAAATATTCGAAACTCACCGCAAAAGCCAAAGAATTAATTGCTGTGTAAATTTATAAAACGCGACATTTCGATATTTTCCCGATTAACAATTTTATTAGGTTACTTTTGCCTGATCAAACAAGAAGATATTGTAGGAACGTGTTTTATTAAAAAAAAAACCTGCCTTTTCTGTTATCCTAAATTTAGAAAAATACAAGTATAAAAGATTGACGCAATTATATACCGCGTAATCTTCTTTTGCCGGGGATTAGCAGCTTAAATTTTATTAGTTTTCATGAATAACAACCTGTTCCTCATTTTATATAGCGCGTGGTAATAGCTTCCTTTTTTTTTACCTTCTTTCTTCAACGTTAACAACCTGATGGGTCCTTCATATAAAAATTGCCAAGGGGCGCTGCAATGAGAAACAGGTCGATTTACGGATTTACGCGCCCTCAGTATTCCTCAGGGGCCGGTATAGTTGTGAAAGGCATACGTCTCTGAAATGTTTCATATAAACTCTCTTCTGAGAGAGATAAAAGAGATCTATGAAGTTGGCAGTTTGATTTTTAATTTTTTTTTTGCAAGGTGAACAAAAAATGATTATTTATGGACAATGTGGATAAATGAAAGACAATCAAATGTCATCAAATTTGTAAAAATTCATTTCGAGGTACTCCATAGATCAACAAAATCTCAATCCTATATTCTTTATTTAACAAAACAAAAGGTAGTAAGTGTAATTAAAAAAGCACTATTGTAAAATAAATATAATAAAAAATAATTTTAAAATGCAATACGCAATTTTTAATTTTTTAAATATAATATTTATTAATTAAACTACGAATCTCTTATTTAAATTAATATAGTACACAATTCGCTAATGAAGAATGGACTTTCTAGATTCAAATGTACTATTAACAATATATTCACAATGAAACTGTTCAAATAAAGTTGATAATATGACTCAATTAATTTTAATTTAAACTATATATAGTGATGTAATCTGCTTTAACATTCGAGTTGCGCGTCTCTGCAATGTAACTAGCTGAAAGAGGAACTCTTTCAACGATTTACTACACGTTAGTCACTTGGAATGAAAGGTTTTCCCTGAATAATCCATCGCAGATAATTATACAATAAACAATAAACGAAAACACAGATTAAACCTGTTCCAGATATTTGTGCCATTATTTCCTGCTTGTTTTGCAAAAGAGTAAGAAATGTGCAAATATTCTGTAATTATTGAAAAGATTTTTTTAAAACGTTACAATCTGTAAGCTATATCATACTATTAAATTCGAGTTAATAAGCAGTAAATTAAAACAGATATTTAATTGTATTTCTAGAGAGAAATAGATGTTTTTTGTGGGTGTGTTTAAAATTAAAATAGATTCATATTTTCAAGAAAATAATAAAAGTAATTAAATAATCATTTTTATATTATACAAATAAATGATATTATATATCTACATATTTCTTGAATATTTAGTTTTTTCCTAAATTGCACATTTAATTTTTTTTAAATATATTTATGTATCAAGTATTAAACACACATTATTTCTTTTTTTTTTACTTAACATTTTTTATTTCTAACTGAATTAAAAAAAGTTATATTTTTTTATCAAATCTTGTATTATTTACATTACATTTAAACTATATTAAAAATATTATTATAGATATAATTATAGATTTAATTATTTAGTTATTTATTATATAATAAATAACTAAATAATTAAATCTATAATTAATATCTATAATAATATTTTTAATATAGTTTAAATG
>JAJVSH010000007.1:1895077-1978601 GCA_021460005.1 Tetramorium alpestre | reverse complement strand
ATATAATTATAGATTTAATTATTTAGTTATTTATTATATAATAAATTAAGAAGCAAAGAAGAAAGAGCGGAATAGAGAGAGCCCTTGAACTCTGTCTAGAACTCTGCCTAGCATGGAAAAAAGTTCAAAACCAATTTAAAAGGAATTAAAATTCTTCCATTTTATACGATCAATGGCCTTTTTACTTTGGATGATTTTCATCTGGAATTCCAATCATTAAAATTGAACCGTGTAAATTAGTCCTCCGAGGATACACGGTCGCGTTTGAACTTTATCTGCTTTTGAACTCGACGTCAGGCCCGGCCCGAGTTGCCGAATTACAAATCCGACGTGGCGCACCGGGATAAAAGCAACGAATCCTGACGCGAAAAACGAAGGGAGCGGGAGAGAAAGGAGAAAAAGGAGAGAAGCGAAACGAATGTATTTCAATCTCGCCCGTTCCCGGCCACGCCGTCGGAGTTTCGGGAAACTTTCGCTACTTCGGGCTCGTCCGGCTGACTGAGTTTTTCGAAGCGGCTGGCTATAGCGGACGATGGTTCGGTGAGTATGCACGTTCCTGCAGTCGGATTCCGATCGACGAGCTTCTTCTTCCAAACTTGGGGAAAAAGGGCAATATTTGGCTTTAACAAAGCGACTTTGAAAAACGAACGGTATTGTCATCTTAAAGACAGAGAGAACTTTTCACTGTCACCGCGAGCCTCACGATCAACATAACTTATTGATACCGAGATTGCTATTGTTAGCATAACTTTTGGCCTTTCATCTTTCTTAGGTACGAGTACGACGAAGGAAAACAGATGTTTTAAATTGGAAACGGAAGCTCCGTTTTCTCAGTACCGCCGTCTTACTTTTGTGGACTTTAAACCACGATAAAGGATTATTTTTATCATTTTATGACATAATATACAGACTTTACGCGAACGCGATGTTTAATACACGCGATTTCTTCTTTCTTTTTTTTTTGTATCACTCAAGAACTTCTCCCGCGCGGTGAATTAAAAACTTCAATATTTACTATATCAAGTAACCGTCACGAGATGTATAAAATGTACCAACAATAAGGAACGGATAGAGCGAGCGAACGGCAACCACATAATGGCGTATTGTAGAACTGCATGCAAACAGAAAAACGAGCAAACGTCTTTCGCAGTAAACTTTAATAGTCGGACGATACCGCGAGGAGTTGCAGATGCGGCTGTGCCGCTTACCGCGGCACAGCTACTCCAATAAAGATGAAGAAACGGCACCTTTCATAAAAATATAAGCTCCCACCGTTACGTATGTGAGCGTTCAATCGCCTTCTTATGCCATTTACTCGCCTCCGTACATAGAGCGCGAAACCATCAACGTCCGCGGAAGACATCGCCCTCCACCCCCGGCGTTCATCCCCGGGATGTCGACATATCGCGCACCTGCTGGTACAATCGATCCTAAAACAATCGACAGCCCCCCGAGTTTCGCCCCCTCTCCCCCNCCCCCCCCCGAGTAAATCCGAGCCGGAAACGAAAAAACGCTACGACGATGATTAATCGATCGCCGTTCGCTCGATTTACGACGTTCGGGCGTACGAGCCGATCGCTCGAGGCTCGAGAAACGGACGTACGAGAACGGGAATCGATCATCGTGCGGAGTAACACCGAGGAGAAACGTTATTCGAAGGGTTATCCGTGGAGAAGGATCGCGCGGATCCACGCGCGATGAAAAACACCGTCATCGGGGGAGGACGATGACGACGAGGATAACGCGGATGACGACAGTCGATAGCGGCCATTCATAGGCGAGAGCTCACCGCTGCCGGCGCGCGGCGCGCTCGTACATTCAAACGACAATATGTATCCATACGTATGTATGAGCGGGGTTGTAAGTTCCACGGGCGGGAGAAGCGAGAAAGATAAGGGAAACGTGGGTAGACTCGCGCCGCGCTCGTAGCACCGATAAGAGATCACACCCAACTTAACCCCCGCGCCTTGCACCCCGCGAGCGAACAAACGGCGGCGGCAACCCTCGCGATCGATGGAGATAGAGATGGAGAGAGAGAGAGAGAGAGAGAGAGGGGGGGGAGGGCAAGGCGAATGATATTCTCGGGATGGTTTCTTAACACCTCTGGAGCAGCAAGATATTTCACCTATATGCACGACGATAGATACACGCCGTTTCCAAGTATGATGAGCGTACTTTGCGGGCCGATACCGGAAAAAGAAATTTGCGATTTGTTTTACGAGATCGTCCCTGACGATGTTCGACCCGCGCCTCGACTCTCACGGGCCGCGCCCGTTTGATTTATCGTTATTATTCGAGGGACGATTTGTAAAAAAAGTGATGCGTACGACGGTCGTTTTTGAAAGGCGGAAAGACTGGCTCCTTCCCGGGAGAAATTTAGATATTGAAAGCGCTCGCTCGGCATATGCACAACTTCGTTATTATACCGAAGGTAAAGCGAGTGGACTGACATTTTCAGAGAACATTGAGAGATATTTGCGGAAAAATTCCGAAAACTTTTATCGATCCGTTTTAGAAATAATTACTCTATGAAAATGTTTCTAAAATATATTCGCGTTTTTTGCAAATTGATTGCATCCAATGCTTCATTTACACAACGTCTGCTCCGGTAATTAAGCAATTGAGGATATTTTCATCCAATTTAATTATTGAATAACATTGGCTAGTTTGCAGTTTCCAAGAATTTCATTTCAAAAATAATTTAAAAAATAACGGAACTCTAAACGCAAGGAGATGTATTACGTATAAGAATAATTTTTTATACTTATACTTGTACTTGCTCTCTTTTACAAAAGGTATCGCCAATAAAATATAATATTTGTAATATAGAACAAGCAATTTTCGTTGTTCGTTAGATTATATCTCAATATGCAATTACGAGTTAATTTTATAACTAATTCACTCAATAGACCGAAATATTTCGGGATCATTTATGAATTTGTGTGAGAGAGAGAGAGAGAGAGAGAGAGAGAGAGAGAGAGAGAGAGAGAGACCTCAATTCCATTTTGATGTAATTCACAAAGCGGACGAATTCTTGCATGCCCCATGCGCTTGAAAATAATTTCCGCTTTCGAAAATCGTCATAAAAATGGCAAGCACAAAGCGAAACCAAATTAAATGGAAACTTTTGTAAATGTATGTGCGCGACGCGCGCATTCCTCTTTACATTTTTCTCTAAAATCCGGTATACTGCTTCTAGAATCATATCATGCAGCATGCAGGATGCAGTTAAAAAAAATACACACGCGCAGCAACATACATGCGTTTTATATTAAATATAAATCAGAAATGTTGTTTGCGGACTAATTGAAGCATAATCCTGCCTGCTTGTGTGTACATACACGTTTTGTTTTATTATGTTCATAAGATTGACTTTTCTCACCTATTGTTCTGGCATATTATGCGCAATAAGAGCGCGTTTATAGCTTTTGTGTTCAAAAACGCGCGAAACGAGAGTCCTGCCTTTGACACCGGATCGACACGAAACAAAAAAAAAATGATCGCAGATTTACCGTTTCGCTGGAGTGGAATATCCATTATATAAAAACCGAGCGAAGCTGTCAAAGGGAACGCAATCCAAAAGCGTACTTCAGAAAGAAATTAATATCTCATTCCAATAATGGAATATTCGCGTTATGCTTAACATACGTGCGTTCTCGCAATGCGAGCGGCTAGGAGGAAATGTACCACACAGCTATAATAACACAATCCATGTCACAAGATAAACATTCAATTTACGAAGCACGCGTGTATCACATTATTAATATTTAGCAACATAACATTTCAGAAATTATAATTACTCGTATGAGAAAAGTTGTGCTTCATTTTTATGAAATAATTGCGCTCTAGTTCTGAAAAAAGTTTGTTACGTTTTAGTAACATACTCTCACATACTCTCTCGCTCTCTCTCTCTCTCTACGTGTGTGTTATACTTTTCATGAAAACGATATCGATACTAAAAAGATCAATAGAGTTGTAAATGCACAAAGTACATTTCGACGTGTATGGAAATTCAAATGGAAATGTAATAAATAATCAGGGTAGAATTTGCCAAACGCTACTCGTAACTAGACTTTTTTTCGGAAACGATCAATAAACAAAATATCGGCACTGAATGGCGTGTCGTGAAAATCGATGGAAGACAAATCGTGGGCACCAAGCCACGTAGAAAAATAACGAGTTCGCGTCACCGAGGCTTACCAATTTCATGTTCATACGAGCCGTGCAAGCAAGCGAGCGCGCTCGTTTGCAGACGATAGCGAAGCGCCAACTACATAGTTGAAAATACAAAACTTCATTCGAAATTGCTGTGACACGTCTCGCGCGTACGCACACGTGTGCACGTATGACGGTGATGCTCCCAAATCGGCTCGGCGGACGAGAGAACGTTACGGTGGTGAACGCGCGTGGCAGCTAACGCGCGAAATGGAACCGAATGGCCGGCATAAAGAGCAAAAAACTGCGAGTGGAGAATGTAAAGCGAAAAGGAATATAGATGAAAATGGAGGAAGCAGCGTGCGTTCTAGTTAACGACGCGGCCATTTCGCTGTGGATCTTGGAAAGTACGAATTTACAAATGCGAGCGATTATAAAATCTATAAACGTTAAATATCTCTTAATGTTTTTTATAAATAGAGCTCGAACGTGGAGAAATGTTAAAATAATCCAAAGGAATAATAAAAATCAGAGTTAAAGCAATAGTCGCTGATTTTCCAATTTTGTATTAAAAATAATGTGTAAAAACTGTATGACAACACTGTATATAATTTGTCGTAATAATAAAATAAAATTTATATATAACTATAATCTTAAAATAATGCAAAATTTTCAATTGTTATTGAAGAGAAAAAAATCCTTTTAAAGCTTCATCGTTAGACAAGTTATTTTATGATAAAACTCAGTTTATACATAACGATTATTGTGCGCTATTTGGATGTTTAAGAAATATCGTGCCAAGCATAGCGAAAATTTGTCGATGCGACAGCAAGAGTACGTGTTTTTCAACCAATACCGGCAGTTTGCACAGTAGTTTCCATTGCATGTATTTTATCGCGACAAACGTCGTTGTTTCTAATACATTTGCATGTCGTTTGTCGAAGAATTGCATACGTTGAAAGATATCAAAATCTGAAACAACGAACAGCATAATAAGTAGAAAAAGTCGAAAAATACACTTGAAAATAAGAAATAAGAATATATATTTCAAGTCAGTTTATATTGCAATTATTCGTAATTATCATATTGCAAAATATAAATTGTTTTTTAAATCAACATGACATCAGCATAAAAGCATAAAAGCGTGGATAAGGTTTAAAATATGTTTAGTGAATAATAATAAGTTAGCAATGTTCATCAATTATAAAATATAATAAATTTTTATATATGAAATTAAGAAATTATTAATAAATTTAATTTTATCTAACTACAATTATCCAGTTTGTGAAAATTAATTAGATTCAATATAATACATTTAAAAAATGTTGCATTCAGAATCGCTAAAAAAAATTATTTTTATCTCGCATTTTTTATTTCAAAATCTTAAAAATTATTATTCAAAAGGAAAAATGTACGTGATATAAATTCGTAAATCTCGGAGAAACGTTAACTATAACTCAATAAACGTATTACAAGCATCGAAGAAAAACAAACGTAAAGTGTATTTACTAATTCGTGTTAAATAAAACAAAATGAAGAAAGACCACAATTTATTAAGAAACATACAAAGAAGAGATTCTTAAGAAAAAATGGAAAAATAAATATAAAAAATATACATTTAGAAAAGAAATTTTCTCACGAGCACTGTGTGCTTCTCTCTCTCTCTCACACACACACACAGATATAAATCGCTCATAAATACAGTTTCCGAGAGAGTTAACCCTTTTACGACGAGGTTTTCTCCGAAGAAGGAAGTAATTTAAGAAGAATGTTTATTTTCTCTTTTTTCATTTTACTTCATAATTAAAAGAACTTCCTGGATAAGAGAGACAATTCGAAAAAAAAAAAAACGTACTAATCGCCTTTCGCTCTGTGAGAGAATCAAATAAAGGAAGCGCAAAGACTTAACGTATACTCACGGTTCGATTAATGTATTTACAGCTGTAATTATTTGTACGACCGCGCATAAAACGCAATTACGCGGCACGCATGAGCAACGAGAAAAATTGAACGGTTGCTTAAATGACGCACGGGCGTGAATAACCGCACTAATAAATATGCTGGAACGTGAGGCTCCATAAACATCCCCCCGTAGAGAATTCCGAACGCGCCGCTGTAATCGTTAAAGTGAAACTGAATCTGTTGACGTACATGCGCGACGTACGGAGCGAGATTTAACGTTTCCCGTAAAGTAAGCTCGCGCGGATGACAATACCGGAAGACAATGCCACGCTTTACGAGTCCATTTCTACGGCGGGAGCGTGTCACGATTCGCTCAATCTTCAGAGTCGGTTAATTGTTTCAACCGCTGAAGCCATTGTTATTACAGCTGGCACTCAAAGTTGAATAATCTTAGAAAATTTCCGCGACTGTCAAAATATCGCTTTTGGGAGTCGGAAGAAACAACAGAACTCTCTCTACCGTCGTACGCGGGATGTTTTAATTGCTTAAACATGTTCAATTTTCAAACTTTGGAATCTTTTTCTCTTCTTGACAATCTCTGCGAGTGATCACTTAAATGTCAGATATATATATATATATGGTGACGATACGTTTTATATTTCAGAGGACAGTCCTTTATTTTATTAGGTCTGTGTCCTTTAGATTAATTTTTTTCTTCAAAACTCACTTTTGCCCTTTATTTCTGAAAAGTCCTATAAAATGTCCTTTATTTCAGTCTTTATCATCTTTGTATATTTTGTGTAATCACTGAGAGAAAAATATAGTTACTTTTGATCTCGACCATAATATTTCTAATTATAAATATAATTAACTTAATTATAGGCATCGTTCTGTTAACCATAATTATCATTAGAAATATCATAAAATTATGGTTGGGTCCAAAAGTAACTATATTTTTCTTTCAGTAATATTTAAATAAAGATGTGTTTTTCTTTTTATATATATAATTGTTTTAGTTTACAAAATTTTACTTTTTTTCATATAAATATACATTCAGGGAAAAAAAATAATAATAATAAATTTACATTGCACTTGTTTGTAAAAGAAGGGTAGACAGCGGTGTTCTTAATTTTCCTCAAAGAAATATGATCACCATAGATACATGCCATGTCGTTATACAACAGCAAACGAGAAAGATCCAAATTGGCGAATTACTCGGTTACGTCACTATGAAAACATTCTAATCGATATGCAGCGATTACCGTCGTCGAATTGACACAAACCGGGTGAAACCAAGCGAAGTAGTCGCTTAGAAGCGCCAGAAGGGTTAATCACAGGCGGCTTAGAGCGGCTAGATTTGCCTTGGCAAAATAGCAGAAGGGAGGAAGTCTTCCCAAGTCGCTGGCAGGGAATTGGCTCGTTACGCAAGCGACCGGTGAAACTGATATTAACGAAACCTCCGGGGAACAAATGGAGTGCTTACGCAACCGTGTTCGTCAATGACGCCTCCCTGCTATTACGAGAGAAAGAGAGAGAGAGAGNATTGCACTTGTTTGTAAAAGAAGGGTAGACAGCGGTGTTCTTAATTTTCCTCAAAGAAATATGATCACCATAGATACATGCCATGTCGTTATACAACAGCAAACGAGAAAGATCCAAATTGGCGAATTACTCGGTTACGTCACTATGAAAACATTCTAATCGATATGCAGCGATTACCGTCGTCGAATTGACACAAACCGGGTGAAACCAAGCGAAGTAGTCGCTTAGAAGCGCCAGAAGGGTTAATCACAGGCGGCTTAGAGCGGCTAGATTTGCCTTGGCAAAATAGCAGAAGGGAGGAAGTCTTCCCAAGTCGCTGGCAGGGAATTGGCTCGTTACGCAAGCGACCGGTGAAACTGATATTAACGAAACCTCCGGGGAACAAATGGAGTGCTTACGCAACCGTGTTCGTCAATGACGCCTCCCTGCTATTACGAGAGAAAGAGAGAGAGAGAGAGAGGGGGGGGGGGTGAGTTGGCGCGTTCTCCCCGACGCGGCGCGGCGGGCGTGCTTTACTTATAGGGCGAATGTCAAATCGTTACTCGAAACTTCGCCGTTGCAACGGGATTACCCACGCACCGGTACCATCGCCTAGGAAAGTCGAAAGCTGTGCCAGACGAGCGGAATATAAATGAGCGAGAGCCGAAGACGAACCCGGATCGATTGCGCGCGCGCGCGCGCTGATAAGGCGGGGCGAGAAATGGCGCGAGACACCTTCGGTCTCTCTCCCGAGAAAACTGGAACGCGGACGGTTACGAGGATTCTGATATGCAGGACTTTTCGTAAAATCGGATGGCCACCGCTTGCGAACTGTTTATGCGGAAAGAGGGAGTCGCGGGGGCCGGGAGTCGTAGCAATGAAATCACCGCCGAACAGCTTCGCAAAGTGCCGGTCGTGCGATTCCTCTCCTCCCCTCCCCCCTCCTCTCCCCAAAACCCTCGTTGGTCGACGTAACGTCACGGAAACTATTCCTCTTTTTATTGTCCTGTGTACGACACGTGCGTTAATCAAACGGATACGATTCCCTGCAGTTTCTGAGCGGCGAACTGAAATTCCCAACAGCACACACTTCTATTATCGAATTAAAAATTGAAATTCAATTATCAAAAATTTATACAAACATTTTATAGTTACGAAATATAAATTCCCAAATATTATATTAATACGTAATGTAACGGATCGACCGGAAACATAAATTATTCACAATGAAATGGGATATATGGATTTGCTCAAAACTTGCGTCGTATTGTTTTAACTAACTTTCTAGAAATTAATTTATATATTTTATTTTATTATGTATGTCGCTATCATGTCGTCGAATAATACGATTACTAATTTCTGATCTTATTCATTAAACAGGAAAATTAAGTTAGCTTTTTATTAAAAAAATTTCTAAATAGGTATATGATAAAGAAAAGCAATAGTGTTTTTTTATTTATTAAACATGAAAAATAAAAAAAGAAATACTAAACGTAAAAGATGGCATCAGGCACTGGTGGCAATATCTTTTTAGCTTAAAATTATTTCAGGCGTGATCGATATTATCAAAGGATCGACGGGAAATATAAGACATTGTTTCTACATGTTGACAGCCTAATTATTAAATTTGAAAACCATGCATAGAGATTCCACTTTCAATGGAAATACGATTTCGTTCTCGCGAGAATCGCAAAATTAACAAGGAACTCGGGGTATCAGGGAAAACGTTAAAAATGATTTCCGCGTACTATTAATTTTGCACGGATTGCTAAAGGCCTCGGCCGGCAGTTTTCCGGAGGCCGCACTTTAAATCCGCGAAAGCAACTTCAATGCGGCGCAATAACGTACGTGATTTACGAAAAGTTTCCCGTCCGCGCAAAATCGTCCGCGTTAAAACCTTTTGGAGAGGTTCCAACGTGACGAGGTCTAAGATAAGAATTTCGTTCACAGTGCCTCGGGACAGACAGTGTCGCAGGGCAATATCGAGGAGACGGAGAGCCGTGGTATGAAATCAAAGTACCGACAGCTAGGAAACCTCGGGAAATTGCAGAAAACCACGCACGTCCCGTTCCAGCGCCCGTTCAAACTCCTTGATGGATTTACTTTTGTTATAATCGAGGATCCGCGCGACCCTCGTACGATTGATAGCAGTAGTACTATATGTGTATCATATGTGATACAAGGATGTGATATATAATGTACGATATAAGACTACTTATGCGGTGGCTACGGAAATCACTTAAATATTTAATCTCTAACGTGAATAGAAACTGACAATGTAAGAGCAAGTACGGATTACTCATTAATTCTTAGAAAATTGCGATATAATCTTTGTAATCCGGACTTTTATTAAGAATCAAGATTCTGCACTGTCGCGGTAAGTAATTCTTAAAAATGAGAATTTTCAGTTATTCAGAATCTACTTCTTTCTATCTAATCTAAAACACAAATTTAGCGATAAATTCAGACACTAATTAGCTTGGATTATTTTACATTTTTCTCAAAGATCGTGTTCTTTTATGAAAAATCAATTTCGTGAAAGAGTAAGTTTTTCTATGTTTCCAATGTCGATCAGTTAATTTACATTTCTCGCAGTTGAGATGCCACGACAATCGCCATTTTCGACGGAAGAACGATAATAACAGTGGTGTATCGTTATCTGAATCTAAGCTGACAGCCATCAACGCGGTAAAAGCCAATGCAAGCACGGAGCCGTGCCTTCCACCGGAGGTCCCTGTGTTAATTAATGATTCGAATCTCATTTATCATTACGGCTATGTCGTGTTCTCAGACCTTCCACTCGCCTTCGAGCACGACCTCTCACTGTAGATACAACCATGCCTTACCTTCTCCTCCTTTTGTCGTTCTAGTCTGTATATAGGGTGTCTTCGGATGTACCAAATGTTTTTTCGACCAGAAGCGTTAGAGATTAAGTGAAGAAAAATGACACTTCTACTCTGCTATATTTAACAAAGTTATTTAATACTAAAAATTAGAGGATTTGTTCTGTTTTTTAAATAATTTTTAAACTAAATTCCCTCTTTTTTTCTCTCTTTCTTTTTAACATAAAAACTTTTCTTTGAATCATCAAAATATTTAATATTAAAAATAATCTTTTTTTACGATCATCACCGTCTAATTTTCGCCAGACGAGCATCGACTCCGAAAATCGTCTGAGAGTTGAGAGGATGTTCCGTTTTAAGTCTGGCACACCCAATATACGGCGTATATACAAGCCCACCTCGTAGCTCCACTTTTCCGGCCACCCTTCGCTATGTACCCCCGCCCTTCTCTCCGCGGCGCCAGTCGCCTTTCTCTAATTAAATAACTTCAAGACACTATCCGTTACTTCATCTATCTACTCGACCGTTCGTCCGTCTGCAGTTCTTCTTTTCAGGTTTGAACACGAGATGCCCATTAAAGCGAATGCGCGAAATTCGATATCTCCGATATCTGCTTGGCCACGATGATTCGAGAGACCTCGAATCGTCGTGCGCTACGGTGCGGCTTGTTGTGCTTGTCGCGATTCCTCCCGCCTGCCTTCCGAAAGTTTGCCCAATGAGTAAGACGTAACGTCTACCACATTAAAATCAAGAAGCCCAGGTTCAATCAAACGCCGCCTTCGGGGAAATTTCTGCGAGAGTAGCGGCGAGAATTAAAATTAAATTAGCAATATATACTTTTTCTTTTCAGAAATTTGTATTGAATTGTGCACTTTAGCATAGTAAGTTCTCGCGATGCATTATCTTTATTCAATTTCTTCTTGAATTCGTTACGAAAGTAGGAATATTTTTATATCTCGATGAATAAAAAAATTAATACATTAAATCTAATATAAAGTTAAATTTCCTTCGAATGGAACGTAATTAAAATTACAGAAACCATTACCTAAGCGAGTGACGCGTAAATTTTTTATGCTTGCAACTCTTTTTTTAGACGAAAATTTGGAAAATTTATTTTCATCATTCATATAAATAAAAAATAATATGACGATAATTATAATTATAAAAATTAGTTTTAATTTATATGTACATAAAATTTACTAATTTTTTAATATTTTAATACATATTGTTTTGATACTTTAAGATAAATTCTATATTGATACATAGTATGAATGGAAAAAAAATTCGCAATTTTAATAAACTTTTACGCGACTCAAGATTTACGTATCGTTGATCGAAGCTCCAAGCGAATCATTCTTTAGATTATCATTTGTCATGTTTTAGACTGACCGCTTACTGATTAACGAAAGTGTAAAGACATAGACGTATTTTGTCCATCCTGTTTTCAGCTTCTGAATCGAATACTGCAAACACCGTAGAAATCAACTACGTACTTGCAATGCTAGTCTCGAATGAGACGCACGTTCCTTGTCTTTTTTAGAAACTGGACCGATTGCGTGGTCGAAAATCACGAAGAAACGTGACGAACAGATGGAAAGAGGAAACCGAGAGATAATCGAGAGGACGGAGAAAGATCGTCCGGATATATCGCGAAGCTTGTCTTGTCAGCCCATCCATTATTCAAGTCGCGCAGCTTACAAGTGCACCACGCACGCAGGGCCTCATTAATTCGCTTTATGTGTTTGTCCAGCGTTGGACAATCTATTGAATACTTTCAGCCTGCAAACACGTTTCAGCATACCGCAAAGGACACGGCTGAATATCGAGTGACTTTTGGACGTTGATTCACGATTCTCTTCCAAAAAAAATTCATGATATGTATAATTATAGATATGTGCTACCAAAAAAAAAAAGACGATGTCAAACAGTGAAAATAAAGTAAGAAATAAATAAAAGAAAACAAACATATTATTTAAATTTGCTCTCAATTCAATTAACTTTGAGTTCAATAAGTAATATATTAAACGTATTGATTAAATAAAGTTCGTCTTTTTCTGTTAAAATTAAATTCATTTTTAAAGTGGACTTTACTGTACGTTCAAAATGCTCTTCGTTTGGAAGGAAATGTCGAAAAAAATAGTTTGCTCCGCAATATTGCACGAACAATGCATTGCGCGCAACAATCGCTAGCGACGATCATTCCCTTTTTGCGGCGTTCGTTGCAGGAAATATATGGAAATCGGAATGGGAACGCAAGCTGATGTGCATGCGGCGAGAAATAGCGTATCTACCTCGAATCAATGATCAGCAATGCGATATGCCGAACACTGGACACCGAGTTGCGTAACCACAATCGAAACTTTGCATCAATGCGGAGGACCGCGGATTTCATGAATCCCCGCACGATCAGCAGTTCGAAACGAAGCTATCATGATTTCCGCGGAATCGCCGACAGTTTCTCCGACAGAAAATATTATAGATCGCATTCCTACGAGCATACCGTTAAACGATCGAGGAACGGTAATAATTCTCCAATCAAGATAGTTATCAAGGTTATTAATTTCTTTGCAAAAAATGTCTGCTCGTATCAAATACGCGATAATAATTATACCGAGAATTAAAATAAATAATAATGTACAATTTGTGTGATAAGAAATAGGTATAAAAAAGAAATATAAAGAGTGTATGTGACGTATAATATATTAACGCAGTGAGAATGTAACTGATACTTGACAAATTTCTTGAATGTAATTAATGGAAATTTTATCTAATTCGAAATTGTATCATTTTCTTCGTACACCCTTCCATTATCCATCGTCTTAATTAACGCGCTGTCGTGCACGTCTTACGTGGTTCATTTCATCGCGAGAAGTAGATCGCTTAGATTAAGTCTTCAGCGGGTAGCATGCAGGCGTCAGTACGTTGGCAATTAACGAGGTTTTAAAGGGGCGCACCAGCGATAAATAGGTAACTATAATATTGTGGAAAGACCTGAAAGCTTTCCATCACCCAGTCATATCACCGGCCGGAATAATTAGGAAGTGATAACAGAATAAATTATTACAATACTTTTCAGTATTATTACAATACTTTTCAATAATCCAATTAACAGTTTCAATTTGTTGCTACTCATACTTGTACGAAAATATCTTTAGCACAAAAAGTATTGTTGTATATTTTTTACAATTTTTATATAAATTGTTACAAAATTAAGAATAAGATAAATAAATTAAATATGTAAAGATAAATTGCTTCGAAATTATCTTCGCGCGTCATCAAAATTAGACACGCTAATTAATAAACTGTCAAGCGAGCGAACGTTTTCATCGAAATCAAATGAAAATGGTTCTTCCCACGTGACAACAGCTAGGTGTGATTTATTCGTTTGCAACGTGATTGGGTCGTTGATCCTGACGGATGAGAGGCATCCGTCATGCTGGCCGACTGGAACTAGCAGCGATACCTCTTTGCAATACACCGTAAAAGTAACTGGAAAAGGGACGCGAGACTCGGTCACGACATAACGAGGAATCAGTCACGGCATAACTAAATACGCGGTAAAAAGGACAATGTAATATTGACGTGTAACAGCACGTCAAATTGCGTGCATACATTCGACTGTATAATGATGCTTTCTACGTCAAACGTGTGTGAGAGAGAAAGAGAGAGAGATCGATTGCTGCGGAAAACGTAAGGAAACTTTTTGGATCAATAACCAAGTAGACCTTTTTACAGATGCTCTCGAATATCTCCCTAGAGATATTTAAAATTATAATGTCGGGCATATATTAAATTTATAATTATCACAGCTCGTACCACACAAAACCAACAAACAAATAACCGCGGGAGTTAAATAATAAGTTGCAGAAAGATAAGCAAGTTGTTATTTAATTTTCCCCCGCGGCATCATATATTCGCAATGTTGGTTCAATGCTCTGCAAAATATCTCACATCCATTGCGATACCGGATGAAGGAAACTGAATTTTATTATATCATGTCATCGTAATAAATTTAAGAGAAAAACATCATTTTCGTAATCACATTTTCCGTCAAGTATTTCAAGAGTTTAATATAGAAAGGTTAATTTTAAAATATTTTGAACATATCATTTTTGAGCACACAATGTCTTAATATATTCGTGGTGAATATAAAAAAAAAATTCTATTTACTTTTAAAAAGGTTTTATATACTTGGTGTATTTACATTGGTATGGTGCACTTTTTTTACTGTATAAAATTCTTTATGAGGTCAAAAATTTTCTACAGTCAAATATTTCAACATAGCAGCGAAAAATTAAATTTTAACCATTTTCGAAAATACAGTCTTAAAATATTCGTGATAAATATATTCCCGACATTGATGTGATGTTAATATAATAATATAATGTAAAAGCTTGTTCTCTCCGCGTAATTTTTTTTTTTTTGCATTAAGCAACATTTCTATGTTGTTCGATGCGCGGACATCCATCTCGCGAGCGTCGAAGTGTCCGCCACGGACTGCGGTGGCGGACAGCGCGTATTCCCACGTCAAATTTTGCGAAAACCCAGCTCTTTTTTCATTTCCGCGGGATAAATTACCGCGTGCCCGTGTAACGGTGCTATCCCCGCGAGATTGTATTCGGATGCGTACGTATGTAGCGCGAATGTATTTTATACTGTACGCACATCTGCGGCCCCGCGGTGCGCATATGCACCCCGCGGCGGACGGGCCGGTATCGTGGACTGACAGTTTTCGCTATATTTGGCCTTTGATAAATTCCCACCGGTCCATGTGATTCAAATTCTGTTCGGTGCACCGAACGCGGCGATCCGCGAAATTGCAAGGAAAAGGATCAAGTCAAAGGCAATCTCGAAGAGATCTCCGACTATCAATAATTTATATTCTTTGGATTTGCCGTATATCTTTTTGATGCTATCGATAGATTTATTACTTATTCCCAATTCGTATCAATTAATATTAATTATGTTTACTAAGTCGACACAGTTAAGATACAATCAATAATCCTGATTAAAATTTTTTATATGATGCTGTAGCTAAAATGGAACATAAAAATATCCTTTAAAGCGAAATCTCAATAAACATGCTAAGTGAGAGCTATACTTATGGACTATTTAGATAATATAGATTTACATCCTAATACTATCTTCCCATATTCTGCTCTTATCTGAGATTATGCCCGCTAATCTCGTTATGAAATATGCGTGGCATATAAGAGTGAATAGCGAATGTAAGTGACATTAAATCACTATTACGCTGTAAGTTTACTAAGCTGGTCATATATGTAAAATATTAATAATGCCAGACGACAAGACCCAGAAAGAGAATAATGTATGGTGTAATGTAAATGTTGTATAAAGTTGCCTTAACATATTATTATCCATAATAATTTTCTTTAAGCATTATAGAATTAAATGTTTAAAGGCATAACCTCCTCTTTCTTTCTCTT
This sequence comes from Tetramorium alpestre, assembly GCA_021460005.1. NCBI lineage: Eukaryota > Metazoa > Arthropoda > Insecta > Hymenoptera > Formicidae > Tetramorium > Tetramorium alpestre. Next base: position 1,962,733 of record JAJVSH010000007.1, on the reverse strand, counting down.
TCCCTCTTTTTTTTAAATATAATTAGTTAATGTTTCCTCTCAGGTACTTCTCTTTATTTTTTCTTTATTTTTTCTGACAATATTATTATACATATACGTTACAGTTTTTTTTGTACTTTTGCTTTTATTAATGTTACAGTTTTTTTGTACTTTTGCATTGCAATAATACTAACAATACATGACGGAAATTTATACATTAATAATTTATTTGTGTATTTCTTTTACGTAATAGCTCGTTTATATTTATAATTTATATTTATACTGCAATTTAAGAGTTTACCATTTTTATTATTTTTGGCTATATTTTATAGTTTTTAATTGTTGAACATAACGTGATAAAAAGATACAACGAAAATTTCTTACTCGTCGAGACTGATTCTTTTCTACTTTCGTTACTATTTCATTTATTTTGCGCAACCGCGAACAACGGTCAACATCGCGTCGCGGTAGGCAGACCGTGTACTTAAAACTTTAAATATGTTGACTCCAGAACTTCGCGTCACAGTGCCAACATCCCAAGATACAAACTGCAATCCGCAAGTAAGTACAAACGAGGTACAAATACGATACGCGAGCACGGCAAAGGATTATCTAATTAAACCGCGCGCGCGAGTTGCGTTACAGTCTGCGTAACGCGGCTAATCCTTTTGCGACCCTTATAACGAAAACGGATCGCACGCAGGCAGCTCGGATAATTGTCTATCGATGAATCGATCAGCTAAATTAAAACGCACCTTGCGTAATGCATAAGCTGGAAGATTACGGCGCGACTTATAAATTACGGACGTTTTGATTCATTAGCTCTTAAGAGCGTCCCCTTGAAAAACTAATTAAAGAAGCCGAGCCGCGAGACTAAAGTTTTTGTTGATAACTTTTGCATATAAACTCGAGCTAAGAAGCGCGATGGATGATTTACAACATCGCATTTGTCAACGATGAAAGACTGACTGTAATGTAATCAAACCCAATTATCTACATTTATTTATATACAAAGTCCTGATGCTAAATTAACAAGAAAAAAAGTACATCCTTCTCATATATATCGATTTACAATTTTTCGAATGTATGTACATTTAAATTTAATATATTTTTTTAAACTATCGCGTAAAATTGATTTAGAATATAAAATAGTACACTGGAAAAAATATACTTTATAATGTTTCTAACAATAAATATAATTAACTTAACTATACGCATCATTATGTTAACCATAATTATCGTTATAGAAATATTATAAAATTATGCTTGAGGCCGAAAGTAATTATAATATATTTTTCTCTCAGCGTAGAAGCGATCGCATTTTTCTCGATTACATCCAAGTTTGTTGATTTTACGTAAGTTTAATAGTAAATTTAACTTGTGTCCACCGATATCTACGACTCAGGTAAATTAGAAAAATTTGTAGCATGACAAAGGCTGTCTTAAGTTTTGATTAATAAAACTTTCTTACATTTCGCGACAATCAATCCGCCTGTCGACGGCCTGGAAAGTAACGACGGTACAGTTATCCGGCCGATGATTAACATTAATATTTCAACGTAATCGATCGAACGACTTAAGACGCTTTTATTAGCCTGGCGGAGGGAAGCGCCAATCCTACGTAATCTTTTGTTATGACGCTAATCTTGCTCGGCGGAAGATATTCGTCTCGAAAGTCGCCGAGCTATTCAGCTTTCTCATTAAATTATGCCCGCGTGGAAAGTACGCCCTTTCACGAGCTGTCACTGTGTCAGCCTTAAATAGAGGCTGCCCGAAGCGCCCGTTACTCTATCGAACGACTCCATCGGCGGACAACTTTTAATGTACAAAGATCGCCTCGGTCCGTCCTGTGTTCCGTCCGTCGCGAGTCACCATAATCAAAGGTCACATCTACTCTCCCCTTTGTAATTGAAAGGACAAGGAAGCGAAATGCAAATAAAGCCGAATTAAACTCGGCTGAAACTGTTCGTCAAATAGAACCGGTGGTCTTCAGCGTCCTCAAAGCGATACACTGTAAAGCACGAAACCTTTTATTCCTTTCCGCGCCGCGTGATTCTAATTAGAATTATGTACCGAATCTAGTCAAAATTAATTACTAACTTTATAAGTATTGAACAAAAAAACCTCGATTAATATTTGTAAATTGGAGAAGCAAGTTTGCAAAAACATATAGTATATAATTAGATTGGATGATTAAAGGTTCAAGAGTGTCTTTCATTTTTTTATTCGATACTTTAGAATTAAAGAAGAAAAGTAGAAAAGAAAGTCTGCATGTTTTCCCTCAATTATACAAATTTGTTCAAGCAAGAAATGAAGTTAGGACAGAAAATTACAAGTAACGGTGATCACGGATAAACATACTAGTGCCGTATTTACCCTCAAGTGGCTCTTACGGATACTCAGTCACATGAAAGAAACACGTCGCAAGGTATAGGAAGAAAAACGCCAAGCGAGATATCGTTATCACACGTTTCATGAATACACCGCGATAAAATGTATATAAGCTGTCCCGAGTGGTACGCGTATTTTTCAACTGCAATTGCTTGCGCATGTTCATACCGCGCGGGTGTGTTTTGTTTGTCCAATGTTTTACGATAATCGTATTGTTTCAATATAGCGGTTAATAAAATATAAAAGCAACGCGATACATTTCTTTTTTTATACAATTTTCTAAAAATACAATTTTTTTATACAATTTTTTAAAATCGCCTATTATTTTTTCAATTGCCTTGTTGACACTAAAACGAATTATAAAATACATTTTAAGCGCTCTATTAAACTATTTTAATATGTTAATAGATTTCGAAAAACGATATTATTTCCCTTGATTCGACTCGAACGCAAAGACGTGATGTACGTAGCAACATCGCAGAGAAAGATATACAGTTGCTTTTGGATGCAACTATAATTTTATAATATTTCTAATAAGAAATATGATTAACTTTACTATATGCATCATTATGTTAACTATAATTATCATTAGAAATATTATAAAATTATGGTTGAGTCCAAAAGGACTACACTGAAAAAAAATTTTGTTTAAAAACAGACGAATCAGAAAATTCTTGTAGGATTAATCAAATATTCGTATTCTGATTATTATAATAAGAATTCTGGTTACTATAAGTTATAAAGTATCGAGTTCTATTATAATAACCAAAATATTCGATCACGCCTACGAAATTTTCTGATTCGTCTGTTTTTAACCAATTTTTTTTCAGTGTATATTTTTCTTCCAGTGCAGAAAGTACAAAATTAATCATTTGGCGTCTATTAATAAAAGCACCATCAAGCCTCTTAAAAACTATTTTGCCTAAAATGTTTAACGGACTAAAAAAAAAAGACGTTTGAAAGCTTGTGCAACCAAACTGAAGCCCCCGCGCAGACGGTCTCAACTCGATTAGCCTTGTACGTCCTTACATCCATATATGCAGGGGCTTATTCGCGATAATGGCGGGCGTGAACGATATTTCACGGCGGCCCCTATATCATCCCGAACTACAGCATATAAGCAAGTGCGATCGCGGATAACGAGCGACGGCTTTGTTCGTAAGCTGTCACGGGTTGTGCAACCTGATTCGACCGAGGAGAGAGAGCATAGTAGGAAATTACAACGCGCGCTCGTGTCCGCGCCGCGCCGCTGCCGATCGATCGACACGCCGACGGTTTTTCAAAATTGTCTTCGCTCCGTAATCATCCGTCAATCTACCGGAGGGAGAAAGACAGAAGAAGGAGGGAGGGGGAGGGAGAGGACAAAGATATTAAATGATATTTCGCGCGTTATAAACAAAATTTAACCCAGTTTTCCCCAAGGAAAAGGAGCAAGAGCGGGAGAACTCTTCCGCCGCTGATAATCAACTTTGCCGGCATTAGCGACGATTAATAGTCGCGCCACGCTGGCAGCTGCGAGTGAAGGCTCGGTTCAGCGTTTTGGAAACGTTAACTCGGACGTATTAAGTCCGCTAATTATATCGTATCCCGTGTACATGTACGAATTACCGCGCACAAAGGCAGAAATTTCGAACAGTCGGCGAGTAACGGCGCGAAATAATTACGTAATGCTTCAAAATTACGCCTCCGACTAGCATCACTCGAGGCTCGCACTGCTTTTTTTTTCTTTTCTTCACCTCCTCCTCGTCGTTATACGAACCGGTTGTTTGTACTCGCGAGATACTCGCTGCTGGCAAAAAAATCGTATATATACTCGGCTAGGATTCCGCCGGATGCTTCGGGCTTACAACTGACTTAGCGGGCGTCTCTTTAAGATCCTACGCGTCTGCCTCTTTAATCTTATGGAAGGTAAATTTATCGTCAGGCAAACAAGGCAGGCGGCAATGTTTGCACCTTATTATAGGTCCCTCGCGAATTTTTATATATACGTATACGCGCCCGTGTACTTTTGCTGCGTACTTGAACATATAATAAATACATGAACCGCGGCTCTCACAGAGATGGAAGATGAATCAGTCTTACCGTTAACTTGTGAAATCACATTGCAATCGCTTTCTCCTGTTAGTAATAATAAATTCATAAGCAGTATTATTATTGGCAATTCTAATAAATTATCTACAGCGTATATAATCAATATATTGGATGTCTTTAAAATCTTAAAAAGATCAATTTTAAAATGTGACAAAAAAATCTACTTTAATTTAAAAATTCGACAACTATTATTCAATCTTTTCAGAAATATGTAAAGGTCTATTTTTGTCTGACTCAATCATTTATTTTGAAACACCATCTATTCAGTTTTTCAGATAAAACTAACGTTAACATCTACCGTTATACATATATTTAAATGATTTTAGCACAAAACTAATACGCATATACAAATACCTACGTTATCTTCATTAAATTGCTTTGAGAAGTAATTGAATATAAGATTAATGAGTAACAAGGAAAAGCGAGCTTTGAGAGCCAAACGCGGTTAGTTGTGCGTAAATTAACGTTACGTAACTTTTAATTAATAATATAATACAAACTAAAAATCTTTTGGCGCGTTAGCGATAAATCCCTTAGAAATTTCCAGGGAAAAAAACAAAAGACTTTTTATTTTCAAACATTTTTATATTTTAGCGGCCGGATTGCTCATAGATTCATTCATTCGCGCTCGTTATCCTTTATGTCTAATCTTTTAGGTCGGAAATTAGCGTTTTCCGGTGTGCGTACCTACCGAATAAATAGATTTAAAAAAAGAAGCAACCGAAGGTAAATTTATGTGAGTAATAATATGTATAATAATAATCATATATATGTATGCATGTACATACGCGCGGAACAATGCGTTACGTAAGGCGCGCTAGGGGCGACGTCGTTACGAAAATGGCTTAAGCCCGCGTTAATTAAGGAAGGCTTTAGCTGGTACTGGCTATAATCACCCGCAGCGGGCGTCACCATGGCGACTGCAGAATGCGTAGAAAATGGCCGCGAGATGAGGAAATGAATGAAGCGGAGTCGGAAAGGAGAAAGGGAGGCTAGGGCCGTCAGTGCAACTGTTTTTACAAGACGGGATCGTCGGTCATTTGTCAGTCTCTCTCTCCGTCTCGCCCTCTTTCCGTTCCTCTTCGCGAGACAGCCTACCCGTTATGACTAGTGGTTATTGCACCACGACTGACTATATTATCTTCTTGTCGTGTGTATGTACACTAGCGAGCTGCGCATTCCGTTGATTTTCTACGGTTTGTACATTGTTTATGTCCCATTAGCTCAAAATATCGCAAGCGAAAAAGAAAATTGAATTATTACCGAGTTAATTATTGAGCTATTAATTAAATTAAATTCACATTGCCTGGATATACGTACAACAAAATATATAAACATTCAAACACGTAAAAAAAAACCAAAAATTATAAAATATAAAAATTGATAGATATAAGGAAATGTTGGCAGAGAATATCATCATCAGAATATTTTAATAGCTTTTATTTATTTATCAATTTTATCCATAAATAGCAATCTAGCTTGAGAGAGTTCGGAAAACTTATTTTCAAATATTACATTAAACAAAAGTTAATTGATGTTTCATAAATTGATAACCATATAAACATACATTTATGAGTACATGTAAACATACATTTATGCGATATCGTAATCTACTTATTAAGTGCGACTTTAACTTTAACCATTTGTTTCAAATAAATGTGACTAATTCGCCTAATTAGCCAACCGTAAATATCAAATATGAGAGAGCAAATTACTGCCACTCGCGTAAATTTATATACTCCCTCCTTTGTTGTAAACCGACATTTATTTAATCAAAATGTCTTTATAAATATCTAAATAAATATATTTTCTTCATTATTTTATAAATAGATTACATTTCATATAATAAATTAAATACTTTCTATATTCAAAATTGTCGACAATGTAAGTCAATTAATCTTACGGACCTAACGAATCCTGTTACGGAAGCTCTGACACGGACACGGTAAAAAAGTGAGGTCGTTAGAAAAAAGGATTATGAGAGCGACGGAAAAAAAACCGTAGTGACCTTCGATCAGTCCGGTTCTCCGGGCGATACGGAGTACTCGAATACTTTATGTCGCAATCAGTCGGGCAGCAGAATAGAGCGAGATCGGTACCGATCCGGTTACACAAGGGGTTGCCGATTAATGCAAATGTCTAACCTATTGCGGTGCATGGCGTAGGCCCGGACTAACTGATGGGCCGATCGCGGAGAATCGAGGAGGACGGAATCGGAGCGAGCGAGACTGAGGACGATATGGACATGGAGTTGTCCAGAGTGCGTTGGGGTTGGTGGGCACCCGAAGAAGGGTAGGAGAGGGTCTATTCTGAATTACCCCGGACCTAAACTGGACCTGCTCTCCACGACGACCGTTCGACCGCAGCGCTTCAATTTAGAATGCTAATCAGGTGGCGTTCACCCCTCCTCCCCCCCTTCCGTTCCGTCGCCTCCCCGGTCGACACACCGGCCATTGCGCCGACGGTTTAATGTCTATACGTGTATTCATCCCTTAATCTGCCGGTGCTTCGAGGGTCAGAGGTGAGCCGCCTTTAACCGAGAGCTAGTGCCACTATGTCAATGTCTCTGCCGTAGGAGAATTCTCGGCGCGGTGAGAGGTAGTGCGCGGCAACATCCTTCTCGGCAAAGCCGAGAATGGTTCGAGGCCGCCGACCCTGAGAACTCAACCCGGTCCCCTCGCTTTGATCTCGCGTCAGGACAAGTATATAGACGAACGCATGCTTGGCGGCCGGACCATTGATCGATGAACGTTTCCTGCCCGTCGGCAGAATCGTGCAGTGAATCAGAATAGCAAACTGCCTCGAGACATCCGTCGCGCGACACGACGTGACTTGACGAAATTGCAAAACTTGACTGTGGCGCCAGTAATAATAATAGCTAAATGGTCTACACTGTTAAACATTTGTAGTGTCAAATTATAATATTCAATTTGAGTCATTTTTAACTATTCCATAGGTCGCCACTGCTCAATATTTCATTAATTTTGACTAAAAGAAAGATAAAATTTTTATCTAACTTGTAAGTTAAATTAGATAAATTAACAATATATGCAAGGCTTACTCAATACATCGCTAATTTTATTTCATCGTTTTAGTCCAAAATTAGTGTGGGAGTGTAATAATCCAGCCAATAACTTGTAATAAGATAAACTGTACGAGCGAGAAAATACATAAAATTGCTATACTTAGACGGCGCCTACCAGATAAAACCCAATCCTAAAATAATCACTCGAAATTCGTGCAAGACGGCACAGTGACGGCGATATCTTGATGCATGATTCGCAATTATGATCTAGCAGCTCATTTCATATCGAATTAAGCCGTCTCACCGCGACTGATAATTGCACCGAGCCGAGTAGCCTCGTGATTAATTCTCCCTTAAACGGGCAAGCACCTCTCTGATGGACGAAGATATCTCCATATTTTAAGTGCCTGCAGTTTAAGCGAACGGACGGATCAGGAGACAGAATTTCAATTAAACATTTACGGCCTGCGAAAAGTCCTCCGACGTCTTACGTAACTTTGCCCGAAACGACTCTAGGAACACTGAATCATTTATTAATCCGCTGATGGAAGTACCTCGCTATAGGTACGTACGAAAATTCTCGGTATGCTCTCCGGCAATCTCTAATTGGTGAACTTGTTAATTAGCTAATAACAATGAAAGCTTCGCTGAACTAGCACCAGCTCATAATCAAACGGTTTTTTGACATAATCAATCGACATAGTAAAGATATCTTTGGAATTAAATTAATTAAACTTGAAATAAAAAATAATTAAGCAAAATCTGTGTACTGAAAAAAAAAATTCTAGGTAAATTTGTAAGGTGCATTTAGTAATGCAATTTCTTAAAAATTACCAAATATAATAATAACAAAATATTTGATAATAACCTATACGTTTAGTTGAAACTATTTCATCAAGATTCTCGGTAACTTTTATCAATACTGGATTATTATTCTACCAATTATAATCAATCTTTCTTTCAATGTGGAAAAGATGAAGCGCACAATTATCATATCGGGCGATGAGCCGTAACTGCCGGATTAAAATAAAATTATCGGCAATTCGACATGCTTCGAATGTCAAGCTAAATTATGTAGCTACAATGTAAAATCTATAGACACGCACGTGCGCGCGCGCGCGTTCGGGGCACGGGAGAGGATTTTGTTTAAAATCGCATTTAATTTTACCGCGCGAAATCCGAATAACGATTTAATTTACGTCGCGCCGGTATATTCATCGCGTCCGAAAGAAAATTAATGGATTTTACGCCAACAGCGAAAGCCGGACGTACTACTAAATTATCAAGAGAACGCTCATGTAATGCACGAGCTGACGCGGCTAGTCACGTTACATTGCCGCGAACTGAACAAAGAGTACATGCTGAAAACGCACACTTTACTCAGCAAACAAGATTTATATTCAGACACAGTTTCTGAGATAAATGGCGCTGTAGACCTTCATCTCATCAGTTGAATATGAGAAATATGCGTGTACTAAAATGACCTTCGCCACGGCTAATATTTAATTGCATTTTAAATGACGATATCAAACAGTAGCAAAATTATCGTAGGCGCAAGAGGGAACTCTACGGAATTTCAATTTCAATCGCAACGATGCCGTACAATTGCTTTCCGAGTTGCTGCGCCTCACTTTACTCAATGACACGATAAAAGCAACTCGAACAGGCCGTCGCTAAAGAGAAATAAATTACTGCCAAACGTATCGTTACGCTGCAGCGTTTTACAAAAACTATTATGGAATCTTTTGATTACTTCCAACAACTTCGTTAAAATGTAATCGTTTCGCACTTTCGCATAACCATTTTGATCCGAGAGAAATCATTTTTCTTGTTAACGCGAGCGCGATATCAATTATTACAAAGGAAAAAGATGTGTTCACGCGAGCGAGAAAATTAAATAATATGGACTTTTATTGTAATAGTTCCTTATATCTGTTCATTTATAATAATAGATCCACACTACTCCAAATTTAAATATTTTCCTCTTAAATTTATAATCAGCGACACAAAAAATTCACAAAAACCTAATGCATACAAAATGAAGTATATTTTTAAAAACTATAAAGATCAATCTTATTTTTCTTTCTATAGAGACGCAAAGTGTCTGCAATTAGAATATCTAAAATTATATTCGAGTTTCAAACAAACATATTAATTGCAGAAAAAAATATCTTAAAAAAAATCTTTTAAAGATGCGAGATGACATTTTGTAGCATTTTGAGAATCGAAAGAAATCCTCTAATTAAGTCAACTAAGCTTTTCCGAATGGGCGAACGTACGAATTTAGCCAAATCCAAAGAGTAATTAAATTTTCATCGAGACACACGTACTCGACTCGACTCGATGGTCGTCGATCTGCGCCGCGTTGACGCGCGACCACGCAAATTGCACAATCGACAGGTGGCGATGACGATTTTGAGCCCGTAGGAGCGACACGTTGATTGCAAACGCGGTCACGTTCTTCTCCAGGGATATATATCAATCCCGAAAGACATGCTAATCACGCGCCATTCTTGTGCGCCGACACAGTCATGTTCTCCGCTGCTCTTCTGCCTTCCAATTTTCGGCGAAACGCACCTGGGCTTCGTATACATGGCGCACGACAGTGAGACTTGATATTTCAATTCAACCACCATCAAGTCTCGGGAAGAATAGACGTTTGAGTGAACAAACAAGTAACAAATGCTATTGCATGTTGTTGATTAAACAGTCAAATATGGATAATTCTTTTCAAAGTAAAGAATATAACACACCCAAAAAAAAAATAATTTTGATCTACCTGGAATTCTCTAAATCTTAGAGGGTTTTACTTTTATACTGACCTCAAAGGATTCTTCTGAAATCAAAAGAAAAATATAGTTACTCTTGGCCTGGACCATAATTTTATAATATTTCTAACATAATAATATATAGTTAAGTTAATCATATTTATTGTTGGAAATATTATAAAATTATGGTCGAGGCCAAAAGTAATTATATTTCTCTCTCAGTATAAACAAGAGTATTTAAGAGAGGAAAAAAGTATTTTTCACTTTATTGAAAGAGGAATATGTTTGTTGTAAAACAGTAAGCTTAGAATATGAGATTATAGGAAAAATCACTTTGAATGTAAAATACTTTTCGTTAGGCGTAGCTTGGAAGGAATATGAAGAGGTGAATATCACATCAAATCACTTTTCAAAAATAGACAGATGTTTTCGCTCCGCTATCGATAAATAATTTCACGATCAATCTATTTAATTCAAAAGCACTGTCTACGACTGGCTGACCCAGTCTATTCTCGATACAGTATCAATAACCTAGCCCTGTTCACGAAACTCCGCGATCGCAAAAATGACGCTCAGCGGAGAGGATCTCGGGAGCGCCGCGAGCGAGGTCGAGAAATCGAACATGATGAAACTCGGGTTATCTTCGGAAGGAAATACGCACGACGTGCGGGGAGACGTACGAGGAGAGGACCGAGGGAATACGTATTCAAAGCCAGTCCACTCGGCAACGAGATCCGCCCGAAATTCCGAAATTCAGAAACGCCCCGTTATCTGGCTGTTTCTTCCTCCTCGTCCCTCGTCGTCCTGTCCGTCTCTCTCTCCCTCTTTCTCTCCCACCTCGGTCGGCGTGAATGGTCCTGGTTCCTGCTTCCGTTGGTACGGACACATTTGATATACGGACCGGTATATGCATCACACGGTGGTCCGCGCGCGGCCGTATATAGATTACCGAAGGCGCGAGAGAGGCACAATGGAGTGTAATCAACGCCGCCGCGCCGCCATCCGCGTTAATATTAAATCGCGGCTCCCTGCGCTTGTCTCGAGTGTTTATCTCGGGGATCTCTTCCTCCTACAGCCTCTTCGTCATACAGTTGCCGACGTCGATTGGCTGCAGATACCTCTCCTCTGACTGCGAGCTGTCCTAAGCAGCGCCACTCTGTCCTAAACGTCGCCGACACCCGCATTCTCTCTCGCTTCCCTTTCGCTCGCTCAGCTAGCAATAGGGAAAATCTTCGAGCTCGCCGGAGACGCGCTAGACACGCAAAGTACACGCTAGATGGTCTAGATGCTACGCTTCCCTCATGATGGCTTCGCCATGGCGTAGTCGAGCCGATCCGATCGCTCCTCATATCCCCTCTGAAGGAGGCGATTCCACCCTTCGCTCGCACTTTAGAATCGCGTTAGAGTACGCGATACGATCGCGCTGCCTCTTTACGAGATACGAACCGCTTATTATCCACGGGTAATTGGAGCGGAGATAATCGATGCGCGCGGATGCTATAGAGTACGGTATGTAGAGCGCGGTAACCTGGTAACAGTTAATTCATCGTCAAATATTATCCGATATCTCCGAGTGTCATCGCTTTGAAAACAGATTTCCTCCGCAAGTTTGAAATTTCTTGTTAATTGTCGCCGCGTAAATGCGGAGTAAATCATAATCCACGACGGTTAAATGCTGTTTAACCGTCAAATGCAGAGAAGCTTCTTTTGCCATTCGTGTAATTTCAATCTGTTTAAAGATAAAGCAATTAAAGGGAAAAGAGTTGTCGGGTGAAGACTGATTACATTTAAATCTTTCTCGCGGAAAAGAATTATATATCCCTTTAAATTTAATTATACTTCGTCTAAATTTATATTGCAATTAATGAAATCTTTCTTTCTCTTTTGTTACTTAAACTGTGTTGTAGTACATAATAATAATGTATTTAAATATCAAGGAAAGAAATGTGCCAAGTTATACGCTGACAAATTAAACATTTTTCCAGCGGAAAAGAAAACTGTTCCATCGCAGGCCAGAGGATTTATTAATTTTCTACGGTGAATCCTCACCTTTCCACGAATCTCCAGAGTCAAATTTATACATTTGTCACTATTGTATCTCGAGCATTATGAATGTCAAAACGCATTTTCCTGCAATCTGAAATTATGATGGACACCCGATTGTAATTGTAACTCGGACGTGTAAAACGAAGCAGATGCGTATCGCGCATTATGTTAAATATGTTAACGTTGGATATTCAGGGAATGCTGTGACCGAGAGCAGAACACACATTCAGTGGCGCAAGCGTACGAGTGATAAGTAGGTCGCTCCGATTCTCGAATGACGCAGCTGACGGCGAAGTTATGACTTGTAACATGACGATAAATCCGAATAGGTGCGCGTAAGCTGAGTTTATAACTCCGGCGCCATCGAGGAGTCATTAGCACGCGAGACACGATATATAAAGCGTACATCGATTTTGGGTTAATCGCGATAATCGCCTTTCCCGAGCGGGGGAACAGGGTCGACCAAAGACGTGACGATTTCTCACTTAAATCTCCCGCAAACAAGCGTTTCCCGCGACAGCGACACCATTTTTACATAATTCGCGATTAGATACGGCCATAATTTTCCGCTCCGTCAGTTATAAAACACTCTTTACGGTGCTGCTTATCACGGTAGTCCCGTTAATGCTCTCATCGATCGTTAAAAAGTTTACCGTCGGCTATGAGAACCATTCACGGCGTAGTTACAAGCTTTAACATTGCGCAATGATGGACGTAAAAAGCATATTCACCGTCGGATGTAAACCGAAGGTAAAGATGAAGTCGCCCGCGTGTTCCCTTTTGACTTTATTCTCGCGCCAAATAACCAGCGCGCACTTGTCGGATGAATAACTAAATTCACTCTCGGTCTTTTGAATCACGATCATTCTCCCCATATATGTATAATTCTCTTTGCCGGTTAGTCCCAATTTTCATTTCTAGTTCGAATATTTTACAGACTATGAATATTAACTGCAGAGTTTCCCCGGTATTTTCTCCCTTGGGAATTACACTTCTTTCTATATAAAATTTTTTTAATCTCACCTTACGCTCGTCGGCGAGCTTATTTAATTTATTTATCACGCTGCCGAGGACGGCTCAGGAACCGCACGATTTGTAGCTTGTACTGTATTGTTAATTAAAAAGTTACATAACGTCAACTTACAATTGACCGCGTTTGGCTTTCAAAGCCCACTTTTTTCTGCTACTCGTTAATTCTCTTTACGTTTTATGAGACGATTAAAAACCGACAAAAGCAAGGAGGAGTATTGAAGCGATATTCAGAAGGTCATTCCGTAAATAAAAATGTAGGATTGACATGGCGATTCGGCTGTGTTTACCAAGTTACACAGCAATTTATCATTTGCTATTTACCATTTACTTATTATGCAAATCTCTGCTGCTGTGCACCGGTATCATTAATCCTCAGGTCATGTCACCTCGTGCTTTTCTCATTTAACCTACGTGATGCTGTGCTTCGCGCGACCGTAAGGTCTTTAGGTGGGAAAACTTTTTCATTAGAAGAAATATTTACGATACTAAGAAGGAGCTATAGGTGATAAAAAAAGAAGTTTGATAAGAACATTACGTCTTTTCTTTTTTTTTAGCTCCGTCTGTGAAACGTCTACCACCAATTTGACTTTGACAAACAACACCTCCGCGCGTTTTAATAAGAAGATAGTTCCAAGCTACCGCTAACAACGGGATTCGAGGCACGTTCCAGACCCGGCTCAATATTGGACGGTTTCAAAGATGCCCCCGCGTCCTTATCAAAGGCGCCCGGTTATCGAGGAGAACGAAAACGAGATTCAGTTGACTTCACCCACTGCATGTGTGTCTGTGTGAGTCTATCCTCCTGCGATTTCTTGCTCCGCGCCGCTCCTCTGCGCCCCCGCGACGTCGCGTAATCGCGCACCCTCGCGCAATCGCAAGTCTGCTCCCCTGCGGAATAGGTGAGCGGATTCCGCGATTCTGGTCTCGGTATCCACCATCGGGTTATATACATATATCTACTACCGGGGTACTTCGGGGACATTTTCGTTATCTCGGGAGAACGTCAGCTTTCGTTATCTGCGGAGAGATAACCGGCGGCATTAAGGCGGGGACGAAGACGATCCCGCCAGACGGGAGACGAAATTTAATTCGCCGTGATACGCCGCGCGCGTTTCTGTACACCGATTTTCGGAGTACTCCGAGGTTACATTCCGTGCCGGTGTCGTTATACCGCACACAGCCCCGGAGTAACGGATATCTCGGAGGGGAACGTGCGCCGAAACGTCCTTTTTCATCGTGATGATAAATGAAGCGCTGAGAGTTATATAGATCTGAGCTGCTACAGAGAGAGAAAGAAGGAGAGAGACGGAGGGACAAAAGAGTGGCAGCGGGAAAACAAAATGAAAATTTGGGGAATTGTGATTCTGCTGTTAAATAAACTTGTACAGTAATTTGTCTATTATGACAATATCAAAGCATTTACCTACTTTAACAATGACTAAAGCAAACATATTATTGTAAACAAATTTTGTAACTTTCTATAAACTTCATAGGACCATGAGAAGTATTAATTTAAGAATAAATTCTTGCAACGAGGAGAAGAAAGAGAAAATTTGGCCAATTGCAATTCCACTATTAAATAACTTGTCTACTATTTAATTTGTCTACTATGAGAATATATCAAATAAATACAAGTATTTCAAGAATAGTTCTGTTAAAGCAAAAATATTATTGTAAAGAAATTTTGTAACTTTCAATTTTACGTATAGGAACATGAGAAGTATTAATTTAAGAATAAATTCTTACAAGGAGGAGAACGAAGCGAAAATTTAGCCAACTGCAATTCTGCTGTTAAATAACTTGTACATTAATTTGTCTACTATGAGAATATATCAAACAAGTATTTCAAGAATAGCCAAAGCAAAGATATTACATTTTAAACAAATTTTATAATTTTCCGTAAGTCTCATACAATTTTATAGGAATATGAGATAGAAATTCAAGGATAAATTCTTACAACGGACGGGAAACATTGAGCTAACGGGTAGCATTAATTCCCCTCACCTATCGTACAATGTTGCGTCAAATTGCATTGCTCCGAGATGACCTTCCTTCGATAACACATTTCGCTATAAATGTCTAACAAGCACTTGGGCCGTTATGAGCACAAAGCGGGATAAAGTGGAATGTTACAGCTTTATGGGCATAGCTTCATCCTAGAGTAGCCCAAGGCAACACCCGGCCAGAATATCCATCCGGCGTTAACGCGCGGGGCGGCCCGGGTCTCAGTGTCGAATTCCGGGGATAACCCGTGGATAGGCTATTTGCTGGCAGCCCGGGCCTTTGTGACTAGAGTTTCGTTACGCGTCAAATTTCGTTCGGATCGCTCTACGGCGCGAGCCCGGCTGCTATTCGACGTTTCCTAGTCAAGAGCGTTTCGGTGTTCCCGTCACGTTGGTCCTATAAAGTCCCTGTACGGCCCCCGCGCGTCAGATATGCAACGAATGGCAGAGAGGGGGGGGGAGGAGGAGAAAAAAAACTTCAGACTCCGATATTCGACTTTTAATACAACGCAGACGGGAACGGCCGGGCATCTGTATTTAAGCATCGCGCGTCGCGGTAATGACAGAAAAGTTTCCCTCGCGTCGGGATTGTGAAAATTCTCCTCCTTTTTGTTTTTACGTGGAGATTTTTTTCCGCGCGGACTGCAAAATGCGCGAGCGATGCAAGAAGTAGAGATATTTCTCACGTAGTTTTACGCGATTGTTACAGGAATATCAACTAGATTAACTTGAAATGAAATACGGGGAAGAAATAATAATCTCTGGGTGTCCCCCTGATTGAACTTGTTCAACTAATATGATTGAACGCATAACACTGGAAAAACATTGAGAAAAAGTTAATTCAGATCTGATGTCGCGTTACGTATGGCGTGAATAAAAATTATCGCGGTTATTACTACAACTGCCGTGCCATACCAACTGTTGCTGCCGGCCCTGAGTTTAATTAAACCTGAGAAATGCACGTAAAAATAATTTGGCAGTGCATTCCGTAGAATCTGATCGCTTCTATAAAACTTTCTTCAAAGCTTACTACTTTATACGTAGCACCGGCATGCACCTGAGCTCTCTTGCGAACTTTGGTCAGCGGCACGAAACAAACTGACGTGCTGACTGAACGTTAGAAACTTGCTGAAGCAATCAACATTTCCGGGATACTCTTAGAACTACGTCAATTAACCGACCGGTATGTTTGGGCAACTTTATACGAAGCCGCGGACAGGCTCCGTCTTAATTCGCGTTGCCGAAATAATTCCTGCCGCGCGCGGCCGCATGCAACGCGCTGTTATTTCCATTGCAGATGCACAGATTGCACCTACATCTCCTGAGACTTAACACAGTACAAACAATTCGACGTAAACAGCTCTTTTACGTCGAGAAGTTAAGTCAAATATTAAAACGCAAAATTAAGAAATAAAAATGTGTCAGTATTTTGAGCAGTAAAAATAATTTTCTAGTATGTATTCGTATATTTTAATTCTCTCTCTTTCTCATAAACGGAAAAAAGAATATTTGGCGAATTAAACGTGTATTAGAAATATAAATATTGATTGATTAATAAGAATATTATTAATATACTAGTATATAAATTTTGCAGTAAATGCTTATATATTTCTTATAAAAAAATCTTGTCGATCGTGATTTTAATCGAGATAGGATTACGCGCAGAAAAGTTAGCAGCTGCTCGCGCATAAAGTGGACGATAAAAGATACGTTCTCCTGCGTCCGAGAACCAGTAAGAAACTCGCGCGATTCATTAAAAACTTCGCACCAATCCTTGCTTTGAATTATTGAACGCCGGCTATCGTTAAGTCGTGAGCCCTTTGTAGAAAAAGAGAGGAGAGAGAGAAAGAGAGTGAATTTCTAATCTAGTCTAACTTTTTAAAGCCCAAAATTAATAGCTCTGAAACGCAGATAGGTCTCGAATAAGTCCGCAACGCAGACTATATTATCCATGTGATTTTTCAAGGTATAAACATTTTTAAAAATAATATTGCAAAATAATCTATGCAGGAAATAAACACAAATGTGAAGTTATACATGAAATGAATATATTACATTATAACAATATATACAAAATAAAGATAAATTAGAATAATGTCTTAATATAATCTCCACACTGAGAATCCTATTTTGTTGTATGAACAAAAAGTAAGTAACAAATTTTCCGTTCGATTCAACAAAATGGAATTCCAATTTTGTCGAATCAAACAATCAATGGTTAAATTTTGTTTGAAAAATTTGGTTGCTCACTTTTTCTTCATACCCAGAAAATAGGACTCTCAGTGCAGCTATTGTTCATTGTTTACACGTAAACGCTAAGCTCACCGAAGAGTCCAGCCTCCGTGTGAGAAGTTCAAGAGCAGACGGAAGTGACAAACGGACCGCAGCTCGTTGTCTCGGGCTAAGCTTGCATTCCGAATTTACTGTTAATAAAATCGCGGAGGATATCCTGTTATTGATCACAGGATGGAGCGACGGTACAAACAACGCGAAGTGCGCCGAGACGGGAAGAGAGAAGAAGAGAGAATGCGGGCGAAGAGAGAGAGAGAGAGAGAAAGAGCGGAAGGCAGGAAGCACGGCAATGAATTAACATACCAAAGGGCGGACGCACTGAACTCAGAAAATACGACCTTCTCATTTTTTTAGTTCCCCGCTTCCGTGCTCGTACGCGCTGCCACGCCATTGGGACGGCTGCTGCTGCTGCTGCAGAGTACCCGGCGGCGTTAGCACTTAATGAAAATCTACAAGACTTAACGTCCCGTCCGTAACTCATTCGCCCGCATTTTCGGACGCGTCTACAGTCCTCCCGACGCCGTTAATCTCGAAAAGCGTTAATTTTTAACGCGGCCGTTGTCTCGCTTCTCTCCTCCGGCTACACATGGACGACGGTTAAAGGCGTTCAATAAAAACGAGCCCGATAGGATCCAACTTGACGCACCGGTGATGGCATATGGTCGAGAGAGGAAGTTAACGAGCGTGAAAAAAAAACTGCCAATCAAACTGCCGATATACATAGGTCTTTTTTACCGGTTTTAGAACCCGATGGATTTTCGCGACTGTCAGATGATTTTGTACTGCGGTAAAAAGTATAGACAACGTCGTCATTAAATGTTTCCGGAAACACTTTACAAGCCTTAACTTCAACGTTCAAAAGTAGATTATGAATTATTATTATTATTTATAGCTCAATAATTACTTTCTTTAATGTAACACAATTTTAAAATGTATATATTTTAAACATGGTATTATATACTGCAGAACATAATTTTCTTCGATAGTAAAACTTGTCAAAGCAATGTATATATATATATATATATATATATATATCTTGAGAATTTTATTTTTAATCTATTAAAAAAAATTACATATTTATAAAATTTGCAATTTTTTTCGCGCATCGCCTCAATACCGCCCTCTCAAATAGCATCAACATCAATTCAACGGCACCAACGGGAGGTGCGCGGAATATATACGTCGAATACATCTGGAATTTATTAAAGGGCCCGCTTTCTGACGGCGAGAAAAATTCGGTGTCGCCTTATCAGCGCGGACCAGCTTGGTAAGAAATGCCCCATGTCCGGCGCGCTCGATAAGTACACGCGCAAAGTTCCCTCGGATAAGGAGCTAGGCGTGCGCGCCGCGTAACGAAAGAAACGACCCGGAACTTTATCAAAGAGCTACGTGATCCTTGCACTTAACGACCGGCCGTCCGTACGTCGCACCGACGTCCGGCGTGCCTGCGAGATAGTCGGCTCTACGTGGCCCCGTGGTTTCCGCAAATTGGTTTTGTTAGAACCCGAGTGACTTTTGTCGTCGTCGATTCCAGGGGCGACGGAATCCGTTGTCTTAATAGAACGCCAATAGAGAACAACCAAGTAGACGCGATATCACCGGACAACGATTATCGAGTCACGGCGGAATTTTATGGGCACGCATTAAGAAAGTACGGTCGAAGATATAAAAGCAAAGCAGACCTTTCTTGCGGAAACTTCTCAGTTGCTAAAGTTTCCAAAGTGATCCCAGAAACAAGCTGCATCGTGAAACGTTGAGATAAACATATGTACTTATTAACTGTGTATAAAATAATATAAAATACAATGATATGTTTTTATATGTATTTATTTAATATATTTTTTTTAATAAAGATAGAGTTAATAAAGCCATTAGACTTTTTGATCATTATTATCTTTTAATTACTAATAATTGTACAAATATATTCAAGAACTTTTTAGATATGCCAAAGGAAAAAGATAAACTACGTTAATTATTAGCGTTGAAAATGTCGCTTTTTCAAGAAATTCTTATTCTGAGAGATTTCACCTGTAGAGCTACATATATTTATTTCTTAAATTGAATTTTTAAATATTAATGTTATTACAATACGAGTATAAGAGAATTATACTAAATTATATGTATTAATTGTATGCATTACTCGTGACGTATTTTTGTAATTGATGTCATTAAAGCGATCCGAAATCAACTCCGGTGTTAAATGTAGATTGGTCAATCCAATACTTAGATATTAATACGCTCGACTATTGATCTTTAAGCTATATTAGAAATGTAGAAGCATATCTCATTAACAAGCATATCTCGCTGCATAACTTCAAAGGCAAATCATCATTTCAATAATATTCAAATTTGCTACTATCTTTCAAGAAGATCGATATGGCAATCTGCAGTATAATGCTATTACTTGTTTAACAAAGAGATTCATATTTATGTGAATTCATATGCATGTGAGATAAAATGGCAATATAAATAACTTCCATTAAAAAACAGCAATGGACGTTGAAGTATGAAAATAATTAAGAATTTAACGTGTAACCAAAGAGAGTTCTTTTCGCCGTTAATATTTATCGCACTTAATTTTACTATTCGCATGTAATTTACATGTTTCAAAGTACAGCTACGAGAAGAACGATAACCACTTCTCTGCTTGCAATTCATCCATACTTGATATCTCATTATCGTATCCTAATATTCCCGCGGAAATGTTTACCCGTCCGTTCGCATGAAATCCAGTTATTCCCATAAGTTTCCATGCCGGACGTACGCAAATAATGAACACGACAAATTACGCGTACTAAGTGGGGGACAGTTAGCATGGCGCGGTACAACAAGAAGAACGAGTGTCGTACGGTGCTAATAATTCCAGTGTTGCATCCGCAAAAAGGCCGCTTTCAGCTTGCGGGATATATACCGAATGCTTCTACCCTAGAAATTACTGTCGGTGTTGACCGTTCATCGTGTCATAGTTACAGCGAATACCGGGTAGATTATAAATCTACACGTACACACGTGTGCCCGCGTTTACACACGACCTCCCCGATTGTCGCGATAAAACCGCATCGCGTATAAAAGTAAATATCAAGAGAAACGTCAAAGAGAAACGTTAATTACAAAGAGTCATCACGTTCGCAATCCAAATAAAGCAGGGCGGTAAAAAAAAATAACAAAAGGGATTTTGTTTATTAATTTCAAACTTTTCATAAAGCTGAAGCTGAAAAAAATTCTACTTGAAAAAAATTTATATCTATAACGCGCAAAATAATACCTAACATTAATAAGCAGCAAAGAAACGATTCAACGTCGACTTATCTACAAGAAATACAATATGTAAAAAGCCCTTTTCAAGTAAATGACGTGTTATAAATCTCCTTTAGAAGGATAAGCGCCAAAGGAGGGGCGTGATGCGTCGGACATAATAAAGACGAAACTGACTACTATGACGAATAAAGTAATAAAACGAGAAACTGTTGTATCGTATATAGTGGGAAGCGGTAAGTGCAGGCACTCTTACAGCAATCTGGCACAAAGCCAGTATATTCGCTCTGTCCGACTTCGACCGTGCTTCCGGTAACCAGCAGTCCCGCCGGTTCGCACCGTACCCGCTCTAGCTGTTGCAAACTACCCGACCGAGTGCGCCGAGCGTTCTGATTGACCAGGATTCAACGGCGT
The DNA here is from genome assembly GCA_021460005.1 of Tetramorium alpestre. Taxonomy (NCBI): domain Eukaryota; kingdom Metazoa; phylum Arthropoda; class Insecta; order Hymenoptera; family Formicidae; genus Tetramorium; species Tetramorium alpestre. The sequence goes on along the minus strand of JAJVSH010000007.1, from coordinate 1,941,437 downwards.
TCGTCCCAATCACCGTAACGCGTTAAACGGTCGTGCAAGACTCTACGACGTGATGACGACTGCACTCCGGCCCTTGTTGATTCGATGACGAGCGAATTGACACGAGTAAATCCGCGACTTCGGAGATCTCGAATCCTCGCACTCCACTAAACGTTTTTAATCGAAGACCACAGTTGGCAGATTTTTAATATGTATTGTAAAATAAGTACACTTTACGTCAATTTAGTCACGTCACTGTTCACCGTAGGTAAATGCAGGAACAATTTTCATGTGACTGTGATACACTGTAAAAAATTAGTGTAAAATTACATGTAATTATGAGACACTCTTAATAGTTTTGAATTAATTTATTTCTAATTTCGTAGTATAAAGGTAAAAATAATTCCTTAATTTGTGTTCTACGGTGTATACGCAATAGTAAATCTCACAATTACATGTAATTTTATAGAAATTGTGAGATTCACTGTAATAATTGTAAAATTCTACGTATTTATAATTTTGCAGTCAGAAGTAAAGATGAGTTTTTAATTTCTAATAAATTTTTTACACTGTTTACGTTGTAAAAAACAAATAAAGGATTTATTTTTATTTTTATTATTTTTATACTGCACAATTAGAAATAAATTAATTTGAAACTATTAAGTGTTCTTCAAAATTACATGTAATTTTACACTAATTTTTTACAGTGTATCAATATTTCAACGTAGCGGATATAAAACTACGGTAAAATAATTTTCTGTTGATACATCAAATGTTGCATACAAATTTCTCGCGGAATGTCTTTCATAGTGACTTTATTAAATCGTGCAGACTTAACAATGTTGATATCTCTCTATGAAATGACAGAGAGGAATCTGAATCAGACAGCTTTTCCCGTGTTTGGTCCGATGTCGTCCAAATGAAGGTCTATATTCACGTAGGGAAAACGAACGAATTAATCATAACTTCTGGGTCGTTTGCATGTGTGTACGCGCACCTCTCAAGGTTAGAGAAAATTACTCTAGCCAGTTCCCGCGGTGTAGCTTGTGGCAATTTCCAAAATCGTGAGTACCTCCACCAGACAACTTTCCGCATATATTTACCAAAGTCGTCTGCCAAACTACAGTCTATCCTTCAACCCCTCCAGCTAGCTTTGATACGCGTCTCATGACAATTCGCGAGTCGCAAGTTACATAGCCCACGGGCGATCTACCACGCAGTAACGTAGATAGCTTCCCATCCGCGTCTTCTTTCGCATTTCTTCGTCCGCCTTTACCTCTCCGCTCTTCGAAAAATAGGTTTTGCTTTCGGTAAATTTCCCATTTTCTGATCGTCGCTGCGAAAAATCCTCGAGCCGCCGCGATGAAAGAGCATTCCTCAGTCAGAAATATCATTTCCCCCGCTTTCCGAACGTCGCGAGGTGTGAGTATGTACACTCCGCTACGATACCCTATTTCCGAATCCGACATCTCCCGACGCGGGTTTGCGCGCGTCGGACCGTCGGTGCCCGTATAAATCAAAATTAAAATCCGGCGAAGGCCGGAATATCCTTCCTGAAGGGCCGAAGGGTCTACGTCTCGTCCCGCAGGACGATCCCCGCGCGCGCGCAAGGACAAATTCAATTTCCATCGCGCCGCCGACCGACATTGTTTTAGAAGATGCGCGAAGATTTCGTTTCGCTGCGCGATGAGGAAAGCAGCGGCTCCCCTTCGCTACCCATTTGTTCGACGAGAACGTGAATCTTGCGGGAGATCCCCTGGAGAAATTGTCGCAGCTTATTCCCAAGCGCCTTATACCTTTCGACTATCATCCGATCGCAGCCATCCAATTCTATACGCAGACGAATCTCATTGTCTACCATCCCGTCCTCAGCTGGGAGGTATCCCTGTCTCCGGTTTCCCTAGCGATTTATCCAACGGCTGAGAGAGAGAGGAATCCCCTTTTAGGATCCTCTCTGTTACAACAACGACGAGGACGGGATCCGCGACAGGTAGATTTCGGTCAAGAGCGCGAGTTTTCGAATATCTCGATGTCTCGCGACGTCATTTCTGAGTGTCGCGGAGACGACCGCGATTTGACACTAACGATCCTCCGCGCGGAGAGCCGACACGAGGACCAACTCGTGCTCAAGTCGCGTGCACTTTCTAACTCGCACGGATGAGGAGGGGGGTTAGGAAATTCCGAGAGAATTCCGTGGAAAATCGTCGACAGGAAACTTCTTCGCATTCTTCGCGACGGATTTTCCGCGTCGTGGAAAGTCCTCGACGAAGGACGACCTCACGACGTCGATGTGAGGACGCGCGACAATCTGACGCACGCGGCGCCGCGGCTAAACGTCGAAGAATCCGGGGACGAGGAAGCGTGTGCACCGGGTGTCTCAAACGCGGCGGCTCGATCTTGAGGTACGACCGACCGGAGTCTACCTACGTATCCCGTTTCGTACGTAATGAACCTCTGATCACGATGTAAAAAGAAACTTGCAATTCGGTCGAACCGCTTGTTAGATTTAAGCAAGATTCCAAGGTTTAACGAACGGGCGTGACATAACCTGACACCGTTGCTTTTTAACGACGGCTGTTAACTGTAATTAACTCATGTAATTTAATTTAATTGCAAAACTCTTTTGTGAGACTCTTCGTTATGTTTCTCGAAAATACTTTTAGAAATGTAATTGTGAAGCAGACTTAGTATAAATTAATGTTTTAATATTTGTTGAAATTTCATGTTGCGACAATGTTAGATCACAATTTAATTTATAAAATCACGTGCACTCGTTTTCCAGATTTTTGGGCCAATTTAAGAATCCACATTCCCGACAAAATTATGTATATGTAATTTAGCTTTTTCCGCAGAAAACTTTTAGTTTTTAATTTAAACATCTCTCTCTTAATTAAATACAGTTCGCGACAACAGTTTAAGAACTAAAAAAATAATACTTATTGTATTTAACATTTTTTTATTAGTAATCTGTCTAAAAATTCGAAGATTATCATATCTAATAAAACAAGAATAATTTTTTATCATGAATTTGACTTGTTTTTTCTAAAAAAAAAAATGCGTGTTTTGAAAGCTACAGATTGGAAAAAATTCAAAAATATTTCTTTCTTTTCTAGCTTCGTGAAAAGACTGCAAAATTATGTCGACAAGTATCGTGTAAGCAAAATGAATAAGATCTCGTTACCATAGATACGCTCGCTCTCTGTTGTACTGATAAAACAAAAAACCGGTCACTGTGCGGTATATTAAAAACATGCCCTTCGGCCACCGCACTTCCGCCGTTGGTTTGCGGAATATTCGGATTCTATCAACGTGACCCCCGTTGAACTCGGCGTACACGGTAGCCTGCGGTGCAACAGATAATGAAACCATCCAATGAAGGAAATGACATGCTACGGCGCACCATCGATGAGTGCGCAACAGCGGCGGAAGCGTGGAAATTTACTGGGGGGAAGCGGGGGGGGGGTAAAAAGAGCGTTTAATAAACTACAGGGTACAATTAATTCATTGTTTGCGGCGGTGCGATGCCCGCATTACCGCCGGAGCGTCCGGGAAGCATTATCGATACAAAAATGTTGCACACGCACGCATTCTCGATTGCGCATCGAGTGCATGTCGTTTCTACTTTTTGCGGACGGATGGCCATTAAATTTGACTGTCGCGAAAAATTAATACGTCACTCTCCGATTAATTTGCCGCGCAGAGAGACGCGCAAATTGAAATAATCGTCCTTCATCCGTCAGTTGTGCGATGCGCTCGTTAAATAAATATTAACGAAAATCGCAGTTTCAGCCCGGCATAATTTCGACGAGTTCAATTTTTTTTATATATATATACACTATATAAAGTCGAAACGTCATCTACGTCAATTACGTCGCGTTTTCGCCGGCGGAACGCGGTGTGAGGAACGTGGACGTCATTCCGCTGCTTCTGCGTCGAGCACTCAAGTTATTGAAATTACGTCAGCTTCAATGAGTCTCAATCTTGGTTAGACCTTGGTCAACTCGGACTAATGCCTGTGAGAATGGTCTCGTGACGTTGAAAAACGCGGAGATAGCCCCGCACGTATTTCTGCGTAATAACCGTCGCTAATGTGCAATATAGGGGAAGTAATCGCGAAGCGTCCGTCAACGTCACCGGGGGCTCAGACTCGTCCGTCGAAGACGTCAATTGAATATACAGCCGGTCGTAAAAACGCGCCGGTATTCGCAGATACGACGGGCCAGAAATGAGACGGGGGCGAAGGGAATTGAAGAAAAGGTGGCGGCGCGGCGGAACCCAGCTGCCGCGTCCCGTCATCGTCGGGACGATTCTAAAGTGATTTCGCCGGAAGTGACATCGGCGGATGAGGCGAACGTTTTATCGCGGGGCTAACGAGGCAGTCCGCGCCGACCTCGCCGCGCTCGGTTTCGCGCCGTAACGCACAGACGATAGAAAGTCGGGGGGGGGGGGGGGGGGGGCGGGGGGGGCGCGCGGGGGGCGGGGGGGGGGGGGGGGGGGGGGGGGGAGGGGGGGGGGGGGGGGGGGGGGGGGGGGCGGGGGGGGAGGGATCGCTCGAGAAAAGAAAAAGAAGGGTGGCGGGGGGGAGAGGAAGGCCACCCTCGTATCCCCTCCCAAAATAAATCCCCTTTTTACGACGGAGATTTATGAAAGCCATTCCGCCGCCTCCTGTCCCTTTACCTTCGCCGCCTCCCTCGACCTACACTCCCGGCCTACACTCCATCTTTCCCTCCTTGGCGGCGTATAAGGGAAGAAATTGCGAGCGGCTCTCTCTAGCGCGCGAGGACGCGAGGATGAGTTCGGGCGCTGAAACCTAACCGTGGCTGAGTATCCCGGATTCCGAGCAGTTTCCGGTAAAATGAGGTAATTAGGATGCAGACGAGGAACGATGTCATCCCCTTCCGCCTTCCCCCCTGCCCCTCTTTCTTCGCCTTTCTCTCGTGTCCTCTCTTTCTCGCCCGCCTGCCCTCAAACTTCGTTCGCGCTTTTCTCTTGCCATATCGTTGGTTCTCTCTTTCTTTCTCTGTCTCTCGTATCCCCCTGGCAAAGCCTCGACACCGTGTCGAGAACATCGGCTCGATGCTAAATCAAAAGCGTCGCGCTAAGAAGTCTCTCGGCGTCCCGCGAATACACTACACATTTTCGCTTATCCAACGGGATCGGGACCAACCTCTTCGGAATTCTAATGACGATAAGATACGAGAAGGTCGCTCTAGACGTTACAACGTGAATAACATTGCCCAGTATTACGACAGAAATCACTGTCTTTTATTTCGATGAAACAGCGAAGGAAATAAATAAAATAAAGGAGATGATGAAATTAAAATGGAACGCAGACGAGTTTGCAAGAGAGTAAGAATCGGGATTTTTCGTTCCAAGACGAACAGAGTAGAGCGAGTGTACAGGTAATACAGATAGCGGTATTTGTGGCGGACTGCGGCGGAATTTGGACGTACACTTTGATGACTTTTTGATAGGGCAGGGGTCGAGAATTCTGCGCAGCGGTATAAATCCGAAACTTTCCGGTGCAGGTGCACGTATAGATGAGCCTTCTGAACAGGAAATCAACTGTATCGATCTCGACGAGCCGCGACCGAGATTTCTAAGATTTCCGAGATTGCGTCGATTGCACATTTGGTACGTGGCCTGGTTTTATTAAAGTGTATCGGTTAGTGCTATGGGAAAACTTTACGGAATGAATTCAGAATGATGTCAGTATCCATTGTCAGAGCTCCGCGGAAAAAAACTTTGCAATCGCCAATTTTCAAAGTTTACAAAAGCTAACAAGATGTAATAAAAAATATATATTATAGAATTTTTTTCTGTAATCCTCACTTGCAAATTACTAAGAATGCCATTCTCAACAATATAAAATAGTGAGCGTATAAATAATTATATATTTTTTATTTTAATATATTTATACATATAGATATATTTATTTATTTACTTATTCATAATTGTATATTTTGAAAGTTACAAGTTTAAATATTTTATAAATTTCAAAAAAATCCTACATTTAACTCATTAAAATCTTATAATTATTTTTATATTAAAGAATAAATTATAAATTCTTTCCATTAGTTTTAAAACAAAAATACCTGAATTCTGTCGCAAATCGCAATCAGAATCGTGACAATCCGGTTTATAGATAAATTAACGTTGTAACGTTTCTAGCACGTCTGGTTTGAATCTACTGCATCAGACACGTTACAGGAATATGCAAAACGGAGATTCGTGACAACGCTCGCAAAAGTCTGTCTTCCGACTTAAAGCTTTCTTAAAATTTCCCGTCTGCTTGAAACTGCAGTTTCCGGGATCATATGGAAATCTAAAGCAAAGTTTCCCGAGCGATCACTGTCGTTCGCAGAGGACTCCAAACACGTTGTCGCATTCGCATGGGAGATACTTCCTCGGCTACCAAATCCTTGAAGCAAATAGCACAGTTCAGCGCGAATATCGTTTGCCAGAACGTAGCGGGATGAGAGAGAAAGAGAGAGAGAGAGAGAGAGAGAGGAGGGCGGAAAGGGAAAAAGCGTTGTCGAGTAAGAGGTAGTAGTCTCTAATTCGCGCGCTTTCTAACCACTTCCTTTCGAGCTAGACGGTCGACGACACTCGTGGCGTTCAAGTGGTGCCTAGAGCACCGGAAAGGGTACTTTTGTTTGGAACGCGGCCAGGGGTAGTTCCGTCGTCGCGGACCCGATGCAAATGCCGCATCGGAGAGACTGCAGTCAATGCGGTCCGGGCATGGGAAAATAACGACGGGCTAGTAAATCGAAGGTACACGACATGACATCCGCGCGAGAATAGAACGAGAAACGAACGAGAGACAAATCGCGAGGAGCGCTGTTTCCGCAAATCTGAGAAGACTCTAATTTCTTAAAAAATAAGTAACAATAATTTACATTAAAATATTATCTCATTGAAAAAAAAGTTTTTCATACCATTAATTAACAGTAAAACTTCTTAACTAGAAAACGATAATTTGTATTAAAGCATTATCACCTGATTGGTAAAAGAAATTTCAAAACCTCGTTAATTAGTCCAGCACACTCGAATATATACAACCATGCATGCCGTTGATAATAACAACAGCGCGAATCGACATCCGCAGATATCTAAGCTTTCGACTATTCGTTCTCCCGAGAATCGATTAGTCGGGAGATTGTTTTCAAGCCAGACACGTTTCAATCGCATGTGCTCCATCGTTTCCCGCCGACCCGCCGACAAAGCGCGCCGCTCTCGTAACTAAGTCGAGTATGGGATAACAACAACAACAACAACACAACAACAACGGACTAAAGCCCAAATTACGAAAGCGGATGACAGAGAAGCGCGACGGCTTCATTAACAGCAATTTATCACAGGACCGGGGGGGAGGGCGAGCGGGGGTCAACGGCAAGCGCCACCATTAACCGCCTAAGGTCGTTAGGTTGCGGTTTGACATGAGAACATGCCCATAACACCGTTCGGTTATACGTGTACCCGTCTGCCAGCACGGTAAAGCACGGGGAACCTGCGCTTGCGGTGATGGCAGAACGGAAGGGGAGGACGCGCGTCGAGAGGAGGGCTGGCAGAGGTGAGGACGGAGAGGCAAACGAACGTTAGAGCGAGGGAATACTTGCCGCTACGTCACGAGCTAACCATTAGCGGTCGTACCGGGTCCGTGTTTAGACGCCCCGTTATTGAATTGGTTACCTACCTACGCTCTCGCCTGTCCTAGATATCGCGCACGGTGTTACACGCTCCGTCGCTGGCATTAAAACCGACGAGGGCTGCACGGAGGACGCGTCGCAGGACGCGGCGCATTAGGTCGCTGCGAAAGGGTCTGTCGTTCGCCGTTCGGCATTACTTTAGCCTGCGATATTAACCAGCCGAGCTACATCAAGAGCACGCCAATTTGTATATACACGCTGCACCGCGTCTGTTTTCAAATATTCCTAACGCACGATTATGGAAAAAAAGAACTTTTCGAAAAATCGTACTACATCCAACAATGTTTATGCATTACGAATAAAATGAAATAATTTAAGAAGTTTTTTTTTGGTCTGTTAACGTAATTTTTGATAATGTAAAAAAATTTACAACCAGAAAGGCGGATAGAAAAACGAAGTAGGATGATCGTGAATGCGAGTAATATAATGCGGAGAAAGTACGCAGGATTTATCGTTATTAAGAAATGCAGAGCGGTACGCGTCAAGTGGAAGCCTTCTATATGTATAGGCACTATCGATAAGTAGTGCGGAGAGAGATTATAAGCATGCTTAGGTATTCTCTAGAACGGCATCTGCGATATTGCTTGGAAGCTCGAGTAATACTTGGAATTCTAAGCTCGATCCATTGCAATAAATTTGAAATTCTAAATTAAAAGCATAGCAGGATCGTATATAAAAACATAAATGGCATTACATCTTAGCGCTAGAATTACCAAAGTAGTGAATGACTAATTTATAATTTTTTTTTTTAATTATTCAAATTTATAACAGAGCATTTTTTCAAAGATTTTCCGTGATTTTTGCAATGTAAATGAAATTAATCAATTTTCTTTTCCCTTTTTTAAAAATATATGTGTATATACCATACATGCTAGTTTGAGATAATTCAAATATTAATTAGCGATTGATCCGATGTCTATAAATGAAATAAATGTAATGTACTAAATCTCCTTTTGTGTGATTATTGTAAAATTTTGTAAAATTGTATAATTGAAACGAGGTATATTTGTTTTACATTACAAACGTAAATTCTACATTACAAACGTAAATTCTTTTTATATCAAAATGTTACAATCATTGACTTAATCGTTAAATATTACAAATCCGCGGAAAAAGCGTTTAAAAAATAGTAATAATAAGAGATTTACAGAAATTCATATATGTACAAATTCATAAAAATGTATGTTTTGTATGTTTTGATAAAAAAAAACTCAAATCGACGTGTTTATATGAATGCAAGCTTTTTGGTGAATTGATCTTTAAACTAGTTCTTCTACCGCGTTTTGTAAATCAAAAATGTTTTGTATTTTGTAGCGTGTTCGGAATATCGAATAGATATTGGCGATGCTCGAATAGAATATAAAGTATAAAATAGTAATTTTGATCTCACTCAAAGGTAAATTGAGAACTGTGTAATGATATATGAACTATAGAGAGCAGATGATCCAATCTATTTCCGTGGAACACATTCGGATAAGTTAATATCACATAACCCCGAATAGAATAATTTAGAAGCAATTTCGCGAATTTCCCTTTAAAATATTGAGATTTGTTCGCTATCTAACACAACTGAAACAGAAAAAAATTGCAAAATTTATTGAAAAATAAATAATTAAAAAATATTGCTTTGTGATAAATGAGAAAACACTCTACCTATTATTATTTAAATAGATAAATACAATGTATCTCAACAATTGCAATGGACGTAATTCTCTAATAGCACATAGAAAAATACAATAGATAAATACAATGTATCTCAATAATTGCAATGGACGTAATTCTCTAATAGCACATAGAAAAATACAAGTTAATATTTAACTTCACTGATAAAGTTAAATAAAAATTGCTAAAATCGCAAACAATTTCCTTGTAAAATCTATGAGAAATGTCCGTTCAGACATTGATAACTTGTTTAAGTTTGGAAACGAGATTTTCAGAATAGACAATAATAAATTGCAAACTTTCAAAGTGCAGCATCGCGAGAAATTTTTCTTGTATATATCGCGTAGTTGATGCAAATGCATTTTTCACGATTCTTTGGGCAATTTAAAAAAAATGACAAGTACGCATATCTAAATAATAATTCCAGGCGTATGAGTAACGATAACTTTACGGAAATCCGTAAATCCTAACTTCAGTCTCGTTCTCTCCGCTTCGCTGCGAATGAGCTTCTTTTAATTAAAATGATCCGCCCTGCGTTCGCTTGCACAAGATTTAATCGGTGATCGAGCGCAGCCTCGCTCACATGTAATTTAAGTTGCATCGTATCAACGGGCCAAAGCTGCCTTTGCATCGAGCTAATCCACGCAAAATCGGTGGGATTGTGAGCTTACGTGAGTATCAAAGCGAGTAAAGAGAGGAGGAAGAGAGAGAAAGAGAAATGAGAAACAGAAGAAAGGAAGAAAGCATGGAAGAGAAGCAGAAAGAGTAAGTCAAAAATAGCTCTCGCGAGGATATTAAATTCATATCAATTTTCAATGTGAACGCTCCGCGAGAAAATAAACAATTTCAATTATATTATTCTCTCATCTTATATCTTCGTAAAGCGTCGCGACATTATTGATTTAACGTACCGAAATGTCCCATTTTTTCCTCATCAGATTATAAATGTTTTTCATAATTAAAAAATTGTCAATATTTTTTTTACTGTAACAAAGATAACAATTTAGCCCGCACGATTATTCAGTCTCCAACATTAACATCTACAAAATTGATTATTGCATTTAAATTTCTTTCAAATGAAACCTACTTGAAATTAAATCAATAAATGGATAATTAGCTAAAGATTTTCGATATTGAAATTAACAAGTAACAGTAATTGTTAATTAAATATTACGTAACACATATTTAATAATATTACATTTTACTCTCAAAGCTGACTTTTTCCCTGTTATTTATTAAAATTATATAAATAATAAAATATCGCTGTTCAGTGCAGTTTCAAAATTTAATTTGCCTTATATTTTAAATCGCTTTTATAATAATTTGCAATTTTACATACTTTAAATACCTTTATATACTCTAATATCAATCTATTATCAATCTAATATCAATCATTTAAGATCTGACTTGAAATTGGTCGAAAAATATTAATTATTCTAGTAGTAAAAAGCAACACATAAACAACAAAGCGTCAATTGCAAAGTTGAAGAACTTTTCTTTAAAAGTTACATGTAATCACGGAAATCAACTCATTAGTGCGAATGCAATGAGAAACGAAATGTCTCGATTATCTTTCGTCCAAGCATAAATTGTACTCGTAAACGCGAGCATGTGCAGACGACAGCGTGCAATACTTGACGAGAGACGATCTCGATGAAGCATGGAACAGTTGACAAAACACAACGGCGCATTTCCTTTAATTAAAAAATAATTAGCCACTGCCGACTCTGATCGAAGTAGCAGAGGGGAGACTCACAGAAGTGAACGCAGATTGCTTTATGTACTCGGAGGGGAAAATCCTTTCATCCTTGATGTTTTCACCCTCGTCCACTCCGCGTCCTGGAACTTGCTTGCCCTACACCCTTTTCACCTTGCGAGCTCTCTCGCACGCGTCTAGTTCCCTGCGCCCGTGGATTATTAATTTCATTAATTCTCCCTCGGAATTTCTCTCCGGAATTTCTTGCTCTCGTTAGATCGCTGCTGGCGCACCAAACCGGCGCGGACTTTTAAAGTCTCTGTAACAAGTAAGTACACGCGAGAAGCGAGGCAGGCCACGCCTATCGAAGAAAATTACGACACTCAACACTTTCTCAGCTAATGAAGACGTCCTAACGCGCTAATCGAAATGTTCTATGGCTCGTGATCTCGTAAAAGAGCCACGACAGATCCGTGCGCTTCGCTAACTTACGATTAGTTTAACATTCTACTCAAAGCAGAAAATCAATCCTAAAGAGTTTGTAAAAAAAATATTTAATACAGTTTAATACAGTTTAGATCAATTATCCGTATTAATTGTCAAATGAAAATACGGTAAGTATGTAAAATATAAAAAAATATTTAATAACTTCTTCAATATTTGAAAACAAAATTAAATTTAATGCAAAACGTGGAACTACATGAATGATAAAATGATAAAAAAAAAACGAATCGTAATTTAGGGATTTAGCTATTATATGAATTGTATTTTCACTCTTGCAAATTTATCGCGTCGATAATTTCGATAATATATGCGATAATTGCAGCTTACTTTCCCGACTACTTTGTACAGCGCGTTTTCCAGCTCTTTAAGTGATTACCGTATGCATATTTTATACGACGAGGGTGAACCACGGGCACTCCCATCGGTGATCAAAGAAAGATGCTAGAACCGATGATAAATTACCCCTGCTCGCAATATCACAAGTTGGCGAACTGCTCAAATTACATTTCCTTAATTTATGCAGTCGGACTGACATCGGCGGAAACTGTGTTAATACTTGGCGCTTATAAAATTGTACCGATGGTTGACGATGGCTCAAGTTTTATGAATACTGAATGCCGTTCGATGTGATAGGGTGGCAGCAGGCGGGAGGGACCGAGTAAGTTTCCAAAGCAAAGTGGCTGCGATGCGCATTGAGGGAAAGAAAGGAAACAGAGGGAAGCAGACAGAGGAAGAGAGAGGAAAAAAAACGGAAAGCTGACGACGATACGGGAAAAAGTGACGGAACGAAGTGAATATTGGCTATCTCCGAGCTTCGACGTCATTAAAACTTTTAGATTGCATAAGAATGGCTTTCCACTCCGCGGCTCTTTCGGAGGACGTCATGTCGAGCAAGAAATTCTTGTTCGGCCAAGCAGTAATTACGGGAGTCCATGATAAATTAAGAGAGCAAGGCAAGCGTCCGGTTTTTGTGCCGCTCTCCGCCAAAGCCCCGCATATTTTACCTTCTGATCTATAAACGGCGATCCTAGCGTTTTTCGCCTCGTCTCTCCCTCCCTTCGTACGTCTTCATACTTTTGCTTCCGTTTTCGCGCAGGAGTATTTACCTTTAAAACCTCTCGCCTAAACAAATACCGGTGAAACTTGCACTCGTGCAGGAGACAAATAACGCTGCACATTCGCTTCGATCTGATCCCCGCGAAATAAGGCGAGAATAAAACGGCGGCAAAATATATCGCGCACTTTCTTGACGAGTCGATATCAAGATAAAAAAGGATTGCGTCATTTATAAATAATAGCGCTCCTGTGTCGTGGAATTTCGTTTTTGTCGTATTTTCCATCGTATGGTAGGACAAATCTTCATTCTATCACAGAGTCACACCACTCGTGGTAAAATTTGAATGCCCTGCTGAAATACATTTCTATTGTCGTAGCCGTGTTTGCGGTAATAGACACTCTTCGCTATGCAAGACTTCGGGCTTTTCCCGAAAATGCACCATTTATACGCGACCGAACGATTTGAATAAAGCAAGGGCGGCGAAAAGGAGGGAGAGAAAATTAGAGAGAGGGAGAATTAGAGTTTGTGCGCGAAAAACAAAGTTATTTTGCGTCGGACGCTGTTGTAACACGAAAACCTTACATTCCAAAAAAAAAAGCAATTCCATTACAATGGAATGTTGTTGTAATGCTCTATCCTCACGATGCCTTTCGCTGCAAATCATTATTATTACGATCGTTGCAAACGAAAGTTACGAAAAGTGTATAAAGGTTGATAACGTTGCCACGTTCGATCAAAAAAGACAGAATTATTGTTTCTTCACATATAAAAAATGCTTACATAAGATAATAGAAAACGATAATTTTCTTCAGGTTGTATTTTCTTCAAGAGCGAAACCTAATCGCCGAAAGTAAGAGAAAAAACTTAACGGTATCTTCATAATGTATTCGAGAGAAAAATATTAATATTATATTGTTTTAAAAGTATTAAAATAACGAAAATTCAATACATCTATGATTTTAATTGCTTTATACTATATATATTATTTTTTACGATTAGAAAACTGGGTAGATATTTCAATATTTTTTTATCAGAATTTTATCTTTTAATGTAAAACAGTTTTAGAGCAAAGCAATTTATTCGCAGATAGAATTGAATCACGAGATAATGTTATCAACATTAAAACCGAGATATAATTTAGATTATTCATTCTGGAACGGTGAATGTGTGGACATGCAATAAGGTTATATCATCGTCGTTTTTTTCCCCCCGAGAGATACATATTATCGACGATAATCAAGAGTTTGATGCGGGATGATAACACCCATGACGTTAATTAGATTTTCGCGCGCGCGCGTAATTCCCGATAGGCGACGAAGGACGGTAAATCTTGGTCGCGCATCTGGATTAATTTTGTAAACTTGGCCACGTCGGCTTTTACGGGCGTCATAAATTTCCCGATTCAACGCTCTCGACGAGGGATACGCCCGCGCTTTTTTTTTCCCTACCTTTTTCCACGTTTTTTTTTTTTAAACCGCGCGCGACAGGTTTAACGCGAAACTGGTACACGGGCGCGAGCGCTACTGCGTAAAAAATCCATAAACGTCGAGAAAATTCGGGAGATATATACTATACGCTCGCGACCACGACGCGGCATTATTGTCAGCAGCTGTGCCGGGGTGGATGGCAATCCAGATTACTGTCATCGCCACCGATAAATTCCGAAGCGCGGCCGTACTTTAAACCGTTTACCGTAGCCTGTGGCTCACGATAGTGTCGATACAGGTTAAAACAATTTACCGTGTGAAAATCGCTTACAGGGGCGGTCAGGTTTCCAGGTTGCCATGTAGAACACGAAGACATAAGTCATTAGGTCGCAACTGGTCAACGAGAATTTCGGTAAAATGGGAAAGTTCGTATGTATACTAAGGGAAATAAATTTCGAAAATTTCGCGCGTACGTTACAACGCTGAGAAAGGATTTTACGCCGGGCATATTTCGGACAATTAGTGACGTATAAAAATAAATTATTCCTACAAATAAATCAAGTTTTTAGCTAAAATTTCACATAACGAAATAAATAGAAAAACGATTATATTCTGGTTTTTATTCTGAAATATTATTTTGTCGTAATTCTAGAAATACGGTAAAATTGTTGTTCAAGTGGCGCAGTGCACATTTTAATTCTTCTGACGGTCCGAATAGCAAGCTCAAAAAATGCTCCGGCAGGTCACGAGAGATCTTCGAGGGATGGATCTCGCGCATGGTTGAGAAAGCATTCCGCGAAGTTGCGTTTCGCGCACACAAGAACGTGTCGTATAGTTCGCCGCTCCCGGCATCAATAACGCGCACCACACGTTGCCGGAATGTTTCGTATGCCCGTTAGAAGCGGGAACAATTTAAAGTTTCCGCCGGGCGCCTCCTGCATCTCGTCCACCACGTTTCTCGGCTCCTTCCAGCGAGCTCTCTAACGCGGACATCGTCGTCGGTATCGCCGAGGAATCGAGAAGCTCTCAATACCCCTCACCGTTCGACATACGTCGAATTTATATAAAGAAATCTTGGCGGCATTCATTAATGAACCGCCCCGTTGTTGAGATCCGTTCGCAAAAGAATAATTAATTAATACCGAGAAATTAATACGAATCACTTCGGCATCAGTGTTTTAAATTTAAATTTTAAAAAATATCTTTACTTTTGGACCCAACCACAATTTTATAATATTTCTAATGATATGGTCAACATAATGATGCATATATTCTCTAAATCTGACGCAGTGAAAAGTATGCCACTGACATTTTATTTCACTGAAATTCAGTGAAAAGTCATTAAATTTTAGTGAAACAAAATGTCAGTAGCATACTTTTCACTGGCTAACAGTGACTATTCACTGCGTGAATATAACTATAGTTAACTATAGTTAGAGTTAACTATAGTTAAGTTAATCATATTTATTGTTAAAAATATCATAAAATTATGGTTGGGTCCAAAAGTAATATTTTTCTCTCAGTTTAGATTTAAATACGATCTAATTAATTTAATTTGCTATATTGAGATGCACCCTATCACGTTCCCTTTCCTCTATCGCGTCGTTTAGAGACACCAATGTCGGATCAAATAGCAAAAACAGAAACGAGCGCAGTCAAAGAAGAATTCCTGCAAATGTGTCTCAGAAACTACAACCCACACGAGGATTACGTATCGGACTCCGACGCGAGGCGCTAGGATCACAAGTTAGGAAGTCGTAACCAGTTCAGGATTAAGGTTGTTCAGGTCACTATCTTCCAGCGAATACGGAATGCGCGTGGAACGTGTGCAGATCAAGTCCTGGATCGCGGAGTGTATCGCGGAATAAAGTGTAACAGATGTCTTAAGATTCCCGTTTTACTTGTCTTGTACTCGTAAATTTCTTAAGCCAATGTTATTGAGTTCAATCCTTTAAGCAATTCTTTAAAATGTATTCAATTTAGGATGGATAGTTTTGTAACTACGACTTTTAAAAATTGTTGTTATAAAATTATTTATTGTAAATTTTTTAAAATTATATTTCTGAATGTTTTTTAAAAAACTTGAGAAAAATATATCAGAAAAAAAATTCAATTTAATATAAAATTCTCCTAAGATAATATTTTATGTCAATTCTATATGTATATGAAAAAATAATAATCAATTTTAATAAATTATAAAACTATTTGTTTTATAAGATATGATTGTTAAGATATGATTGTTTTTATTTCGAGCAGCAATAATTTTAACGATGTATAAAAATTGTGAAACTATCGAAACTAAGAGGGAAATATCGTGTTTTGCCTCATTTTATCAACATCGATACAACTAATCCTCTATTCTTTGAAATGCAACCGCGAAACGTGTCGGTTTGATCCATTTACAGAGTTACCGCCGCGTAAATTTTCAGGAGCGCCAGAAGTCGACGTAATCCAGCATACAATGCGGACGCAATTTTCCATCGAAAGTTAAATCGACTGCAGGATAGTCGACCATATGAAATTTCCGCGTACGCGCAGTTTCCCCACCGACGTCCTTTCGCGGGAAATCAAACCATCTCTCGTCAGGATACGTATGTAGATACTTGCGATTCCATGCGGGGTGCAGCAAAGTTTTGAGGGACGTGGGGAAGGAGAGGAGGCGCGGGGGAGACAGGAGGGTTGAGCTACGATGTTCCCTATTCTCAGTATTCATGGTTTAATCAGGAACCAACTCGCTTCCACTAGGAGAGGAAACGCAAGTTTAGTTACTGCGCGAAATGGTAACTATCACCGAGAATACTTGTAAGTATCGATCGTGCTCCGAGAAAGTTACAGACCGAAAACTTCTACGGGGGAGGCCAATGTTTGCAACTCTTAACACGCGTACTATCCTGCAGATGCATGCACGTGCATTATTACGTTCCAGCGATTGAATATATATGCGAAAACTTTATGGTTTAGTTTATCTTCATTCGACCTTATTCGCTTCACGCGATGTTTAAATGTATCACTGACGTTGTTGATTATTTTATAGTTGTCAATCAATTTTAATGACAGGATAAAATAGAAGAAGAGACACAATGCATGTGCGTGCAAATTAATTTTTGAAACTTTTATGTCATCACTTTAAAGGAATTAGTTGTACAATAACAATATTTTTTCAATTAAAAAAAGAGAGAAGCGATTGGAAAAATGTACATATCTATGAGTAATATAAAAATATATAATAAGTAAAGAATATTTATAAACATCTGCAAGATAAAAATGCCGAAATTCTTTTGTTACTTTCTTTTTCCTTCAATCAAATCACATCCACAATGTTAAACGATATTATAATAGATCGTGTTGCGTATCTATTTGTCTACTAAGCGTCTACAAATGCGACAAGAGGCAAATTGTCCAATGTAATCCGCGTAATTCTTTAATTACAACCGTCGCCTGAATGATAGACTGTCGGCTGTTGCCTGTGATGCTGCGAAAAGTTAAGTCGACGCGTAAACCCGCGCCAAGACTCACCAAACACTGTTCGAATTAACCTGAGCCCGGGGAGTTGAAGCATGCCACGGACACGCCTGCAATTCAATGCTCAAAACTATGTAACCATGTATACGCGTTCGTAATAATTTCGCCGCATTCTGGAATTTGCTGCAGAAGCAGCAGATCCCTTTGGCAATCGAGATATACTCAGGTTCATACAACTAATCAGCTTTCATTCGCTCTAATAAGTATTTAATCTTTCTAAAATTACGTCTTCAAGCAGCGAAAACAATTTCCGTTTCGCATAGCGATAATTACATTGGAATTAGCAGAGATAATTTTCAAATTTCATTTATGAGCTTGAGCTTACAATAAATCAAGCTTAATGCAAAAGAATACCGAGAGAATGCAGAATATTTCTTTTGAATAAAATAAACGTAGAAATACGCGCGTCGTTATTTATTAAATTTTTATTTGCAACTATATATTTTCGACACAGAAACACTGACAAGTCGTCAATCATTTTTCTCTGAAATTTTGTAATATATGACAATAATTAAAATTTATTATATTGTACCATTTGCTTACAATATCAGTTTTCTAATTTATTTTAATACTCACGGTAAGAATTACTGGAAATATAAGCACGAATGAAATAATTATAAAAAGGGATTTCTACCGAGGAACTCCGCAGAAAAGTCTCTGTTATGCTTTATATGACAGCGCGAATGCCGGAATGTGAAACAAAGGATTACAAGTAAAAAAAAAACCGTACCACACGGATGAAAGAATTATATTCTTTAACGAAATATCTAAGTCAAGTTTATCTCAGAGAAAATGATCATATTACAAATTATCACCGTCTAACATTTCATTTAATATTACTATTTGCAGTAATTAATTTTTAACACAAATTTGACTACAATAGCTCATATTTGATATTAATTCTGGCTTACTCTCTAAAAGTTTTACTTTTAAATTTCGATATCAATCTTAATAAATTAAGATAATTCTATATTAATCGAACATTTATATAAATATCCTTGTATTAATAAAAATGAGATAAATTTAACAAAAAAAAGCGTGTTTTACTCTCATTCTCCTGTAACGTAACTAAAATGAAAATTTTCCTTTTTCTGATGTATCATTCTTTTCCGTAACTTTCTGTGCGCTACGAAAGGACCGTCGAGCGCAACAAGGACAACCTTCCGGTATAGTAGACGTCAGATTAAATGTACCTACGCTATATCATCCCCAAGTTAAATTGCTAACTTAATTAAACCGGCGATGAAATTTTCGCTGAAGAAAAGATCGGTGAAATACGTTTCTTCGTTTCACTCGGCACGAGACGCGTCGCGCCGATAGGCGTCCGCGGACGTGGCCAGCCAGCAGTGCCTGGCGAGGGAACCTAGCCTGCGTTTGCGCGTTAAATCAGAGGACTGAATATAATCGCGGCTAAATGGCCCGTAAGTAACAGTCGACGAAAACGCACGGACACCCTCGGCGACCCCGCGACCCCCTACGCGGCCCACTACCTTCGCAACGCCAGCGGATAGATACATGCGGCAACGCCACCGTTACTGCCGTCCCCGACACACTCGCTAACCCTGTATCTTGATTATATTCCATTTAGCGCTCCGCCTTTCCGCCGGAGCGCCGCGCCTCTCACCACCGAGATATCTCGTTTGTCATGGCCTCGTTTCCACCGGGAACCGCGAATTTCTTGCCGGCACGCCACGCCGCGCCACGCCGCGCCGGAGTACTCTCGGCCGGGCGCGACAAGTTGTTGGAAACCCGACTCGAAAAGGGTTGGGAAGGATTATAACGTATTAGGATGCATGTATAAGTTTGTTAACATGTTGGAAAAAAAGTCTAAAAATTTCTGCCAAGCGAATAACAATAAAAGAAGAGCAAATTGATGAATTGATGATTGTTACAGAGAGCTTTTAATATCCACTTCTATCAAAGCGGATTGACTTTAAATTTGGTTTAACTTACCTTTTTCAAATTCTTGAAATTAGAGAAAGATAAAGGGCAAGAGAACCGAGAACTTTAAACCGAGATTAAAGTTAATTTGCATTGATAGAAATGGACGTAAAACTGTGAAGAAGAAGATGAGCGAACGAAAGTCCAATAATTCAAATGCTAGTTCAACACTACGAACAAGTTTAATAAATAAAATCTATTATACATCTCTGAAGAAACATAAATGTCGATATCCCATTGTACGCGTAGTTCTCGATACGCTTCGTCAGTGTGCATTTCAGTTGTACCGTAAGATGAATGACGTCAACTTAATCTTAAATATATACGTTCCTATCGATATTTACATTCGCGCTGCTCTTTAAGCGGCTGCTTTCACTGCCATCATTGTCGAGATCTTCGACTCTAGAAATTCTTTGAAGAGAAGTCGGAACGTTCGTTCAACGATCGTCGAGCGGGCTCCAACGCAGAAACGCTTTCCAATGTACACGGGAGCACTTACGTAGCGTACATTTAAAGCTCGAGTTGCAGTTTCTTACACAACGCTCCTTCTTTATCCCCGACCCCGCCCGTTTATCTTCTTCGGAATTTATCCCTCGGAAGCGAACGGTCCTGGATGTGGCGGCACGACAATTCCGATCGCGCGCGCGCGCGCGCTTCTAGATTTTCATTTTCCTTCGGCGTGGACGGCAATTGTAATCCAATCGCGAGACTTAATTGGACTATTTAGAAATTGTTAACTGCGTCTTCACCCTGTCGCTCGCCCTGCGCCGCTATTGCGCGCGTTATTTTCAAAGCCCTTCTACGCCCGCGACAACAAATTGTCTCGACCAAGAAACTGCGTCGCACAAGCTCGGAATCGTTCCGCAAGTATTTTCCCAGGAATCGCCCATCGCACTTTTTACGTTTCGCGAAATTGCAAACTGTATCCACAGTCCCGTAACTTCGTTTTTCTTTTGTGACAGCATTAAATGGAGTATATGTTTCCAATAATTTCGCGTCAAAATGTCTCGTCGTGAGCAGCAACATGTTCAACGTGTAATTAATTGAAGTCACTACGATTCACGTTTAAATATGTATAGATACGTAACTAGCGGAGAAATCCGATTTCTTTCTTAACATCGCAATTGAAGGGATTAAATCTGATTACAAGTCATTATAGCATTAATTATCAATGCATTTCAAAGTATAAAAATTTAATTTTAAATAAATCCAANCCCTTCAACTTGTGCTAGTGAACGCATAATGTTAATGTGATACTATTTAAAACACAATGCAGATATATTTAATTGTTTGCAATAACGCGAACTCAGAAACGAAGTATTTACGTTGCATATTACATGCGATTTATTGAAAGCGAAAGGTACGCCGACTGTACATCGCTATACGATGAAACTTAATTACATCTCGCCAACGTTACAACATGGCCCGAGTAAATCAAAGAACTCTTCCGGGTAAAAACGTTTTTCTCAAAGCTATTTCTCCCTTGACGCTATTCCGGCATTAAAACTTCTTATCCTTGCCGCAGCTTATCCTTGCTAACGCCAACCACGTCGATTTCCGGGACACATCGCCTCCGCATCCTCGTCTCTCATCCCCTCGTCCTATAGAACGACCAATCGACCCTCTCTTCCCACTTTACATTCCACTCCGGTAGATTTATTTGTCGAAACATATTGCAGTCACGAAAATCGACAGTAATCTCTGACCCTCGGACTCATCCCCGGGTCGTTACGTAAGTCACTTCCTATTGTTGTGACAATACAATCTTCCTCCACGCTGGAGTTATCGAAAATTTGTCAGATATATTTTTTTTTAACATGATATTCCTGCCTTCGAATAAGCTTTCTTACCGAAAAAAATTTTGCGTGCCTCATAATAAATTCCTTGAGATATATCGTACTATCTAAGAATCACAGAATTATATACATTGAAAAAAAAATTCTGGTTAAAAATGGACGAATCAGAAAGATTGTAGGATTGATCAAGTATTCAAGTTATTATAATAGGAATTCTAATTATTACAAGTTATAAAGTATTGAGTTCTATTATAATAATCAGAATTTCTATTACAATAACTAGACTATTTAATCAATCCTACAAGATTTTCTGATTTGTCCGTTTTCAACCAGAATTTTTTTTTTTCAGTGTATACACATTAGTTTTGGCGTGATTAATAAGTCAGGACTAAAAAATTGAAAATTGTCAAAAAGAAAACGTAGTATTAAAATATATAAATAAAAACTTTAGATTGTTCATGATGTAACAAATTATTGGAAAGATGTATATGTATAAAGATGTATATGTATATAAAATATACATATAGCTGTGTGTGAGTGAGAGAGAACAGACAGAAACATATTTTCTGGAACACAGTGCCAAGTTTGAAATTAAAGTGACAAAATAGCATCGCATATGCGGCGTTTTCAATGCAATATAAGTTACGTAACATACCGATAACAAAATAAATGTGCTGTTACGTTTCATATATATATATTTTTAGTCAAAATTATAAATTACGTGAAAGCGATTACAATCAGTTGTTTAAATATATTGTCTGTACACTTCGACCGGAATTTCGCGAAATAGAGTAACATATTTTCCTTCGTAAAAACCTGTCCTATATTGTTTGTTTATACATATATCACCATTTTATAATTCATAGTGAAATTCTTGCCTCAACCTATTGCATTCTTTTGTTATTTACATATATACATATATGCACACAAATCATTTCGTGAAAATATTTTCATATAAAAATATAACATATTGATTCAAAGACTATATGCCAAATTCTAATTTTAATATTGCAAAAACAACATAGATGTTTTCAATGTTTCTTTTGTTTCTATTTAGTATCAAAAATGTGGTAAATAGAGAAAAGAGAGAGAGAGATAAAAATGCATATTTCATCTACAGCGCGCATCGAAAATAAAGCCTGTCGAAAGATTATATCGGTTTCAATAAAGTTCTATTAGGATTCGTATCTGGATTTCGCGGATGCTGCAACGCGGATGTTGTCGAGACCTATAATCCCGGACAAATCACTCCATCGGTGGTCACGAGCGATTCATGCACGCGGTCGACCGTCATCGGCATTAATATCGCCGGCGTTATCGTCGCGACGGTGCATCTGTTACCGGCGCCGTCAGCCCCGGGCGGCAACCGGTCGTGTCGCATAGTATGGGCAGGTAGTACGCTCCGCGAATACGCGCTGTACATACATCAGAGCCCGTCGCAAACGAAACGCAGAACGCAACGTGACGGCCGCACACGGGGCAACGTCAGCCGGAATTACCGTACCGGCAAAGTAATACGAGGCGGATACCGGGACATAACGTGACCTCCCCGGTCATTCGACATTTGCGAGGCGGACGTTGATATCGGCGTCTCCTTGCGCGAGATTTCGCCGCAAAATGGAAGTACTCTGAAAATTTACAGTTATTCGAAATCGAGGAAAGCTATCGATAAATCATCTCCAATAGAGCAATTTAAATGTGCATGTGAAATAAGATGCAGGCTCTCATCCGCTATTTCGGGCCATTCGTCCTGGCCTAATAATAAAATACAATTTAAAGTTCGTTTAAGCTGCAATGCAAGACTTATGGTACACGTATACACGTGTTGACTATTCTTGAACTGACATTGATCGCGATGCATAGTGCACAAAGTTGCATCTATATGCATGATCTAGTTGCGCGTTAGAAACTCTAACTGCCCGTCATTCTATTTTTGCTGAATCATTTCATCTCTTGCATACGAGATTTACTATATAAATAAATCTCAACTAAAAAATTTTGCGATAAAAAAAACTACTGTACTTAGCTGAAGAGTCTCTCTCGGGAAAATTAAAGCTGATCAAGTAGTCGGAGTAGTCGCAGACTGGGCGGGAAAACAGTATGGCAGGCCGCAGCCGCAACGCGCCCCAGAAACGCGGCGATATCTTCGATCTGAACGATCAGAAATCAGAATTCTGCCTGACTGCACGGATCGGGAATGATGCGAGATAGCGCAGGGAAACGCGTGCGAAACGAGCGATGCGCGACAAGATAATCCATCGTGGTTGGAATACACAGTCGGAAAGAGGCGCATTCTTTTTTTCCTTTCACACAGCGATTCGATGATCTGGATTACTCTGAAAAACGGAACGCGAGCGAGCTCATCGAGCGGTGATTGGTATTTGGTGCACGATGGTGCGAAGCTTACGAGCGACTTTACGCGCGCGCTATGGACGTCTATATATATAGGTCAACACAGTACGACTATATACCGCATATTTCTATAGGTCATTGGAAAATACCGATTCTGCGGGAGCATATGAAACGAGAAACCGAATGTATGGATTTCCTGGTGCGCGAGATGTTACAACTGATACGTACGAGATTTCACGATGTGTACCGTTAATGAGATGTGCGGTTATTATTATTATTATTACATTACAAATTAGTCGACAGATTCAGTCTAATAAATTGTACTAAGTAATAGCGTGGAAATAACTGTCGTAAAAAATTCAAACAATTGGTATGAGATATAAATTGTATCAAATCGACACAAATCTATTTGAAGAAAGAAATAAGATGCAGAAGCATGCATTATATGACACAAATAACTAAATATTTCATATACAACGTCTAAAACAGAAAATGTGAAATGTATAAAATGCAGAAATCATAGCGTATTTTTTCACTTTATCACAAAAAAGGTAGTTTACTTTCCGATTTTTCATGATTTATTATATAAAAATGTTTTGTTTTCTTCGAATGAACGATCCAATTGATTGCATATAAATTTGCAACTATAAAAAGTGAATCTACTAGAGTTAATTTACAGTATTATTTTCTTCAAAATAATGTGCGCAAATAATGCGCGAAACTGAGATCCTGATTGCAAAATTCGCGGCTTTGATTAAATCTAAACACAATCACTTGAGGTTTACTGTGCAGAATACGCTAACGCGTATCAATGAATTAAATTGATCACAAATATTTGTCGGATAAAAAAAAAGAGTCATACAAAAAAAAAAAATGATTAAAAATATTACACTAGGGGATCAGCTATGCAAGTACAATCAAATTTTAGAGCAAACGTAAAAAAACAAAACAAAAAGTACCAACAGCAGGCTAAACGCGCTTTGTGTTCCAAGATATATCAAGTAATTCAGAGAAATATTTTAGGACGTGCGAAATCGTAATACTTCAAATTTATCGCGACAGCAAATTGAATGCGCACGACGAGGAGTCAGAAGTGATGCGGCGCATGCAAAACTCGTTACGAAATGTCCGTCGCCCGTGGCAAAAACGGGCTAATCGCGCTGTTGGCGCGTGTAATTTACAACGGCATATGGTATTTCGCGATTGTGTCGCGACCGCAGCAGCATTTTGGGATTATTCGCGGGAAGACGGAAGATCGCCCGTAGGCGGCGCAATTGCACGAGGGTACAAGGGGGACAGCGGCGCGGCGGTGGTAAAAAGGTAGCCGGAGGTCTGGTCGACCACTGTCGCAGTTGCAACGTGCACTTGTAACTGCGTTGCAGCCACGGTAACTTCGCTCGTTACATCGACCGTGCAGTATTCCGAAGTGCGCGTTGTTTGCGTCGCGAGAGCGAGTATTGCAGTCGTCGGGGTGACGCGGGGGGAGTGGGGGGGGGGTCCGACGAGTGGAGAAAGGGAGATGGGAGACGGGGAGATGATACAGACGCGAGAGAGGACGGAAGAGGGCAGAGAAGAGAGAACGAAGAGGCGTCACATAGGAAACAACGAGGGTGAAGGGTACGTTTGCGTTGCGCTATCTGCGTAGTTTATACTTCTCATATGTGCCGCCACCGGGTATACATACTGGCGGAGAGTCGGGAGAGCGGGAGCGGAGACGGGAGTATGGGACGGGGTGGCCCTCGTGTTCCGAATATACCGCGGGCGACGCGCGTCGGGAATCTGAAAAAGTTAATATCTGCCGTCGTGCCCGGACTTCAAAGCAGATTTGTTTTCGCATTTTCAGATTTGTTTAGCCACGTGGGACCGCCCCGCATACGCCGCGCGCGATTCATATCCTTGACACACGCAGCCGTAACGCCATGGGCGCGGTTTGTCGCTGAGTTTGATTTATCTAACATAATGGGATCGCATTCAATGTCAATATGAGATGGAAATCCATCAGCTTTGTCCGACGACAAATGTAGCGTGAGAGTCCAAATTTGTGGTCTATACTTTTATCACACGTTTGCTGACAAACGCGTTCGCGGATTGGCCTAACATAAAGATCGGATATCGATATCGAATAAAATATGAAATATAAATCTCGTTATATGACAATATAATAAAATTTTATAATATATTAGATTTTCCTTTCGTTAGTTGTTTAAATTTAAATTCATGGAAAATAGCCAAGATACTTTACCCTGAAAATTTGCATCTAATTGTAAGATGGAGAGCACTGCCGAGTACAACTGTTTTATTAATTTACTTTTGCCACAAGAGCGCGGCTCTCACATTTTACATGCTTCAAATTAACATTATATCTCTCTCGGCCGTAATAAATATGCTCGTGAAAGATGCAGGAGCGCGAAGATCTCAGAATTTTTCCCGTCTGCCGCACTAATTCGTATTTTCGCATTTAAGATTCGAGTTTTCGATCTTTTATATCGCGCACTCGCGGCAATATCCAGCAACATCTGCGCAAACTTTCGACATGTTAAATTCGATAAATTTTCGCGAGACCATATCTGCGCTCTCTCTCTCTCTCTCTCTCTCTCTCTCTCTCTCTCTCTCTCGTGTCTATGTTAAGTTACTCTTTCCGAGGGCGATACTCGCGTGTCCTCGTTCGGAAACGCGGAGCGCACTGCGGGAATTTCCGCGATGCTTCCGCGTGTTTAAACGGACTTGCACGCTATCGGTTGATTAAAGTGTCAATCTATCTATCTAAACGCGCGTTCGGCCGGAAACGCCGCGCGGCGCGGCGTTAACGAAGGAAATCAGGCCACCGTGATTTAATTAGCCGCGATTAGTCACAACGCGCACACCAGATATTACCTTTTTTAATAGTAACGAGATCAATTCCGCCCAACGGCGAAAAATTCTCCTCTATATTATTGCCCGCATGCGGAAAAATGCATCTACGGTTGTCGGGAGCACGCACGATGCCGCCCGCCGCGCACGTGATCACATTCTGCGAGTTTTATTTCGAGAGTGAGTTCGATTTCTCTTCCCGTCTATCTCTCTCCAGCGCCCCCTCCCCCACCCCCTTCCCCTCGCTCTCTCTTTTTGCCTCCCAGTGGAAACAATTTAATAATCGAACTATTGAATTCGCCAATTGCCAGGCCACCCACTTAAATTCACTTTACGGTAATTAAGTGTTCCGGTCAATATCGGCACCATGCAAATGCATCGCAGTTTCGATAATCGAAAATATTTCCCGGTTACGTGGTCACGAACATATGCGGATATATTTATTAAAACCGTTATTATCGTTTTGGGGATAAAACGCGAAATCAAAATACTAACGCTATCTTGCCTCGCGCAATCCGTTTAAAATGATTAACTTTTCAAAAGAACCTTATGGGATTGTCCAGAAATTTCTAAACATCCCAAAGTGAATGATTCTAGGCATATGTAGTTGTTTATGCATAAATACATATATGTATTTTTTTAAATAAATTATTCTTTTATTCGTAAGTATAGGTGATGCACAATTTATGCAGGGGAATTTATAACAACTGTTTCTTCTAGTTTTTAAAATTTTAGAGATTTATATATATTTTGAATAAAATATTAATTTACTACGAAATTATTTTATTAATATCATGCTATACTAGTTGCTGTTATGCATATTAATATAACTCTAATACCGAAAAAAGTGAATACATGCATTGTTTACAGATTATATTAATTTTTATTTCTTTATTTTAAACATCAATAAACCAATCCTTTTCGCAATAGTACAACATTAAAAAGTCACATTCATTTTATACATATAATTTATATAGTTATGACCAGTGTGACAAAAATCTGGGTAAATGTAATATTGACATTATGTATATACAAAAATCACGTAAATACTGTTTTAAAATTTAAAGCACGAACTTTGACTGTGTATATATATTGCAGTTTTTTATTTTGCGAACAAAAGACACAGAAGTTTTATTCATACAAAAACTGCAAATCAATTGCAGAAAAATATAAAAAGTTAATTATGTTATATTGACTTTTCAATATAATCAAATAAACTAAATTTTTAGAAATGCAATATGTAATTAAATAACTTAAATTTGGTTATGAATAATATTTTTCTTTCAAAGAAATGATTTCCTTATATATACATTCTAAAATTATTATCACAATTATTACCAAAATTATTCTGAAAAATATTAAATTTGTTTAGAAAGAAGGATCACTCGCAAAAACAATCTTTGACTAATGCGTATCCCAAAATTATAGACAAATATAACAAAAAAGTTAAAGTCAAAAGAAGAAAGTAAAGAGCAAAAGGTACGAAAGTCAACCATCTTGCCATTGCACTTTCATATTATTTTCTTTTACATTACGATGTGAGTATGTTATGTATAGCTACGTATTCCTACAACAACAAACGAGCTGCTTCGATCTGTGGGCCACTACGAAAAATCGGATACGCGTCTCGAAATAATATTTTTCCCTCTCGTCGAGTCTTTCAGCCGAATCGAAGTCCTACGCCTTCAGATTACACGTAGCCACGGGCATCGCTAGAATTTTTCTTTCGAAATTGCACGAGCAGCAATAGAATATTTTTTTAAGGGTCTGCTGCGTGTGATTCTAAACTTACTAATGCATTATCTTACGATACGTTAATGTTTTTCCAATTAAAATGTGCTTTTAACTACTTATATCTCTTTTAGTCTACTATCAAAAGATTATTTCTTGATTTATAAACATGAAATTATTCAAGAAGAGAAATAGGCAAAGAGAGAGAGAGAGAGAGAGAGGGGAATAAGAGAAATAATAATTTATATCAATAAAAAAAGTTGTGGAATTTCACGAATCAGCTAAAGTCTATATTGCATTTTAATTTCAACAATTAATGAAGACAACTTACTGTCAACTGACACATCAAATGATATCACGTTATTCAAGTAGAAATCAAAATAGTGTATCCTTTAATCCTGTTTCAAATAATCTCGTGTAACGTATTAACTTTCAAAAGGTTCTTTCACGCACATTGATGATCCGAAAAATAAACAACACAGTATTTCGTACAACTGTAATTAACGACATATTGTATTTCGGAATAAAAACTTTTCTGATTTTTTTTCTAATCCAAAGGGATATCACACGTATACATCTGACTATGTGACATGTATACGACAAACGGTCAAGCGATAGCGGAAGGAACGGAGGGGAAAAGTGAGAGAGACGGTGGATGTTCGGTCGGCTATCCACGTTGAATTCAGAAAACCTCGCGCAGGCCATTTTCCGAGGGAAAGGCTACTTCCTGGCGCGGCGAGCCGACGCAGCCGTATTTTATTCGTTCGCGGTTGTAGCCCGCTCGGTCTCGCTCTCGCTCTCGGCTAGTCGCCAATTCCCGTTTATAATGCCGCTGGACGGCGAAGATCGCGGACAAAAGGGGTACGGCACAAAGGGGGCACGACGTAGGAAAATTCAGTCGGGTAGCTGACCAAGTTCCGGTCACATTCAGCTATGAAGGGCGGGGACGGGGGAGGGGGGAGGGGATAAGCACGTATCATACGCTCAATGGAGAATACTCAAGTCGGAGCCTTGATCATTTTCAGTCAAACTAACGTTATTTTTATAGAGATAGAGCGCGAAGCAATGTGTCATATTATTCAAAATATTCATCTTATTATAAATAATTGTATAAAGATTGCCGATAAAAATTAGAAACAAAAAAATTGACGTCTTATCCTTAATTTGTTGATTAGAATAAAGCTAACAACAGCAGCTGATGACAGCAATATCTCTAATATAACATGATTAAAGAATGACATCATCTCTTGTTAATCGCCTTATTTGTGTATAGAAGAATGATAATTAGCTTTATATTTTCTGTTATATCTTATATCTTTGTATTTTCTGTTACATACATATATGTGACATATAACATAACTCTAAAATGGTGTTGAAAAGTATACCCAAATTATCCTGTAAATTTCTTGAAGAGGAGAAGCTAAAACCCAAGTTTCATTAGTTTCTATCTAAATCCGCCCTCTTCGCCCGTCTGACTTTTCATAGATATCTTTCATGGAATTAGCCGGAGATTTGTTGGCCCCCGCTTGAACTGACATTAACGTACATTGTGGAATTAGACGACGTATATCGTCGGATTCGCCACGGTCGATAGAGTAAATATCGCGAATGGTCCGCGGTACTAGGCGAAGTCAAGGCAACAAGCGACAGGAGTGAGTAGAAGGTAGATACAAATGGTAGTAGAATAGAGCATTGTTAAGTACTATTATGCAGAGGAGAAAACGTTTCCTTAACAGTGCGCACTCAAGAACTTGGCTATGCGAAATTTCGAAATTTTGTTTCAAGAATGTTACTATCTCTCAATAAGCATCTCTCAATTAGCTTGAAATTAACCCTTAGTTAGAAATTTGAACCGTGCGAAAGCAAAACCCACGTTCTTTTAAAAAAAAATCTTTATTTTATTATTCTTAACTTAATTCCAAAACACTCTAAAATATTTACATTCACGTGGAATTATCTGTGAGAAGGTTTTTTTTTTTTAATTTTAGAGATACGTTGACGAATTGGAATCGAATACTTGCAAATAACTAACAATATCTCATTATTAAGGTAAATTCAAATCGACTTTACATCGTCGCGATATTAATTCAAGTCTTTTACCAAGACGTTTAATTTAATGCTCAAAGCTCTCAGATTCTGAGATGCTTTTATAATAAGAATCATTGTAAAAGAACGTTCGTTTTTATTACTCCCCCCCCCCCCTTTTATTTGCACGGAGAAACATCTGTAGTTTCTCTTGCGAAAGCAAAACGAAATACTGGTCCATTATAGAAGTAACATCACATTATTAACGTAGTTCACTGTAAAAGATATTTCATTCCCTTTCCCGCTCTCTTTAGATTCAGGGCAAATTCTCTGAGAACATCCTTATCGAACGCTGCATTATCTCTCGTCAAAGGAGCGAGATAAGATTACTCGATTTGCCGGCGGGGAGATCGGAATTTCGTAACCTTTTAAACCGCATCGCTAAAACACACATCCAACTTGTGAAGACCATTGTTGCACTTGTCGTCGAGGAGACGACGTGAAAGTATCGACGATCGGAGCGAGTTATTTTTGCTTTTACGTGATCGTGCGCGATGGATCGCGAATGTGTTTTTATATGGTCGGCGCGGAAATCGCGCGCGGGAGCGATCGGCAGCGCGAAAATACGCGCACATAGTCACGGCCGGGAAACGTTGGAGCGTAAAACGAAAGGGGAAATTACCGTTTCCCAGTTCCGGGCACTGGAGCTTGCATGCGGTGCACATTGCGGCCAGCTGAGCGAGAAAGGAATCGGAAATTTATATCGAGGAACCGCCTGACCTGACTCTCCATTAAAAATGACGCTCTATTCCGTACGTCTCATCTGTTTTATAGTTTACGCGGCTATTGTAATTTCTCTATGTATATGACAGGCGCATGCTTTAGTTTAACATAACATTTCCTCTTTGTTTTAATATCAATTTTTAGATTTAATTCTATGGTTTAAAAGAAAAATTAAAAATGGTGAACTTATGACTTAATTAAGACTGTATAATTTTCAAATATATGTATATCATTGTGCTTAAAAAGCCTTTTAATAATGAGCTATCGATTTATTAAAGTAAGAAACGCGCAAATTTGCTGAAACTAAAATAAGGTATAGAAAAATCATGTCGTTACGTGATGTCCTCCGATAACTCGTTCCAAATGTAAAAATATGATTTTTCAGCCGTTGTGAACTGAGATCTAAATTTTGTCAAAAAGAAACAACGGAAACGGAAATGCCAGTAACATCGATTCCGTGTCAGCGTAAAACTGCACAGCTGTTCTACCCTTTACGTGTGTTGTTTTTATTATTTCTCTGAATCGATTTTCGAAACGTTTATTCTTAACATGTTAAACACATGTACTGTAATTTTATTTTATTTCATTAAATTAATTATATCTTAATTATATAAGGCGCTATTAACTATTGCAATTGTTGTAAATATTTTATCAAATGTAAAAAAATTTCTTTTAATCGTAAATTACCGTACATAACAAGTTTTAAAAATTTAGAGAGAAAGATTTTATTACAAATGTTTTTTCGTTTTCATTACTTATTCATATATGTACAAAATATTTACGTTTTTACCTCTAAATAATTTCACGTAATGTAACGAAAAAGTTAAATCTTTAATAAATCGAGCAAGGCTATAAATAATCTTAAATGAAACTATATCTTCGCATCAATAATAGTGGCACGGTTTTAGGATGTGTTCCGACAGTTTATCAAATATCGATGTTTACTATGCAAGACTATAGGCGGCCGATTTGATCGATCGCCTCACATCGAATGAACAGTGTCGTCCATATCATCGATAAGCTCGACGACGCAAAGTGAAGCTCGATCAGGTGTGACCTCACCTTCAATACAAGCTTTAGAGTGACTGTCAGACGCCAATGTGTTGTGTAGGATATCTGCGAGAGGCTCGGTATCGTTAGCCTTGTTCCGGTATTCTGATATTGACGTGCCGTTACGGTGATACGAAGCCGAGCGCCGAGCATAAGATCCCGGAGAACCGGGGCGCGGTAAGGAAGGCTATAACATCCACTGAGATTGGCTCTTGCGTGCTAGTATGTCGGTTCTCATTTGAATTTAGATTCGTCTCTCTCTCCGTCTGAGCCCCTTTCTGTCACTCTATTCCTCATTCGTCCTCTCCAGCCCCCTTTCTCATCCTCACTAGCTCAACTTCTTCTCTCTCGAAAAGACACGCGGCGGCGGGTTTACATACTCTAGAATCCCTCTGTTATGAGATTTTTCGTTTCTCGGGGTTTTTTTTCTCTCTCCTTCGAGTATGGGTACAGTCGTCGTAATCGTAAGAAAAATTTTCCTATTCATCTCTTCAAACATATACTGTCTCATTAATCTCTCAAATATATAAAATGTATCAACTAAACGTTTCCCTATTCAAGTCTTTTCAAGTTGTTGGGAGGCATACATCTAACTTCGGCATCTTTTATTCCGCAAACTACTTTTCGTTCGAGAAAGCCAAATGTACACGATTCGTAGAACGACGCGAGAAATATGGCCTTAATATTCCACATTCCCTTCTATCCACGTAGATCGCGATCTTTGTTTCGCGATCGCGTTTTTTTTTACATTCTACAAATTCTACATAGTTCAACGCAATTTTTCGTCGATGACACGACACTTTGTGTTCGCGCAATTCCGAACGTTATTTGATCCTACATCGTTAAAGTTGAGAATTAATATGTCACTTTTACATAGCAGTCACAATGGGATTATAACTTATTAAGTACAAGAAAAAGAGTCGCCCCGTTTTTAATTAAAAAAAATTATAATTACTTTTTTACTTTAATAGAGGCAATTTAAATCAATCTTAATTAAAACAACATAAATAGTATAATAAATCTTTGATTAATTCAATAATTATAATTAGTGCAATTAAAAAATTGTCACGTCTAGATAATTTGTTTAATTAATTTTATATTTGCACAAGCGCGACTCGTAATTTAAATCGAGTATATCCAAATTCTTAGTAGCTTAGAAGGTAAAACGCTTCTTTCTCTGCATCGATTTGCTGGAGATACAAAAGACAGACATTGAGGCTTCACCCAGATTATTGCTTACACATGTGCACGTTATATCTACGCGGTGCGATCAGTTAGTGTTATTATTAGGGGGAGCTAGCAGCGCGAACAGTATGGATGAAAGGGCCTTTTCACTTGACGACAGACACAACGTAAGCAGTTCTTTTTCTCCATATATTATGAATAAACTATATAACTACGCCAAAGCCATGTAATGCAGCTATAGCTGCAATTCCATGCTATTCTGTACTATAAATTCCATTGTGTAATTAATACTCCGACTACGGCATTCTGCGAACGCTCTGTGCAAATTTCTATAATCTGTCTAATTTATCGCATCAACTCGAACATAATAATTCTCGAATTTTTCGCCCGATAGCAAAATGGCGACAAAAGTAGGAAACAAACTTGTCCGAGGTGCCCGAAATCGCATCCGTTGAATTTAATCACGAATCTCCCGCACTGAATTTTACGAAAATACGTTCAAGCATATAACGATTCTCTCTCATACGTGCACACACATACACCCGCGGATACTAACGCACTGGGCAATTGACGTGGACCAAAAGCGCAGATGGACATGCATGACGAGGCTGGCGGTCCAGCTGCTGCATCGCTGACCTAAAACGGGCCACCGCGTGTACTATATAAAACGTGTAGCCGGCAGAAGTGTGTCGGTTGACAATTTCATCGTTATGCGCGGATGTGTCTCACTCGAGAAATTGCAATGGGACTCCCGCGCATTTTATAGACCATAAATAGCATGAAAAATACCCGGTGCGCTTTAACAAGAGTACGGCCCCTACGAGCGGCCGAGCTACCGCGGTTGATCAGAATATTTCGATACGATTAAATTTGTGCAATTCAGATCAGTCCCGGTTCACGGAAAAAAAGAATATTCTTATTTTGACAATATCGTTGGTTTCAAAATGGAAATCTTAAAATGAGATTATATTGCGTCAAACAAAGAAGGTTTACTTGAATGACGATGTATTTTAAGATTTTATACAGTTTAATCAAGAAAGTAATATTCTTCTTATTTGAGAATAATTTTCTTGAATAGAGAAGAAAAAATGCTGGATAGAAAATAACACATGTTCAAATCAAAGATTATAATTTAAACAACCATGTTATATTCTTGAGATAACAATTATAGTATTAAAATACCACTATGATATTGTTGAAATTTAAGATTTTCAAATTCTTTTAAGATTATAAATTGTTGCGTACATATGAGACAATGAACGTGTTCATGTGAGTTAATACAAATGTTGCTCTGACACTTGCTTTTTTTCTGTGCTTGGCGAATCTATGCAATTCACTTATATCCTTAATTTCCCTTCTTTAAACGAACGCGGTTGCAACAAATGCACTGGATTACAATGTTTTTACCCTCATTGAACTAAAATATAAAAAAAAAGCTATACCAAAATGAATTCATAATTTAACTCTTAATCTCTCGGGAGAGAAGTCGGTACGATAGAAGCGCACGGAATCATGCCGCCGTTTCGCGACTTAAGGTGGGAACCGCGGAGAAAAATATCAGCAATTTCCTAAATCCGTCCAGACTCTCCGCGTACGAAAATATTGGTGAACGACGAAAGAAACAAGAGAAACTATGCGCAGCGAGGAGGAAAGGACCGCGCAGGAGGGGAAAAATGCGCGACGCGAGGCTGAAAGTTCGTTGGTTCGACGACGGTGAGAAAGGTCGGAGCATCCGCGGGTGCGAGGAGGAGAGAGAGAGAGAGAGAGAGAGAGAGAGAGAGGGGCCGCGAGCGGGCCGGAATATAGAACTTTGAACTGGAGGAGAATAAGCTACGACGAAACGGTGGCGCGCTCGGGAATGACGACGGTGGTAGAACCAGAAGGGTAGGTGGAGGAGTGAGGTGGGACGCCGTGAGTTATCGCAGCAACTATCTGCTCAAGCGGGCGGATTTATTTCTATAGGTACAATCTGCTGCGTGAAATAAAGTATTTTGAAAATAAGAGGGAAGACGCGATAGAGCCCCGAGATATCGCCGGCCATTTGTTCCGCGCGGGATACGCGTCTAAGCGAGCGCGCCCTCCGCCGCAAAATATTTCCGCGTGTGTGCACGCGCTTATATCTTCGCTCGCTCGCGAAAATTCCTCGTCCGCCGTACGTTGAGCGAGCCGGTAATTGGGGATCGCCCGGCGGAAAAACATCGATGCATCACGAGGGACGGAGAGAGGCAAGCCGGGACGATATGTAATCCGGTAATCCGACATGCGAAGGTGCAGCGGAGGACTGCCTAATATCGGACAATATCTAATAATCTAATTAACCGATCTCTTTGAATATCTTTTGGATTAAATTTTCCTCCGTGAAAAATGAAGAGATAAAATATCAAGCGGGAAGAAAATGTTTGAGAACTCGAGACGCAACGTACTTTGACCTCTCTCTTTTGGAAGATTATTAAAATTTCTTTCTCATATCCGGCTACTCTTTTAACATTTTAAAATCTATTTAATGAGCTACATATTAATTAGACTAAGAAGTAAAAAAAAGGTTTATATATTGATTTGTAGCAGTATCAATGTACAATGTTAATATAAATCGCTGTGCAAAAATAGATTTAAAATATAAAAAGTTCGTGAACTTTCTTATACGTGAAACGCCAGTGTAAATAAAAATGATAAAAAGTTATTAAAGTAAAATATAAACTATACTTAGTATATATATATATATTGAAATCTCACATAAAGTATGAAGAGAAATGTGCGATCACGGGCGCATAAAAACGTTATGAAGTACTATCATTAATAACTTCTCCAAAATCGATATGGCCGGCGCGGATTATGAATCGAGTAAAATCCCAACCAGGGTCATTTTTATCGTCGGAAAATGTCCGGATCCCGGCCAATTATTATCGACGAGACGGATTGAAATATTTCGCGCGATGATGAGTATAGGCTCAATTTGAAATGACTGTCCCTGCGGAATTAACTGCAGAACGATCGTATTATACGATTATTATGGGTATCAGAATATGCGTATCGGAGGAGGCAGAAATCTCTCTCTCGCGCTACAATACGCAGTCAAATGCGAGAAAATACCGTGTACCGGTCTGAAACACATCGAGATCACGTATATGTGCGACTCGCTGCATATACACATGCATATTATATCTGAGAATTAATTGCGCACATAATTCGAACAATACCATGATTTATACTGTGCAGGCCGCGGTAAAAGAACATATTATGCAATAAATTATTTCTCCAATGAGATTTATTGAAACACTCTTGTGGCGTGATGACCTGCATTTAATAATTATTTTCATACATGGCATTTGATGTTTGCAGAGTTGCGAATTTAATTTGACGATGGGAACTACATGCGATAGGAAGAAATTTTTTGTAATTTTTCTCCAATTGTTGAAACATTATATTGTATTAGGAACGAGTTGAAATTATAATACTAATTTTATCTCATCAAAGTATTACATTCATTATAATCAGAAATTTGCAATTTCTGAAAGCGTACAACGTGCCAAAATAAAAGACTATTATATTAAATTAATATTATATTATATTAAATTAAATTATATTATATTAAATTAGATAGAGAAATTAATATAAAGACTATTATATTATATTAAATAAGAGAGATTCTATGAAATAAATATTGTTAAATTGCAAAGATCGCACGCAACTATTGCCAAGAAAAAGAGCAACAATCTTGCACGGTTGCAATAATTCCCAACATCGCAAAGTATCGCGATTTTCTCCTCGGTAACTCCACGCCAGCAAGCTGGTATCAATATATCTCCACCCGTACCCGTACTCATGGAAAAATTGCAAGAACGTGCCCTCTCTTAAAGCATCTCGAGCGAAGATTCGGAATGTACGAAGATGGTTTATCGATGCCGATGTTGGAGATAAGCGCGTGTCACGATTGGCTGATCATTCTTCCGCGATACCGCAGAAAACATTCGATACGAGAACGTATTACGGATCATGGCCGCGAGATTTTCACCGTTACTCGATAAAAAGTGGGTTCGCCGTTTTGTTTATGTAAATCCAGTCGCATTCAGCAAGCGAGTTCGCCGGGTCGGCGATCCTCTAAAATTTTCAGCGATTCCGCCCGCCTGCGGCTCAGTTATTTTCACGAAAAATGTTTGCAGCCGTTGCAATGCGCTGTCGCCGCAGTACGAATTGGAAAATGCGGTAGCCGAGGTGACGATTATGAAAGGTAGTGCTCGTATGATGCTGAGGAAGACAGCTGCGCCATTTGCATCGAAGCTCATCGATGCCCACGCGAGAGGGGGAAAAAAATCAATTTTATCCGCTTTTATCTTCGTCGTGCCGAATGACAAATATATTTTTCTTCATTCGCAATATGCAAACATGTAAATTGAAAATTAACACAGCATTAGTGCGGACGTTTCCCCGTGTTATGAGTACTGTTTTTCAGTATTATTTGTGACTTTGCATAAACACACACGGGATGCTATGGATACGAAAGTTGTACTTTTCACGATTAAACGTATGCATAATTTTACAATCGATTTTAAAATTCTCGGAATTGTATGCGCGTATTTGTGAAAAAGTGCAAATTTCTTTAAATAATGAATAATTAAATTTGAATAAAAAGGGAATCCAGTATTTCCTGAAAAAGAGCCAAAGTGCTTTCTACATAGGTATGGGAAAACTAACGGATATATGTATATGGAGGTCGCGTTGAAAGTATTTTAACGGGAGAACCGCTTTTCTCTTATCTTTCCTTTATAAAACAATGGTGATCTTCCTCACCATTGTAAGGACAAAAATCTTAATCCGTGAAGCGTTGAGGTGATAACGAGGACAACCGAGGCAATTATAGACGGGAGTTAAAGCGGTGATTTAGTATCTCCTCTTATCTTTCTCACCCTCATACGCGTGCAATGTTCTACGTATTTTACTTCTCGTATCTACTCTTTATAAACTATTTTCTTTCATTGATAGCAGTTAATGCGACTGTCGTTTAATAATTTTTTACAACAAAACCGTGTACATTTTGGACGTCTCTTCTACGGATATCGCACAGAGAAATAGATATTTATTAGAGTAACTTAATTTTTAGCAATTAATTTCATGGCACAATTATTGAAGAATCGATTCCTCATTATTTATATAAAGCAAAATTATATATTAGAAAAGAATAATCTAACGTACTAATATCTGAAATTATGTTTCTTCTTTTTTGCATGACGTACGTTTCATGCATTAAAATTGAGATGTATGTTTGCAATTCTATTTACCTCATTCGTCATATTACAACTTTATTGTGAAACTGAATATCAATGTTAATAATAATTTATTCAGTTTTACACTGAAATTTGAAAGTTTGACTCGTCAAACAGGAATCAATACTGTTATACGTTTTAAATTAAATAATGAAATAAAACGTGTACAAACGATTTGTGTTAAACAAGTATTATAAACGGAATAATTATTATTCAATTTTAAATATGTAAAATACCATTGGAATGGAAGTTCTCCTCCTATAATTTTGTC
Organism: Tetramorium alpestre; assembly: GCA_021460005.1. Taxonomy (NCBI): domain Eukaryota; kingdom Metazoa; phylum Arthropoda; class Insecta; order Hymenoptera; family Formicidae; genus Tetramorium; species Tetramorium alpestre. Next base: position 1,902,636 of record JAJVSH010000007.1, on the reverse strand, counting down.
TATCATCAATATGTGTGTCAGTTCTGACCCAAGAGCTTTCAAAATTCCTGGCATGTCTGCAATCGCGTAAAAACACACGCAATAAAGGATTCAATTCCTCCTTCAATAAGTAAGAACTCGGTCACCTCAACGAGGACGCCGACGCGATGGAAAGACAAGCGTATTCTTTCAGGCGTGTGAGAGATTCCGCCGGTCGTCGAACGGCGACGAAGTGCGCAATGAAATGAGATCGCGAATTTATTACAAGTTATGCACGAGCGGCAACGGGGAGCCACAATTCAACGCTCGAGCCATCGAATCAGTCTCTCTCTCTCTCTCTTTCTCTCTTTCTATGGGGATCGTTATCCCCGTAAGCGCGCGAGCGCCACGGAGGAGGGGGGAGGGGGAGGAAATTTATTCGACAGTCACAGCGGTTCCGTGACCAACCAATCACGGCGCCGCCGATTCCGGGAGATACAAATCGCGATTCCTCCTTTCGGTGGTAACCGAATGGTAGGTAGGTACGTCGTGTACGTACCTACGATGGAGAAAATACCGGGTTCAGGAGCTAAAATAGCATCGCGATCCGAACGGGAGAAGCGCTTTCGAAGCCCACCCGACCCTCCCCCTCGCCCTCTTTCACCACTCTCCCGCCCGAATGTAGATTAAGCGAGCCACGGAAATGGGTACTCCGGATAACGATACGTATTCCTATATACGTATACGCGCGTATCCGCTGCCACGACTGAACGATTTTGAGAACAAACGAATTAATTACGCGGCCCTGCATGCGCCCCGCGGTTTGAGGTCTACGTATACGAGATCTGCCTTCTAGACGAAGTAACTTTATTCCCTGGATATACGAGATGCACCTTCGAGTCTATCGCCATTTCGTTCGTTTATGGATCCTTGGTTTAATCGGATATCGATTATTTTTTACGGGATTATCGAGGATTATCGATAGTGATCGACTTTTCAATTTCAACAAGAGTTCCTCCGGAAGGAAACCTTGATAAAACATGGCTTTGATAAATGTAGACGAATAATCTTATTAAGTCATGAATTTTAATTATTAATTGTTCTACTCTTGCTGTACATCTGATATTGAAATTATTACAAAAATTTTTTAATCTATTCTAAATCTACACACACACACACACACACACACACACACACACACAGAAAAATCTACACTACCTACGAGTAAACATACTTGTTCCAAGTTAATTTGGTAATTTTATACATTCGCAAATCTATCATAAAGTCATCATAAACATCACATTTACTTAAAACATATTCTAGACTTGTAACGAGTATATCTTAAACTATTATTTAAAAAAAATATTCATAGCTGAAGAAAATTATTACTTGAGCAAAATAAAATGAAATAATTGCTTCTCTCGTCTGTAGAATGAATAGTTTTCCGTGTGCATCTTGATTCTAAAATCTACGCTACTTTGAACAATCGAACGTTATCACGCATGACAAATAAATAATAATTTGAAAAAAATTGGGACATAAAAATAATAATAATCAAAATTAATGATCGTAAAGGAAGAAACAAACAAATATATTTAATTATTAAAAAGAATAATTATTTTAAAGATAATATAAACTAAAAAATAAAAAATAAATATTTATAATTAATCCGTAAAAAAATAATCAGTACATATGCTACAACGCGCCTATATCGGCGACATAATGCGACACAATGTCGTACACGTGACTTTCGTAACTTCTGACCATGTACACGGCGACGCGCGTGCATCTGTTCCCTCTCCGGTAAAAACCTCAACCCCCCCTCCGATAGATTCCGCCTTGCTACCCGTGTCTTCTTATTTTGATTGCGAAACTTTTCCTCCCCCGCGCGCGCGAAAGAAGGGAGGCGAAAACTTTCTCGCCGGCGGCCTTAGAATAATGGAAACGTGAGAAGACTTGCGCCCAACGACTGAGCCGCGCCCGCAGATAACTAAGTCGCCCCAGACATCGCATCGCCGCTCAATTTCTGCGGGCCTTAATCCGCCGCTGAAATTTCTCAACTATTTACTTCGTCTACCCCTGATGCCGCTACCACGCCGCGTGTGCGGCCGTAAATTACGTCTCGCGCAGCCCTCTCTCTACGGTATCGAGGGCCCGTAAAACCCCTGCGAGACGTCGCGTTTCATAAATTCGTACACCGTCGTACCCCATACCATGAAAAACCATCCCACAAGCTTTTCCCTCCCGACCACTCGTGTCGTCGTCGGAAATTATTATTTATCTGCCATAACGTTCGCCTTTCCATGGAATAAAGCGCGCGTCACAAACGGTTAGATTTAATATCGCATGTATCGTGCATTATCCGGTAAATTTACGCCAAACTCGACGACGAGCGTTGTCGCGTTTCTCTCTTTTACTTTTGTTGCTAAACTTAAATAACTGATAACAGAATTTTCTTGGAAGACTCAAAGTCGATATGTTTATATTTCTAGTTTTTGCTCGTGTCTTTTAATGGTGTAATAAAATGCCTCACGATTATCGCACAGTGCATGAAACTCTTTTAAAGAGTATAAAAATTCTACAGATTAATTGATAAATCTTCATACGAAAATATAATATGGAGATCGCAATAAATTTAGTTAAATCGAAGTGATATTGTGCAAATTCACATATTCATAACTGCACTCATACAGTTTAAATAATATTGATTTCTATTCGGCTAATTTTATATCTTTTAATTTTTCAAATTCAGTTATTATTGTATATATGTATGCTATGACACTTCTGATATTGACAAGTTAATTAATGAGAATAGATTGTTAAAGATTTTGACATGTATAATTATTGATTATATTTATTTTACGATGTGCTAATTTTGATATTTTATTTGTTATAATTGTATTTTGCTTTTTCATTTCTATTTTTTATTAAAATAACAAATTTAAAAATTTAATTAATAGCACATTATATACTTGATAAATTAAAATAAAAATAATATTATGAATATTATTTTTATATTAAAATTCTTTGGTATTTTCAAATCACGATATCACTTCACTGTGAAAATGCATTTTCACTGCATAAAATGCTTGGCAAAAAATGTAAAATATGATATCCTTATATTTAGAGGCCTTTGCGAAAATTACTGCGCATCCTCATTTATCATATTTTGCTAAACTTACTTTACGTGAAGAAATATATCGTATCATTTCTTTCTTGTTTGCAAGTTTATCTTATAAATTTCAAATGTTTAACGTATCAATCTCGTAGTTGATATAATGAAACACTATTAATACGTCAATAAATAATATAATAGGCTTTATTTCATAAGCTGGTTTACGCTTATATGCATCTTCAAGCACATAATAAATTGATAGACACATATTGTTCGATTATATGTACTACAGGGTTAAATTATCGCTAATCTGTTCTGGGTAATGAATCCACGCGAGATATTATTACTACTATTCTTATAATATTTCTATAATATAATATCACTATATTACTAGTTCGATACACGTACATCTACACATCTTTTATGCGTATTTAATAAAGTTTTCATAGATCCATTATCTCAGATTCAAATCATTTATGACTCACCGATACGATGCGCAACAGCGGAGTTATAAACTACGTTACAACTACGTCGAACTGCAAAATATGAATATATTCACGTTATATCGATACCAAGTACACTTAATATTTCAAACAGTAATTGCTACGCGTAAAATATATATTTATAAATATTTAATTTACATCCACAAATAACAAGTAAATAATAAAGTAATTACGTCATTGTCGCTCCGCCGTTGCCCGATGCCCCACCTAAGTCTGCGCCTCCTCTCAGATTTCTCGGTCGCACTTGCACAACACGGCGCAGCACTCACGAAAACACGGTTAATTGCTATCACGCGCACTGCAATAATCAAAATACGATAATCGCTTTCGGCGATTTGCGCAATTCTCTCGATAAATAGTCGTTTTGATATGCTTACGAATTAGTTAATCGCACGGGCTGATAATGACCGTTTGCAATGGATGATCGCGTTTCCCGATCCTAATACCTGTCACTGTCGAATCGCGGCTCAAGAGAAACGGCTCGCGTCTTGCCGCATTAACGGCAACAAGGTATTGTCACACAGAAGCACGCTATGCAGCGTAGAAACGAACACCGAGCGGCGCGTGTTTAATTAATTACTTACGCTACAAAATATGAGCGTCGTACCGTAAAATAAATTGTATTCGGAATATTTTATTCTTCAATTAATTATCAAGATGCAATCGATGCAAAGCGTAATCCTGGAATAATCCGCGTATTACTCTGCGCTTTCGATTTGAAAACGGTACGCTTGAACGGGCGGAAGACTCAAAGCGCGATATGAAGTGCATTCAATTTCGAATGTCGCCCGTGAAACAATAATTTATAATTGTCCTCCCACATTGATGCCGTTCTTACTTTATGCGAATAAATCGTGCAATATCTGCTACGGATCGATTGTCATCGCGACATGCCTGCGAGCCATTGAAAAGGATAATTAATCAGTGGCTTGATCGTCATTAATTATATCGAGAGAATTGCGCTTTCTCCTTGTCGCGATAACGTTGCGAGAAGTGATGACGTTGTGAAACACGGAGCGGAGCGCGTGCTTCGACGCACGAATGATAACGCCGAGACCTTCGTACGGAAGGACGCGCGTAAAGGCCATTCTACAATTGCGTAAATGTAGTTGTAAATGTAAGGCTATAAGAAAATGACCAATCATAGTCGAATATTCTTCTTACGATCGAAGAACTATGATTGGTCAAATTCTCACGTTTACAACAACGCTTACAACAACGCAATTTTAGAATGGCCTTAAGGCGACACATATACACAGACATACACATACACTGTAAAAAATTAGTGTAAAATTGCATGTAATTTTGAGACACACTTATATGAATAGTTTTACATTCATTTATTTCTAATTTTGCAGTATAAAAGTAAAAATAATTCCTTAATTTCTTTTTTTACAATGTATACACTGTAAAAAATTTATTAGAAAATAAAAACTTATTTTTACTTCTGACTGCAAAATTATAAATACGTAGAATTTTACAACTATTACAGTGAATCTCACAGTTACATGTAATTTTATAGAAATTGTGAGATTCACTATTGTGTATACACCGTAAAAAAAAAACAAAATAAGGAATTATTTTTACTTTTATACTGCAAAATTAGAAATGAATTAATTTAAAACTATTAAGCGTGTCTCAAAATTACATGTAATTTTACACTAATTTTTTACAGTGTAGGCACGCCTCTCCAATATGCCGTGTGAATAGTAATAATTGTACAGATCTTCCAACATGTTCATTCCGTTTCGTCGGAATTTGTGTATTTGTAATTTCAAATTAATTTTGATAAACGCGTTACTGCACACTCTATATTACATTCTCGCGCATACATCTATCTTTCATTTGGCGAATAAACTTTACTGTATCTCGACCGAGAAATATAAATATGCATTAGGATAGGCAGAGCTATTTGAGTCAGTTAAAAAACGAATAAAAAGTTTTCAAGATCTAAAAATCTTGAAAATAATTTTCACATACTCCATATACGTGCATTTAAATTGTTAAAAAAATGTTGCTTCCAAGATTTTTAGATCTTACTTGACAACTTTTCATCCGATTTTTTTTAATTAACTCAAATAATTCCGCTATAAAATTGATTTAATATTATTATTTTTATATCTCCAGGAGGATTAAAATTGTATGACTTTAATAAGAGAGAATCAAGAAAAAAAAGTTGCCATATTTTATACGAGAATTTAATTTTTTTCTTGATTTATTAAAATCACCAGAAAAATTCTTTTAGAATTAATTAACTACACGTCGACTATATTAAAATACTCGATATGTATTGAAATATAAAAATGATTAGAGTATCATATTATAAAAATAATTCTGATTAAAGTATATAGTATATTGGTGGCATGTGTGATAAACAGAAATATCTTTTTTATATTTAATATTTAAAATATTTAACAGATTATTCGTTCCAAGATACAACGTTTAACGTAAATTTTCTAAATATTATTTGATAAATATCAATTTAAAAAAAATTATCTATATTTAATACTTTTATTTATTATATTTGTTATCAATGTTGTATTGATGTAAATTCCATGCGATACTATCGGCCAATTTACAGCTTATAATTTGAAAATTATCGCAATCTCCATATTTTCGTATGAGAAGTTTCGACGTATAATTAATCCCTATTAAAGTAGCTTACGGTATGGAGTACATTATAGCATTATCTTCATTTAATATAAGAACGTGTCTACCTATATCCACATAGGGTTACGTTATTTCTTGTACGATCTCTTTGCAATCAATTTTGTTGCATGCAAGAAAGCATATAAATTATAATAAGAAATTTCTAGACTATAACAATACGATTTCACCCACATTGCCTTTTAAAAATATAATAATTTAGCTTTAATAAAGCTGTGCCAATTTTAACGAATATTGCAAAAAGAATTATCAGCTTATCCCGTATATTTTCTCGTGCAGTAAGAAAAAAAGTATCGGACAATTTATGTGAGAACAATAAATTATTGCAATTCAAAGTGTCTCGTATAAAGATAAATTTATATGAAACGAGAGATATCTGAGAGAATCGACGAAAAGATGGATTTTCGCAATAATGCAGTTATGTTAAGGTAGGAAATAACTGGCCGCTCCGGATAAATGTTTGCGGCGAAGCAATTTCTTAAGACAATGCACTTGGTCGATTAACTCGATATGGATGAGCGAAACGATGGTAAGAGACAAGGAAAGGAAGGGGAAGGGATAACGCGCCAGAGAAGGAAGTTGGCTTCGACGATCAATCAATGACCTCGCGACGCGACGCCTCAAAATTGCGAAAACGTTCGGGACGTGAGCGAGGCGGAGTGCCCGCGATGCGACGGTTCGCGTCGACCGACGCTTACGGATCAGTCGATAATTGATCGGATGCCGAGGCGGTAAACACTTCGTCATTGATTGATGAACTAATCAACCTTGCTAAACTTCCCGGTGGATTCTTGCCCGGACCTCTGCGCGGCACAGAGCGCAACCCTTCTTCCTCTTTTCTTTGTTCCCGGACGGATCGTAGACGAGAAAGCGAGCGAGAAAGCGAGTGAGAAAGCGAGCGAGCGAGCCTGCGACAACGAAAAGTTTTTCTGAAATTTCAGCCATTTAACAGCCCATTAGTCGGCTTGCCAAGAATTCTTGGGTCTGTCGTGGCGGGGGACGGAAAAACATTTTGTCGTCAAAGACTTTATGACAGAAATGGACGAGGGATAAACTTAATACTTAAGATGTGCTTAATCGGTGTCTAGGAGTTATTTTATTAAATAACTTTATTAACCAACTTTTCTTAATTAAGTAAACATATACACTGGTAACTATTTAATCTTTAAGTGATAAGATTGTAAATATAAGACATTTCCAAAAAAATGACAAATAATTTAGATATTATAGTAAATGTTACATTAATACACGTATCAAAAATATTTAGTGCACAAACGATACTTAATAAACATGTATACTTAAATATTTAATCTTTA